>JADANN010000468.1:1799071-2121571 GCA_018806985.1 Angiostrongylus vasorum | reverse complement strand
AGATAGCGTGTCAACTTGACTTTTGTGTGCTTTGAAGAAGGCGTGACAGAGCGGAAACGTTATCCAGTGTTGAATAACGCCTTTATTATCAGCTTTATGTATTTTGAATAATAAAATTAAGTCGTTCATCAGTTCCGACGTTAATAGATAGTCGGTGTTGTGAGTCAACAAGAAACCCATAATGTCCCTTGATTAGTAGTTATCGTAAACGAAAAAGACGTTGTGAATGCCTCGTAGCTGCTCGGGATGCCATAATTATATTTCTGCATCCCTATTGATATGATTTTCTCTCGGCTTATGAGTAGGAGGAGATTACTAAGAGCTGATGAGAATAGACGAAACACTAAGAGGGATTGATGGCAAACATAATCCATCTCCGCGTCTTCATCCCCGTCTTTTTTGTCCTCTTCTTTTTTCTTCTTGCTTTTTTTTGTTTTCCTTTCCTTTTCCTTTGTAGTCGTCTCAGTTTTTCGCGAAATTTTTAGAGCATCGTAAATTAGATTTCGGCTTATCAACAAATTACTTGCTACGCTACTCAATCGCTTCTGTTTTATGCTTTCTTTATAGTGTTTCATCTCCATCTTAATCCATTCACTTTGTTCAACACTACGACTTTGGTTCTTTCTTTCCTTCTCATTTATTTCCTTCTTTTCAAACACTTTTTTGACACTTCATCGAAATATTTCAACGATATTTTTATGCAGTCCAGAGATAGGAACGACAAGAATTGTTAGAGAAAAAAGTGTGAGAAACTAGTTTGACTGTCGGCGATTTCAGTGATAAGAAATGTTCACACACCATTACCAATCTAAATCTTCCGTTTTGAAGTTGCCGAAGTGTGTTGAAATGAAACACTTTTCATCAATAAGAGGGCAAATACATTAATTCTACCATTTTTCCAGGAAAGTTCGGGAAAGAAAACCTCATTTGCGAGGTTCGTTAATCCCGTATTTGTTTCGAAGAAAGTGTAACGAATGTTAGAGCAAATTTTTCTCTTGCCTTTTTCTTTTTCCTTCTCCACACATTTAACGATTCTCGAACATTGTTTTCCATATTTTTATAAATATTATTTAAATTCGTTTATTTATTTCAAACGGATCGGCTTCATATAAGGTTTTTCCGGTTCCCAACACTTCATTCGGTCCGTTGTTTTGTTTCCGTCATCCACGAATGTCATCGCATTGTTATGCGAGTTTAGTTGCCACTTGAGAGCTTTGTGCTTTCATGACTGTCGTTGAATCCCGATTAAACGTGATTCTCTTTGGAATTTTGAGATAGCTCTACTACAATCTTCACAGTTTTTCGTACTAAACAATCATTGGCTTTTGTGAATCAATAGGAGCTTCTCTGCAAATAAATCTGGCATCAATTTTCCGATGTCGGAACGATTGTAGGCCTGCTTCACCCGGGTGAGGCGTTGAACCAGTGACCATGAATGCAATATTGCACGGCACCTCTAACGATCGCGGTCGGTTCCACCGGCCTGTATATACATATGTATGTAACCGATTCGACTGAATAGAAAGTACGTTAACAAATTTTATTTAGTCGAATGGGCCAGCATAGGGCAATTGCAATTGTCTGTTTCTATTTTCCCGCCACATTTAGCATTGTAAAAATATGGCGGACGACCAATAAAATTTAAATTAGTGGAATAATTCGTTTGAATATTAGGTATTCATTAAAAAAAGCTTGAAGTGGAAGTGGAAAACATCCTGGTGATGTGTGGCATAAAATTTTAGAACAAAATATAGCAATGAGGTTAAAAAGCATTTGCCACAATCTGAACCAAAATATTGCTGTTCCTTTTTGTTAATCGACTTTTTGGGAATTAATTTTGATAACAAAGTTAGTATAAAGAAGAATTTAATTTAAAAAAAAGCCACAGTGATGCTAAGATATTTGCAAAACTCCGGACAGCTGGTGTCTGCGATGGGGAACGAACCCGCTGTAACACTTTCCGGTGGCTAACACGTTCACCACCACACCATGCAGGTCCTTCGTTTCGCCTGCCTCTCAGCCATAAAGAAGCCATTCCCGCAAATATGTCGTATTCCTAAGCCACCACTACTTTAAAGCTTGTTTGCAGATCTATTGGAAATAGAAAGTTGTTGAGAAGCCAGTGGTGGCATTCTTAAAATTCTTTACAATGAGGTTGAAACAAGAATAATCTCTTTTTGCAACAACGAAGTATCTAGTTGTTCGGAGTTAACAACCATTTGTGAAGTAATTCGATTTGTAAAGGATTTTATCAATAAATATTGCCATCACTGAGACCTTTTTTCTGGATTTCTTAGAGGAATCATTTTTCAGGGAATTTTAAAAGGGACGCTAGAAATAGCACTTGTGTAATGACTCTGTTATTCTCTTTTTCTTCAATAAAATACTTTTTCGTAGTAAACGAAACAATTGGATAAATAACACTATGATCAGATCTAGTCATTTTTTTATTTACTGTCTATTCTTTTTATGGCAGGATATGCCCTGAAATGTAGCTATAATGATACAGGGATATTCGCAAAAGTCCGCACAGCAGGTGTCTGCGGTGGGGTTCGAACCCACTATTACCCTTCCTAGGGGGCTAACGCATTCACCACCACTCCATGGTGGTCCTTCGCTCAGGTCAACCTTGTCGATGGGTGATTGCTGATAGCGCATATAAAACACGGCTGAGAGAAAGGCGAGACGAGAGACCGGCAAGGTGTTGTGAAGGCTTCCCAGAACGGGTAATAATGGGTTAGATCCCCACCGCGGACAACTCACGGCCCGGAGCTTTGCAAAAGTCTCAGCATCACTGTAGTACTATGATTGAAATAAAAATGAACGTAAAGCCATAGTGATCTGAAATACAACCATTATGATGTTTTTTTTGCCATTTGCAAAGCTTGGATCCTAGGCTAGATTCGAACCCGCGATTACCCTTTCACCTGTTACTTATTACACCAGTTATGCCCCTACTTTGCATTTTTTTTCGACTAGTTTTTTTACTCTTATGCTGCCATGAACGACCACATGTCAACGGGATTGATAGGGGAGCACAAATCGGTGCCGAACGCAGTTAAGTTGAGGTTGTAGTCGACACTATAGTGGTCTGTTACAGAACGATCTAGCGAAGTAGCATAGGGCCGACGTTGACGACTCCAGATGTCCGGATGCAAGGTCAGCGGTTTTTAACATTTCGCTCAATTTATTGGGTCACGTCACTGGTGGAAATGACGTCTTTACATAGTGGCAAGAAGAGCGAGACATTCTTACTAGCAAACTAAAATAGTGAGCACAAACGGATTCTCCTACATTCCTCCTCTTCTGCGTATTCATCACATCGTTGTCGTCTCATCATCGTAGCCGTCGCAAATTCCCACAAGTTTTTATTGATTTCGTGAGATTTATGCCGTGAGACCTACGAATTGTTGACACGTCAAAGCATTCTAATAATTCATTCAAATTAGAAGCATTCAACTGTCTTCAGCCGAGAAGGAAGAAAAAAAATGATCCCAGTGAATCACAAAGGTGACGGTCTCGTGGTAGTTGTCGTAGTTCTTCAACTTCTTATCGACGACAACGATTTCGTTTTGGAACTCACCGTTCCGCTCGCGCACTTCACCGGAAGAATGTCTTTGATCGAGAAATAGAAACGATTTCGACGAATTTCAAAGATAACGCTGTCGTGGTAGTCGCCGTCGATTCATTAACTTCTCATCGAAAATAAAGAAATCAATTTATGAATCGTCGTCGCTTCTGTCATTGACTCGATTTCAGAAAGGTCCGTCGCTGTTCAAAAAAGCAGTTTCTCCTTCTTTATTTAGAAAAAGTGCTTGTAATTCTTCACAGAACGATTTCCTGTTGATCAATTATATCATCCATTTCATCTTCCTTCTTCATAAACTGGCTGAGAGGAAGACAAGGCAAAAACCTCGGTTGGTGTGGTGCATAGCACGTGAGTTCCCAGAAAGAATAATCGTGGCTTCGAAACCCAACTGGTGTTCCTAATTTTGCTCGGATCTCGGCATTATTGTGGTTATATGTCGCGTAATGCCTTGTCATTAAAAAAATAATGGCCGGTAAACAAAAGCTAAACGTTGTGTTTTCTATCTTCGTTGTTATTTTAGCTCTGTGAGGAAAAAAAGAATCTAAACGATTATCCCAGTCATTATTTGACTTCTTAAAGCTTCATTTTTAATTCACCTTGGTTTCCTCAGAAATTGTAACCCAAAATTTGATGTTATGATTGTGAAATTCAGAAGATCATGGAAATATGGAAAAAAATCATCCTCAGACAATAAATATTATTGTCTAAAGTAAGTCGTCCTTTTCTAGATCGATCATAGCCACACGTAGCCCAGTATTTTCAAAGTTTCTATAAGACTTTGTACGCCTCAAAACAACACTTTCTGTGCAACCTACTTTTTTAATAGACTTTTTTAAAAAGCTTTATCCTTGTGTAGAATTTTTTTCGTCTTCGTCATGAATCTCGTTGTATGCTTGTCAAAGCGATTCTACCTGGCGTCTTTAGATGGCTAGCTGGAGCGTCCCCACTTGGATTACTGGGAGAGAATTGTTCCTAGACAAGTCCGGTACCAATTTCACGACGCCGGGGGAAACAAGACTTAGTGAGCCCGAGACGGCGTCAAACCAGAACCGTTCGTTTGAAGAACGTCCAATTATTACGTTATAATTATATAATTAGGATAAATTTTCGGCCGTAATCCCATTAATCGAGTAACTCAAGCTGCTACCATCACAATTTCAGTTCGTTTCTGTTGGGTGTTTGACCTGCTGAGTGGACTTTTTCGAGAAACATGAGAGGCATCTTCTTTTGATAAAACGAGTTTTGGATAGTTCGTAAGGCTTAAGGCTCATCTGTGGCATAATTTTACTTTTAGCTGTGTTTACAGATAGAAACGGAAATTTAATAACTTGGATGGGGATGTTAGGTGGCGAGTCCTTCGTTCAACACTGCGGGTTAACTGTAATATCCGCTCGACCACAACGGGTCATGAAACTATTTGGAGGAGGTTTCCTATAGTATTTTTATTTTATGAAACTAGATTTTTATCAACGGGACCGATCGATAGAAAGGATTCGACTAAGGTAGCGAGAAATCGGATTTTTTAACTGTTTAGCTCATCTTAATCTTATGAATGTCGTCAAAGCGTCACTCAAACTGTTGAAATAACATAATACGTTTATGCTTCAGAAAACAAACCTTTTTCAACCACGGAATGACTAATCGCAAGCATTTTTCTGGCTTATTAAACTAATACGGGGTTAATGACTAAAGTTTTGGGACCTTCACCTTTACCAGAGCAGCGTTGATCGAAGTCGACAGCCTTGGCCACTGCCGTTTTATTATGTTTATTTCCAGCATTTCACGTGTGAACTGAGTGCATAAATAATTTGTAGCTCTCACTGAGTGAGTTTAGTCAGTATTCTCTGCAAGTTGTATAACAATAGGTCATATTAATGTAAAGTGCAAAAATGCTTCTATTAGTTGTTTATGTTATGTTTGTTTTTCGTTCACATACTAGTAACCATAAAATATAATTAGATTTCCAAGAAGCTGACTAATATTAACTAATTTTAGTGGGGGCGCAACAAAGCTCTAGCGGATTTTGCCTCTAGTCAAAAAAGAGCTAGCAGTGGAGTTCTTCTATTCGTCTTCGAAATGCTCTGTAGCATTGCGGAAAAATGAGTAATGTTCTCATTCTATTGATCATCTATGAGCACTTAGTTACTAATATTGTATTCCTAGTTTTGTTAACTATTTATTTGTTGCCCATTACAATTTTTCAAGGTACTATGGGCAATAGAACCACAATGGTGCTGAGATATTTGCAAAACTCCGAGCCGCAGCTGTCTGCGATGGGGAACGTACGCGCTATTACCCTTTCCGGGGCTAACGCGTTCACCACCACACCATGCGGGTCGTTTGTTATTTCCAGTTTTTTTTCAGGGTGGTGAAAACGTCCCATTTCCCGAGTTGTATTGTTTCTGGTAGAGAAGTCTTAGCCGTTTCAAAATTTTACGCTTATCCTTTTTTTTAGCAGTGGAAGAATTCCTGTTTCCTGAAAGAAGTCGTTGTTTTTTATTCTAATAGAAAAAAAATCCCTATTTCGTCAGTTTTATACAAGTTGAGTGCATGAGAAAACATGAACTTGTGTATCGAATGCCTCATATGAGGTTTGATGTTAAAATACTCGTAGTCGCTCTCACAAAGCTCGTATTCGTCCAATTCAATAAAAAGTACGTTCATCTTTTTTCCGGACCTTTCACTCCTTGTTACTTTTCACTCTAAGAAAGGCTCTCGGCGTTGATCAATCCCTGAGGCATGCGCCATGCATTCGACTTTATTAAGCATCGTTTGGAGATGATTGAATACATATCTTGCCTTTACAATGACTCGCGGTGGCGTACCGATGTATTCAGCCAATGCTGCTCTCCACCCAGAGCAAACAAGTCTGGTAGCAATTTGCCGACCCCGAAGGGATGAAGTGCTTGGTGGGCCATGGACGCGAGGATCGATTCCACATCTGTGTTTGCAGGCCGCCTCTGACCACTGCGCCACATGCACCTGTTTTTCACACTATGCTTTATTATTTCTTCTTGGTGTTTGCTACAGTATTTTTTATCTAGGGCTGTAAAAAAAATAGACTGAAACTATAAAAAAAGATTTTTATTTTGGCGATTCCTTGGTGTCCAGAGCGTTGCTCGAAAGATCGTTGACTCGAGCAGTTTAGCAGAATACCATCCTGGCATTTGAGTGAAGGCGACAGGGAACAGCTACTTTTATTGCTTAAGTAGTAATTGATCTGAAACTCAAAGTATTTTCATACTTTTCCACCACTGTGCTCTCGATGTGGTAGTGATCACAATGGTGACGAAAACAAGGGGCATGAAGATTTATTTATTAGGCTGCACAGATCCTCCAGGTAACTGCTAGTATTTTTGACAATGAAATAGAATGGACGAATGGATGAGTGAATGGACGTATGAATGATGTCAATACAACGACGGTAATCTCTTATGCTTCCTCGACCCCGTTGCATTCCAATCATATGCTGCACCAAACCTTTGTCTGCTGTTATTCACCAGTAGCGAATAAGTTCAGTGACAGTGGACGAGTATTGTAGATCGCTACATATGCTCATTCATTAATGACAAGCTCAAATGGAAGTTGTTTGTTCATTTATCATGTTTACCACTAAGTCTGAGAATGATATTACCATCATTATCATCATCATGATTATCTGATAAATCTCGATTCGAACAAACTCCGTTTAATTCACAGTCGAAGTTCTCACTAATGTGGTTGTGTTCTCCAAATGAAGTGAAGCGCTGTGTGATTAAGACTCATCGCTAAGAACATAAATCCTATGGCGTTGGTCAGTCTATTGGCCACTGCATATGCATTCGACTCCACTCGTAACATCGTAAAAGTGAACGAAATGCATATCTAGCCTATGCAATGGCTTTTAAGATCCCACTGATATGTCAATTCAGAGTATTGGTCCGCCCAGAGATGTCTAGTACTAATTTTTCTACACCGACTGAAGTGGGCTTGGCTTGCTCGTAGGGAGAGATCAAACTAGTGACCACATGTATATTGCAGAGTGACCCTGAAGCACTGTGCTATATGCTCACCCGTTCCCTCATTAAGCGGGCATATTAAGACGTTCATTTTGAGACAAGGAGGTCAACTTTTTTGTGAATTCAGTGATGAAATCGCTAATGATTTCCATGGTTCATGTCCGACAAAGATGATAAGCGGTCGTTTGACTTCTGAAAAGCCGAATCTTTCTGTGATTTCGATTCTGACTACCATGGAAACGGATTTCAGTGCAATAGTTCGGAGAATCGTCTGGATTCCTTGGAAAATAACTTGGACTAAATATGGTCGGCTTGTATCCAAAAACAAATCAAGGGTTTTTTCTGTAGTCGCTCATAGTCTACTAAACTGTTAATGCCATATGTTCAAACCATTAATCATATCAAATCCTTCGAAATCGTTTTGACATCCAGCGCTATTGAAAGATTGAATTAGCCAAATCTATTGATTTGTTCATCAATCGAACTTATTGATTTGTTGAGTGGAGCTCTTTTTTGAGCAAAGCTTTTTCGGTTGTCTATGATTTGTTAGATCGTTCTCGAGCAGTCTAGCGACATTTTGTTTCCATGTTTTCCATATTTACAGTCGCCCTAATGCATTCACATTCGCTTCGAGTCAGTCGGTCCGTTGAATAATTGCAGGAATCGCTGCCGAGGCCGCAAACTTCCTTCCGATTCACAGAGACTAGCGACTACTCGTTGCGAAGTCGTGAGAAACCTCCAGTTGAGCTACTTCGTTGGGACTCCAGGGAACAACAAATTACTCAACTACCTATCAACCGGCTTCGGCACCGTATAAAGTGGGCACCTGTGACAGTGAGAGCAAGACCAGAAGAACTTTCCAAACGTTAATTTTTGAGGACGAGAGCTCAGTGAGGAGGAAAAGAAGAAAAAACCGACATGCAGCAACAAAATTATGAGACCGTTGTCCTTCGACAAGAAAAACCCTGTCACGAAATATTAATGGCATAGGCTTTTCATCCACTCACCCTCTATTCACATTATCGATCCATGCTGGAATCTTTCATGACACTTGACCATTTGTATCCTCAACTCAAATGTCAGAAGATCAGTACCATTATTTGCTACTTGTGAACTTGTACAGATGATTTCAGCGAATTAGATGCGTTTCATGGCCTGTAGAGGAATTGATCTGTAGCAAAAGAACCATTCTATGAATTTCTTGCCGGACACTTCAACTTCAGATTAGAGAGGCCCAGTGGAAGTGAAAGGATATCGAAAAATTTGGAACTGGAGATCGAAATAGAAGTGGAAGTCGAGGATATCGAAAAAACTTGGAGTTGGAGATCGAAATAGAAGTGGAAGTCACTTGTTGAATTCATACGTCACTTCATCGGAAATTCTCTACTTTCGAGAAGAATAATCGCGTTGAGTGTTAGTATCACCCAATGGCACGATTCATTTTGAGATCGACCATAGTCTCTTCAACAGAAGAAGATGTTTTCTTGGTACTCCATAGTTCTATAATTTTAACCTCTACACCTTCTTCCTTAAACAATCGCTTACATATTACCTAGAACAGCAGTATCGTCGTGAGAGAAGTGAAAAACAAGTCGTGTCCGATGAGAATATTGTCGACAAAATCCATTCCCCTGCTTATATACATATCAAGCAGGCTGAAGACCGGATAGATGGCAGGGGATCTGCTCGTCGAAGGCTGGAAGTTGCAGTGAACAAATCTGATCTTTTCATTGAAAGAAGTTTAAACCACATACCACTCTTTATTAAAAAAATCATTTGTGAAGAGAAACTGGAGCTTGTTCCTAGTGCAATACATCTAACCTGGCAACAACAAATGCCAGTTACACACCTCCGCAAGAGAATTTACGTGACTACAGAGGAAGAAAAAGCTTGAATTAACTTATGTAAAAGGTAGTTTCAAAAACTGCCGTAGGGCCCCATGCTGATATTATGCTGTGCTATCAGTTCTGCAAAGCGAAGGTGAGGTTGTCAACATCTCTTGCTTTACGTGGAATTTATAGCGTGAGAGTAATGCTGCATTTTCTTCCCACTGCTGTTCCAGACCTCAAGGTCCGCTAAGAAAAGCATATGCAGTATTTCTCTATAGTGCACAGCTCCAAGGCTCGATAACATTCCAGCTGATTTCCTTCCAGATAAAATCAATGAACTATTTGCGATTCTCGTAAGCAACGTTACATCGTGTTTTAATGTGGGAAAAAATCCCCAACCAGTGATGAATCCCTTTCGCACGGTAATCTTCCGCATGAAAACTAAGTTACAACTAAGTTATCTTCAAAGTCGGTGCTTGATTTCGTCGTTTGATGTGTTCTATAAGCATTCACGAACATTATCTTTTCAGATCTATATCGATAGCTTTAGATGAGGCCTAATTAGTTGGGTAAGCAGGCTTCCGAAAATGATTCTTCCCCATGAGCCACAAGCAGGGCGTATAGATTTATTGGGAGTGTCATCTTGCTCTTATCCTGTCATTAGTCGACAGAAAAAAAAAGCCTTTTACTGCGTCAAAAAGAACGATGTCATGTCAGAGCTAGTCACCAAAGAGTACATATATCCTATATAAAAACTCTAGCTGACTACTGTTGTAGCTTCGACGCGAAATTTCACCTCGCCATCGCTTTCTTTCGATTCCCATTGCAATGCCGATCCGATAAAAGTTTACCATGTCGACAAAACTGTTTACCACAGTTTTGCGTTGGATAACAAAGTCGCTCCATTGGCATGAAAACGGCATACTCTGCTATCAAAACTCGCTATGTAGACGACATCGTAATACCATACCGACTACTAGTGAACGGCACATGAACTGCAAAGCCCTCATTGGTGCGGAACAACGAGTATGATGGCGATAATATGGTATTCCCGCTCACTGGAAAAGCTGTTGCGCTAAGAGAACCGAACCAAGCTCAATGGTTATGGCTCTTCGATTACGGAGAGCAAATACTGGATGTAGCACGAGCGATCGATGAAGATGGAAAATGAGACTGAGAAGGAAATCTGTGGAACAACGAGGGAATCTTAGGCCGAATTCCAGACTCTCTGCAACGACAGCATCGATCAACTGAAGGATTCTAAACCTCTTGTTTACTTTCTTGATTCAACGGTTGCTCCAAGGTTTCTCTATATAGCCGAGAAGTGGGTTCGGTAGGAACACTTCAGCTGCTTGTGGAATTTTATGAAAAACTTCCAAGAATGCTTGAACGACGTCTTCTGAGGTACATCCGAAAACAACAGTGTCTAGCCAGAAATTCTGAATAGTATTGAAGTAGGTCACACAAAACACATTCGGCTTAAAATAGTAATGTATTATACTTTTGTCGACTTATTAGAAAAGCATCATTGGGTTCTTAATATTCCAGAGCATTTTTGGTCGTTCTTTGATCATTTCCTCCTGGTACAGGAAAACTCTTCGTAATCGTTTTGTGTGCTTGCATTGATTTTCGGCTGTTCAAACAAGCAAACGTATTGTGAACGACATCCACTTCCATGAAAAGAACCAGGTTTTACGACCAGTTTGTCCTGCTCATATGAACTGCTGTTTGAATTCCATTATTATTCACATATTTCCATATTGCTGGTAAAACTTGTCTATGAATTTATCAATCATCCAGCACGAAAAAAATCAAAACTAACTTCTCGGTGGATACCGCCGGCTCGCATTTCACGTCGTTCATTAGAAAACAGTAAAAAATAAACGGCCACATATGACTAAAAGTGGGGTTCCTTGTGTCCCCGTTTTAGTGAATGGAGCTGGGCAGAAGGTCCTGAACCATGACGAGAGGAAGAATTTAGACTTTTCTATGGTTTCTGTTTGCATCGCTCTTAATAAATATCATGAAAGCAGGTGACACGGGTGATAAACGCGTTATAGTTAAGCACACGTGACTCCAATAAACGTAGAAATGAGCACAAAACAAGTAATTCGCTTCATATCTACTATTCCGCTTTCTTTTTTCGTTCTCGTTTTTACGCGTTTTTCTTTGCTCCGTTGTTTTAATAAGCTATGGATTGAATCTTTATTATTTTATTTCATTTTATTTTACATGGCTAGTACGTCTATTGTCCGGATTCCAGCACTTCTGGCACTCGATTCGTTTCGCTTCATCCGTCTTCACGAAGATGTGCGATCTCTTGCAAGTGGATTCGGCTGGGGCTTGAGGATTTCCAGTCGATTCCTCCTGGAGTTCTGGAACAGCCATGCCAGCGCTTTCCCATTCATATTGCAACGAACGAGCTGTTTTCTGAGAAGTCCGCTACAATTCTCCGACGCCGGAGAGATGAGAAACTTGGTGAGCTCGGGCAAGCTCGAATCAACACCGTGCTCGCGATGATCGGCATTCACTTTCACTGTGCTACCCGCCTACTCAAATTAAATCATTAACAAGTTCAATCTCTCTTACTTTTTACAATTTGTTAGAAATCTTCGAAAGTCACTCTGCCTGCTGATGCTTGATTCATCGCTCTCTATTTACCTATTCATGTCTGCCTAAATGTCCACCTGTTTGTCCTTCTATCTTTCTATCCGTTTGTCCTTCTATCTTTCTATCTGCTTGTCTGACTATGTCAGTGTCCCTGTCTCTGTCCATTCGTTCGCCTGTTTGTATCCATGTCACTATTTCTGCTTTTGTATGTAAATTTCTCTATACATCTCTTTCTCTATCATTCTTTCTCATTTTGCCAAATTTTTGGATATTTTTTACGATTGTTGCTTTGTGTTTTTTAGTGATTTGATGAATTGGACTTTTTTCACAATTATGTAACTTTCTTTATTTTTTTGCCGAAAAATATGCTTAATAGATACCAAAGATGTTGAGTACCTTTAATGCTCAGCAAAGTTAGTGTCCATATTAATTTCACCTTTGTCGATAACCCTCCCAAAGGTTTACCGCCTCATCATGGCTGGAAGGTGTTCCTGGTTGTCGGACTGCGATGTACAGCGGGAGGATTCGTCCCCCTCGGCAGGGTCTTGCAAGCTGAGAAGGAGACTGCCGTTTCCATCAAGAAGCCTAGCTAAGAGTAAACCAATACCAGGATCCACCACCGTTCTGGTATCAAAGTCGCGTGGTGGCAAATCTCCCTCTGATCCACAAGAGCTGCGACTGCCCGTGGTGGTGAAGACCTAGGGCAGACCTTGGCCCGGCTCTCGGAATTCCGGGGAACTACAATGGTTAAACCAGCAAATGTCCTAAAAAATGGAGAGGTCCTCACAACCAATGAGGTCGGGCCATCCAAGTATCCAAGTTTGTTGATAAGACGCATGAAAAATTTGTACAGGTCATTTTTTGTGCGTGAGCTTATAAAAATAATGAAAGTAAAAGTCACAATATCTACTTTTTATTTACTGCCTAATATTATTTTTCACGACAGAGTAGGATGTGAAATACAATCACAATTGATGATGAGATCCTTCCAACGGTTTACCCACTCATCGTGGCTGGGAGGTTCTCTGAGTGTCGGACTGCGATGTACAGCGGGGAATTCATCCCCCACAGGGTCTCCCATGCAGAGAAGGAGTCTGGCGTTCACGTCAGGAAGTCCAGCTAGGAGTAAATCAATACCAGGATCCACCACCGTCCTGGTATCAAAGTCGCGTGGTGGTAAATCTCCCTCTGCTCCACAAGCGCTGCGACTGCTTGTGGTAGTGAAGACCTGGGGCAGACCTTGGCCAGACCTTGGCCAGGCTGACCTCGGGACTCCAGGGAACCACAATGGCTTAAGCACCAAATCTCCGAAAAAATGGAGATTATGCTAGGGGCTCGCACAGCCAGTGAGGACGGGCCATTCAAGTATCAAGTATCAAGTATTGATGATGAGATGTTTGTAAAACTTGTACCCCCAGACCAGATTCGAGTCCCCAATCACCCTTTCCGTGTCGCACGTGTTACCCACTGCACTACTGAAACCCTTGCGTTGCCTTGCTATTTGCCAGTTTTCTACCTAAAGGTGTCATCAGCAATCACGCTTCAAGGGTGACGATCTGGCAAGTACAAATTTGCATTTAACCCAGTTAAGCTGCGATAACACGTGAGCTCCTGGGAAAAAACGGCCACGTCTTCGAATCTGGCCTGGAGTCCAAGTTTTGCAAATGTCTCAGCACTATTATGAATGTAGAAGCGCCCATCTCTCGAATTTCTCCAGCACTTCCTCCATTAGTTTTTTGTCTTCTATCCTTCATACTTGAGGTTAGTCGTGTTCTTAAAAGGGTTTGGCAGTATGTGACATTTCTCTCCTCACTGGTTGAATGGTGGTTGAACATAGCTTCTTCTGGATAACCGTGTTGGAGTTGATTCCCAAGATGATTCTCTCCTTAACCCTGGAACAGAATGTTCACAGGTCCTCATTGAAGGCATACGCCGTCAGTCCTTGTGAACTTGTCTGTTTTTTCTTTATGGGTTTTTCCCAGAACGGCGACAATTCTATGCCTTGCCATTGAATTGCACTTAGCTGTGCATTTGGATGGAAATGTGAATAAAGAAGCCCACTGAAGGAATTTCTGCAGAATGTGCTTAAACAAATTATTTTGTGCGACGACTTTCTTATTAGTTCTAAACACGCGGTCCACATTTAGATATCCGAGCTTTTTTCGACGACTTTCCCACGTTTTTTCGCGCTTCTATCCACTGCATATACACCTATTAACTCTTCGTTTATCTATCCATTTTTTACTGCTTTCCTACCATACTATTTTCTTTCCTCATTCTTTCTTCTTTATTTTCTTCTGATTTGGTTTACACTTTCTTTCTCATTGTCTCTTCATGTTTTCTTTCATTAGGTATTTTTCTTCGTGCAAATCGTTTCACTACAAATTCACCCTCTTATCTAAGTAGCTGGAATACCACGAATTAAGAAAAAAAAACCGCAAAATCATGAAATTCTTGACAACCATTCTGCATAGGAATTATTGTATTCCTTATCTACAAAGGCGCTAAAATGAAAAGAAAGCAAGAAAAGATGGATTCCTTTAGTTAGAATCATGCGAGGCCGAGAATTCTCATCAGCTGTTCTTCATGAATAATTACGTCTATAGGAAGAGTTCACCTACACTTTCATCACTAAACCTATAACGTAACGGAACTTGGTTCTTCCACATTCAAATATTTAAATCATCCATCTGCCTCTTTCCCATCGTGCGCCATGCAGCACAATTTCATTTGGTTAGTAACCTACTACTATGATCTTTTCCTGGAGTCTTCAGATAGTCGCACTAGGACATTCCAAAAACCTTACAACAAGCAATCTTGTGATGTTGTAGAATCTGAGTGCGATTCTCCACTTTGCGTCAAGGCTGTCATCAAGGAAATGGTGAATCTTGGCAATGGTTTACTCTTAACTGCGCTTGCGCGTGAAGGTATCGAGCTCATGTCAACTTAGGAGACATCGTTAGAAGGATGAACCCCCTGCTCAAAATTGCCGTTTGACATCCAGAGATATCTCAAGCCATAGTGAGACGATTTACTATTGGGAAATGAGAGCAACTTCGCGTTTTGTATTCAGACTTGACACATTCAGAAAGGATCAGTCTTCCTAATTCTTTTTTTTGCTATGTCGAGATCTTATTAGGGTTCTAAACGGCTTCTAGACATATCTCTAATTCAATATGATTACAACTTTAGTTCTGTAAAGAATCAGCTATGATTTACTGTAGATCGGCACCGGCATTATCAACGCTTCTCTTTTTTTCGTTTCGATAGCCTGATCTTTCACTGTCGGGCGCGTGTGCCGCAGTGGTTGGTGGCGCCGCTGCGACGCACACGTGGAATCGATCCCCCGCGCCCATGGCTCACCAAGCCTTCCATCCTTCCGGGGTCGGCAAATTAGTGCTAGACTTGTCTGAGAGGATAGCAGCACTGGCTCGATACATCGGTTGGCCACCGCGAGTCATTGTAAAGGCCAGATATGCATTCATTCACCTCCAACGATACACAATGAAGTCGAATGCATGGCTCATCCCTCAGAGATTGATCAACGCCGAGAGCTTTATCCTCTATTATTATTCACAATGTCGGATTCGTTTCTCGTCTTCTTTTCCTGTTTGCATTCGTTCATTAAGATATTCTTTAATTCATCTTTTGATTAAACGCTTCACATGGTTTTTTCCTAATTGGTATTTCATTTTGTACGTGCCTAAACGTTTTTTTCTCCGGCTTTCTGTTGCTGTCTGACTCCAATTGTCTTCACTACTAACATCCTCGTTCAGTGTGTTGCTGAATCGCTTATATCGGCCGTTCCATTTATCACACTTATGATTTATCACGAAGAATTGTATGACAACTAACCAGCTGTTTTCAGTATCCATATGGCACGTAGCGAACGAAAAGAGAATCGCACAAAGTTAGCGCGAAGTAAAAGTGCAGCCAGAGCACGAGCCCCGAACACTGGACGAGATGTCGGTCGTCGGCCGTACGAAATCACAGTCGTCGTCCTTGGCGGCACTAGGGTATGGCACATTATCACGTTGTAATCATTCCATTATTGATAACTGTACAACCGTTGGGATAGTACCCACGACTATTCAAACAGTACAGAAAACCGGGAAAAATGTTGAGAACAACTTTGCGAACGTCTCGTAAGTAGCTCAGTTGTTAGAGGGGTACTTTGTGATGCACGTGTTTGTTGGTTTTTTTCTCGCGTTTCGGGCTAACCAGGCTCAGTGTCCCTCCTATGTCGGTAGTTTGGTGCTGAACCACTCTGGTAGGAGAATAAATGCATTATTAGGCTCCCACAAGTCTTTCTTTAGGTTACATATGCATCAGATCACCTCCACGATGCTCCAAATGGAACCAAGTTCTTTGATCGAGTACTTGTTTCCATGACGTTAATGAATATGCTCGTTAAGCAAATAATGAAATGATTCAGTTGATGAGAAGATAATTCAGAAAAACGCAATTCAATTCAGAAAATGAGAAAAAAATAATTAACAGTATGAAAAGCAACTTTATAAACTACAGTAGTCCACCGCGAAACATTGAGGTTGGCAAGTCGGCGTTGGTATCACAATTTTTATGGGACAGCTTTCCCACCGATTATCGGCCTACGGTAGACGAATTCAACTGGATCGAGTACGACATTGGCGACGGAAGTCTACTCATGTTACAGGTGACATGAATACCTCTGAATGTGTGTATTTTCATATGAAAAGAAGCTACTATGGTTCGGAATTTCTACTTTCATTGATCTTTCCTGTTGTTTTTTCTTAGACTCTACTTCTCATTACTAGTAAAAAGCGGTTGACACCTTGCTGTACTTTGAGTTCAGATATTTCAAATGTTCCAGCTCAATTTCTTAGAAAAGTTAAGTTTCTTTGGAAACAGATCGCATTACTATCTAACATGTTCCTTCACGAATCAAGGGCATGTGGTGTTTTTTAACTTGCCTGCTTAATAAACTCAGATAAATTATCCGAAAAGAGCGCAAAGAATGATTGTAGGACCTTTGCAGATAATCGACTCAAGTGGATCACACGATTTCCTCGCCATGCGTCATTTCTACATCAGAACAGGGGATGCGTTCATGGTACGAACTGCAGAAAAAGCATAGCATTTGTAATTTGGAAATTTGTAGCGGAAAACCACATTTTGATAGTAAATGTTCTTTATATCATTAACTTTATGTCGTAAAGCTTCCTAAATCAACGTGAAATTTTAATTTCAGGTAGTTTTTTCGATAGATGACGCTGCGTCGTTAGAGGAAGCAAAACGAATCATCGAAGAGATTGAAGAAGAGCGACATAAAACAGTAGGGTTTTCCGAGTGCTCCTCATTTTTAGTCCTTTGGCAATCCAGGAAAAATAGAGACGAATATAATCACCAGATATGATTTCTTCCAGTAAAAAGAGTAAAAAGGGCAAAGCTCTCGGTGCTGAACAATCCCCTAAAGGATGCGCCATGCATTCGACTTCATTGAGCTTCGTTGGAGCTGATTGAGGCCTTTACAATGACACGCGCTGGCCTGCCGATGTAACGAGCCAGTGCTGCTGTTCTCCCAGACAAGTCTAGTACCAATTTGCTGACCCCGGAGGGAAGGAAACCTTGGTAAGCCACGTGTACGGGATCGATCCCATATGTGTGTTACAAGGCGCCTCTGACCACTGCGCCGCACACCCCTCTTCTAGTACAGTTTTAAAAAAATTTTTATGTTCCGAATAAACTAGAGATGAATTCTTTAACTTAACACTGCTATCAACAGTTACCAAATTAAGTACTGTGGTCCGATTGCATTCATCTTGTTTTTTTTCGAGACTTAAGAAAGTCTCTTCCTTGATGGTTTACATTCTAGGTGCCTGTGATATTGGTAGCGAACAAGTGCGATTTATACGACGACGTTATGAAGTGGGAAGCAAAGGGATCGCATCAGTACGCCTACAACCGAAGTATTCCGATTGTTGAATGCACAGCGAAGTGTCATGCTGAGGTATAAAACTCAAATATTCGATGTGGGATACTAAATGAATTTTAATTTCAAGCAAGGTATTAGAGCAATGGACAAAAACTCCTTATTTTCTTCCGTTTCTGTGTGATCCGTCGTCCCATTTTGTGTGGTTTGACAACTTTTTTTCTCTTGGTAGACACCACTGAATGGAGTTAGTTTTATGTTCGATTTCTGTGGTCGTAACTCTACTAGAACGCTCCGAGTTGTCGTCATCAGAGGAAGTCGCTAGCCTTTATGGATCGGAGGTTGTTTCTCTAGACACATCTGGTACCAAAACGCCCTGGTAGGGGCTGTGCTGGCCCCTATGAGGGGTCGAACCACAGACCATATTTATATTGTGCGGCATCTTTCAGCACGGTTCTTCCTCGATTTTTATCTAGTCATTTGAATATTCACATGTTTCCTGTGCAACGTATATACTGCGATGCATACGATTAATAGAAGATGAACGATGAAGCCACTATAAGTAGAGTTATTCGAACCTTGCCTATTGACTGGTATTGGAATCTGAGATTTTGATGGAAAAATCTACTCATCTGCATATCTGTTTTTATTTTTGCGGATATTTATACAAAAAGCTCGAATTTTCTGAATCCCTATATGGAAAAAAGGATGAAAAGGAAAGAAATCGGTAAAAGACGACGAAAAAACTCTCTATTTTTTAGCGAATGTTTTTTTCTAAAAAAGGGACTAAAATTATTCAGGGCTACTGATGTGTTCAAGGGGCTCCTAGAAAGACTGCGCGATCGGAATCGTATCGGTATGACAGAGATGACGAAGCGACGGTGAGTTCACTAATGATGATGATGACAGTAGGAAAGTGAAAGAAGTGAGAGGAATGAAAACGAAATCTTATGACTGAATTTCTTTTAACCTCAGCATTGATCAGTAATTCATTGTTTTCTTTATGAGCTATCCTTTATAAGCTATGAGGTTGCTATCACAACATTTATTCATTCACAAAAGATGACTTTTTTGGCGGTTTTTCTTCTTCGGAGTCTGGAAAGGTCAAAGTAGCACACAGTCTACCGAGTCAAAAACTTCCATAACCTCAGCAGGCAAAACTTGATGCATAAATTTTTATTGGCATAGTGAATGGCTTCTCTTAAACACTCACCGTTTTCATAATATATCAACTTTTATTTATAATATATTCTTATGTTTCCAACGCAGGGTATTGTAAAACACAACCACAAGAACACTGAGATATCACTGAAACTTGGAACTTTAGTTGAGCTTTGAACCCGCGATTTCCCTTTCAGCGCGGCCTCACATGTTATCCATTGCACCCATCGAGACCCTATCCTTGTCTTTCTCTCAGCCAGATTTTTATCTAATTGTTAACGGTTTCTTTTACTCACCGTCTTGTTCGTTATAACTTTTCTAGTTATCAGAGATCAGCTTCGCGGAGTCTTACATTAGTGAGAAATATGCCTGGCTCAAATCAAAAGATTAGCCTAAGGTGTGACGCGAAGACGAAAAGAAAAGCAAATGTATAGCTGGCCCTAACGGTACAGACAGTTACTGAATGAGTTCGAGTACTACGTATCTAATCTCTTGTATAGCATGCGGGACGAATATGTTGGCGAAACGGATTGAGCACTCTGCGCAACTATAAAAGAACACCTAGACGGCAAACTCAAAAAAAGTCAAATTTAGACAACATGCTCCACCAGACCCGCACTGGACGCACAGAAATAACGAAGAAGATTTTGAACTAGAAGTCACCATTCTCGTATAGGAACCCAAAACAGCAGGCGTAAAACCGTCGACGCATTCTGGATAAGCTTCGTGAATCCCAAAAGTGAGCTGCATCGGGACTGTTATGTCATCACGCGTGATCTCGTGCCATACTTCAGGCTGATTTTTTTTGACCGCGCGAGGCACATTTTTCACCTATTTATACTCTTAACGGCTAGTCTCCAATAATGACTGGAGGGGTTATAAAAAACAAACCAGTGAGTATTTAAGAGAAGCTTTTCAATATGAAAATGAACACCTATGCATTAAGTTTTACTGGTAAGGTTACGAAAGTGTTTGACTGACTGAACTGCGTTTCAACTTGACCTTTTCAGGCTTTTAAGAGGGAGAAGCGGCCGAAACGTCGGCTATTATGAATGAATCAATATTGGCAACAACAATCTTGTGTTTGCTCATCAAGAAACAGTGAATTAACGAAAAGGAAATAAAACGGTAAAGGATAGAGTGTTTGGCAGTGATCCATTCCTGAAGGCTTCACCACGCATTCCATTTCACCAAGCATCGTTAAAAAAAGACTGAGTACCTATTTGGCCTTTACAATAACTTGCGGTGGCCTGCTGATGTATCAAGTCTGCAGTGATATCCTCCCAGCACAAGTCTGGTACTAATTGGCCGACCTCGGAGAGATGAAAGGCAAAGCTTAATGAGTCTGGAACGTCTGATTGAGCCAAGGACCACCGCCTGTGTATTGCAAGATAGTTCTAATCACTGTGTCTCAAGAGCTGCTTAAGAGGAGACTTATCAGCATAAAAATTCTCATATTGAAAGATGGCAATGGTAGAGGGGGTCAAATACCCTAAAGAAAGCAATTCCAATTGGCCCTTCATAAGATTTCGTCTATTCGCTCATTACAAAAGTCCTTGGTTTTCAGACAATCGATGCCGAGTACACGTGCATACAGTGGTATCGATGTGGCCGACATGGAACATCTGAAAGCAAAAAACAAAACGAATTGTGTCATTTGTTGATGTACGCCGTCCACACATTATAAGTCCAACATTATACAAACACTGATAATTGTCATAAGACATGTTACTTTAGCATGAAATCCCAGTTTTAATTTCTCTGACGGGTTTTTGAAAGCTTTTGTAGGCGCACATTCCATTTTGAATCAGTACTGCATGTTGTAATATTATAGTTTGACGCCGGAAGAAAGTTATTTTGTGTCCACCTGTCAAGAATCTCAACTTTTCGGCATGTAAGAATGAGGAATATTCGGTAATCTATTGAAGAAAAAACCATAAAAGAAAGAGCTACAAGGAAAAAACAGAAATTCCTCACGCAGGAGGAGGACGATGAGGAATAGAGCCTAGCAGTGGGCACAGCAATTGTCATTCTGAAATGGTTTAGTGCTAATTTCGACATATCGGATCCTCTGATTTATTAAACTTTTTTTTATAAAACCCTTCGGGCCCTTCGTTTCGCCTGCCTCTCAGCTAGCTCTATCGATTTCTACCATCAGTAATCACCCATCTGCGGGATTGTTACGTTACTGAACGCATTACTCTCCGGAAAGGACAATAGCGCGTTCGTTCCCCACCACAGACATCTGCGGTCCGGAGTTTTGCAAATATCTCAGCACCATTGAAGTTAAACACTTAGGTAGTTGGATCGCCCATCTTCACGGGTGGTGCGTGCCCCAGCATAATTTTTAACGGTTTCTCTTTCGCACAATCGTCATCAATGGCGGTAGCCTGGCTCGAACATGATGGCGTCCGCTAAGCCCATTCCGAAATCCTGAAATCGTTTCCATTTGCGAGTGCAGATGGTTAACGATAGCCATGGACACGTCTCCCCGACGATAGCTACGGATACGTCCTCCCATCGTTTGGGTGTTCCTTAAAGAGGACGCCTACATTCTAATGGAATCCGCTCTACTGTTCCTTTCATTCACCTGTAATCTGTCCATGTCACTTTGTGATCGATACATCTGTGCTTCTTTATCGATGCATATTCTCCTGGTTCCCTAAGATGGATAGGCCTCAAAGATACTTCAAATTTAGACAATTCTAATCCTTCCATTTGTCTTTTTGTTATTATTCTCAATCTGTGGATTGGACGACAATGGATTACATAGAGATAGCTATACCAGATCAATAGCGGTCACATGGAACGGTGTGGTGTCGCTGTCAGACCACGGCATTTCAACGGAAACCCTATAGCTTCTACGATCAACACAATGACTCGGCTTACGTTACCTAACAAAATGCCAGGTTTCTATTCAGGTCTTTCACCTAAAAGAACAATGCTTAAGTTTGTTACCATTTTCCTAAGAACTTTGAATTTAGAAATTCATCTACAAGAAATAACACTGCTTCTATGAAGGTTTTTTCTCAAACCAGTAAATAGGTAAAGAAATCCTATGGAAATCTAACAACCAACCAGCACCAGAAAAATTGGAACGTTGTAAACCTTGCTGGAATTGCAGTATTTATTGTGGTCTGGTCTGACATCACTAGAAAACAACGCGAAGACACAAATTTTGAATGTTGAATGACGTTTCTTTTGAGGAAACTAAGCAACGACAGGGTTGAAGACGAACAGTGGTTGTGACAGCCACCAATCAGGGTGTCTACTTTTGCCGGAAGTAACTGAGACCGAAGTGAACGCTGCGAAACGGAATTATTTTCAGGAAAAGCGCTATAGAGAAAAATGCAAAAGCTCGAATATCTCTTTCGTGGACGTTTGTAGAAGATGTCCTACCAGAAGTAGAAAGAAATCCATTGTTGAACATGGATCTGCATAAGGAATCTATGGAAACAACTCCTAAGGCTGACTTTCTAATAATCTCTGCATTAATCAATAATTTAAAGCTCTCTTGATGAGCAGACAAGAGGTAAAGAAAGGGTAAAGTAAAGAAGATCCGGCTTATTGCGCGACGAAGACACCACATCGAGAAGACGAACGACTGTGGACATGGACTCGCATCATGGGCTCTGAGGAAGATGAAGACGTCGAAACGTTAGCCGAATAAGTATTGGTAGCAACCTCGTCTTAGCTTATCAATGAAACAAGACAATAGGTTGTTTTTGCCCTATTTTGCTATAATAGCTGAGGTTTCGTCGGATTGCATCCTTTTCATATCCTAGAAAGGTCAAGATGATGTGCAACCTAGTGAGCCAAATATCTACAAAGTATTAATAGAAGAAAAAGGTTAATTTATTCTTGATCGAAATAGAAAAATAACAGCTTCTTCGCACACTCGTCGCTTTCTACTTGTCGTCCACGCGAAGACCAACTACACAGAGCTTGGACGGACGGGTAATGCGCCTCTCTCACATTAAAATATCAGCCTGAGATTGTGTGAGATCATTCGTAACGACGAGGCGTTCCTTCTTGCCATGCAGTTTTGGTTTTCTGGAATTTTTTTCAAAACGCTTCGACAGTTTTTACGCTCTGAGGTTTTGGTTCTTGAACGAGGATAGTAACATTTCTTCAAAATCTTCCCCCCTTACATCTTTTACTTTAAGTATACCGATTAGATGTTCTTTTATACTGATGCACAGTACTCTACCAGTTCAGTCAGCGTATTTCTCCCTCAACGCTTCACAAGAGGTTAGATACATATTGTACCCGAACTCATTCAATCACCGACCCTACCGTTATCGCGAATTTTGCAATTTTTACGTTGTGCATAGACGACCGTTCCTAACGGTTATGTACAAGCCTTCGTTCCTTTTTCGGCTTCTTCCGGATAAAATATACCTACTACAACTGTTGGTTTGTCAAATCAAAACATTTGTCCATAACCTCTTATGTAACACAGGTGAGAAAAAGAAGCGTCTATACATCTACAGTAGAATAATGGTGTGCGGTCATTTAGTGATGCTTCCAGCTTTGAAAAAAAGGATAACAAGGTCTGGTGTCATTCAATCTTTCACTGCCGACCAGCTCATTTGTGCGAAATACTTCTTGGACCATCTAAATAATGAGTAGTCTACCGACTCATTTAAGGACGTTATGAGCTGCTTTGTGGAGAAGCCATACATCTTTATTGCTCCTTCGCATTGCATAAGATGGTATGTTCGAGATAGTATGTACAGCGAAGTCATTCGACACGTGTGCATGAAAGGCGGTGACATCGAAGGATTCCATTACGTACGCGTTGCTTAGAGCACGCGTTACGTTACTTGGATGATCCACGACCAAGCACAATGATACTGAAATACAACGATAATGATGCTGAGATATTTGTAAAACTCTAGACCGCAGACACTGAATCTATATAGGATTGATTAGTACTCATAGAACTATTTCCACCGGTAGTCCTTATCGATTCCAAGTGGAAATCGACTATGCCATGTGTTATATTCTCAAGAATGCCATAACGCCAACAACGACAGGAGTTACTGGTTGAGTGTTGGAAACCGTGGTTAACCGTTGTTAATGAATTTCCACAAAGAACAGGTGACGGCAAAGCTGCTTAGTTTCGCTTTGCAGGGGGATAACAGTTCTATTCGCTTGGGATTAGAAGGTCATACGGTTGGAAAAATTAATGTTAAATCTTCGTTCGGATGTCATCGTCATCTTTCCGAGGTGTACCAAAGAAGTAGAGACCATGCTCAGCTAACTCAAGGAAGTCGGGAAAAAATGGTTGGACTGCGCATAAAGAGGACGAAGAAAAACGTGGCTAACGTCAACCATCTGCACTCGCAACGATTTCAGGATTACGGTACGGGTCTCGCGGACATCACCATGTTCCACGTAGACCGCTACCATGGACGACGGTTGCGCGGGAGAAACGACATTACGAGCGGCTTCCTCGAACTCATGCTCAAACTTGGATTTATCCAACAAACCGCTAAAATTTGCTTGTTTTCCATTTCTTGACATTTTTTCTTATTCACATTCTGAATCCAATGCAAGTTTTTTTCCTTAGAATCAATAGGTAGCTGTGGCATGACCTTCTCAAGAAGACGTCAGTCTTTTTAGACCACAAGAACGTTGTTACTTTGCAACTCTAACAACCCGTACCCATGACATGAACGCAAAGCGAAACTTTAATTAAATATAATAAATATGATATTATTGTTAACGAAACGATATAAAAACAGCTCCACACGCTCAATTCTTTCTATGAGCCTTCTACCAAGTATTCCATGTGGGCACGAATGTGGGGAGTTCACATGAATGGGTAGTGTAGCTTTCTCACGTTAAACTATCTGTCTAAGGTATTGTGGTCACGACCTTAGACGAAGGTATTGTGGTCAGCGGCATCCCACCCTGCTGTTAATTTTTGGATTTTTGGAACCGATCCTAAATGCTTTGAGGATTTTACGCTCTGAAAAATTTCTATGCGAGGATGTTCAGTTCTACTTAGAAATAGTTCGCATCATGTTTTCGTGTGTCATCGCACATAGTGGAGTATTCGTTTTAACTTTACGCTTACCCTCTAGGTGTTCTTTCCTACGGACGGAGAGGGGTCTACCAATTTTGCCAATTTATTCGCACCACAGGCTTTACAGGAGATTATGCACACTGTGCCCGAACTCATGCAATCGCCGCTTCTAACTCTGAGGAACATTATGCAATTCTGCGTTGTGCGTAGACGACCATACAGACGGTTACGAAGTAGCTAGCTCTTGGGAGTGTTCAGTGGTTATTCAATCACTAGCAGCGAATTCTCTAGAGGGCCCATTTTCAAGCGTTTCGTAGGTGTGTGTTATGACGCATGATCTCACACACTAACTCAGACCGATATTTTAACACCAGAGCGGCCCATGACCCATCCATACGAACTCTCCATGAATGGTTCTCACGTGCGATACTCGGTGGAAGACTCATAGAAAGCATGTGTGTGTGTGTGTGTGTGTGTGTGTGTGTGTGTGTGTGTGTGTGTGTGTGTGTGTGTGTGTGTGTGTGTGTGTGTGTGTGTGTGTGTGTGTGTGTGTGTGTGTGTGTGTGTGTGTGTGTGTGTGTGTGTGTGTGTGTGTGTGTGTGTGTGTGTGTGTGTGTGTGTGTGTGTGTGTGTGTGTGTGTGTGTGTGTGTGTGTGTGTGTGTGTGTGTGTGTGTGTGTGTGTGTGTGTGTGTGTGTGTGTGTGTGAAAAAGCTGCTTTGTTCCCACAAGCGATTGAAGGCAGGTGTCGTGGTTTTTCTGCTGAGGTTATAGAGGTGTTAGGCTGATTAGGGTGATAAATATTTTGACCCTTCCAGGCTATCAGGAAAGTGGAAGCTTCAAATTTTGTGGATAAATAAGTAGTACAGCAAAACTTCGTGTGTTCTCATCAAGAAGACAGCGTAGTTTTTTATTTTTATTTTATTTTATATGACCAGTCTTCACGTCTGCTTTGCGGATCCCAGCACTTCTCACATTCGATTTGTTTCCTTGCATGCGTCACCCCCCAAAGTTCTTTCAAGTTTTATCGTGTGTGTTCGATTGCTGCTTGAGGATCTTTTCATTTCATCTTGAATGTTGTAGAGTGTTTGTTGAGTCGATTCTTCCGAGAGTCTTGAGATAGCCGGACTGGATTGTTCCCACATGGATTGCAGAGAATGATTTTTTTCTCAGACAAGCCCGGTACCGTCTCTCCGACCGCACAGGGACGTCAGATGATTAATGATCTCGGAGCGGAATGGAACTAGCACCGTACTCGTGATGACCGACATTATTACCACTGTGTTATCCGTCCCCCCGAAGACAACGTGTAATGCACTAATTCGCAGCGAACAGCGCACATTGATTTTGAAGCCTTTTCTTTTTGGTGGCTATTTTGCCAGGGTACTGCACTTTCGACGCTGAAATGCGACATCTTGGAGGACCTCGCGAGATAAGATGATACCATTGAGGAAAATTATGTAGATATAACAGATGCTGAGATATTTGCAAAACTCCGGACCGCAGGTGTCTGCGGTGAGGAACAAACGCGCTATTGTCCTTTCCGGGTAGTAACGCCTTCACCACCACACCATGCGGATCCTTTGTTTCGCAATATACCCTGCCATAAAAAAGAGTAGGCAGAACACTTATCCATTTGAGAAGCAGCTGAATTCAGTGCCGAAGGCGATTGAACCCCCGTCTAGCGCATCCTTTTGTCAACAGTTTTAAAAAGAATCGAGCTGCCAACGTGGACCAATCTCATGAAGAAGTGACGCTTTTGGAGCAGTAAATACATGCTTTGACTGGTGGCATTCAAAGAACGGTCAGTGGCAGGTCTAGTGTTTAACGCCGAAACATGGGTTGCAAGTAACAAATCAACATCGGTACGCTTATAACCAAGCAGTTACGATCTATATATCGTGCCTTCAAGTTCCCCTAACTCCATCAACTGGACCCCCCATCTTTCCTGAATCTGTTGTAAATCCCACGCGAACACAGCAGCACACGTCGCCAAGTTTTACTCAGCACCGCAGCATAATCTCTACCACCTATTTGTATATTTTTTCAACTGTGAGATATAACCTTTTCGACCTTCTTACTAGCTGTGTTCTTTTGAGAGCACCACAGAACAAGAAAAAATGCAATAATAGCAATTCTAGTACAAATCATTATCGTCAGTAGCACATTCTCAAATGACGAAGTATTGGATAAGAATACGGTCCCCTTTCCTCACAGTGCGGCAAGTAACGCGAAATCTCATGGCTTTTTGTCAGAACTATCATCTAACTATTGATTTTTTGATCTGGGTGAATTTCACTCGTCATTCCACGTGAACAACGCGCGGTGAACAACCCACACCTAACAAAACCGCGAGTTCAACCACAGCGGTGCTGAGATATTCGCAAACTTGGACGCCGGGACAGACGAACCACGATTTCCCCTTTCCTCGGGGACCCGCGCATTACACACTGCGCCAAGGAGGCCCTTGCCCATGTGTTTCTGGTTGTTAAAAAACGTGAGTGGTTTTTAAACAAAGTAGCGGCTATTTGCACAATAGCTCTTCATTAGTACCATAGACAGTTTACCGAAATATGAATAGCGTTACATGAAAAGGGATACGTACAGGCTCCGAAGAAGGCCAGTTGGCTGAGTCGTCAGCCCCAAATCACAACAATGGGAACAACTGATATCAACCTTGGGTCAGTTCAACAAGGCAGTTTCTAATAATTATAACTACATATTTTAACTACTAACGCCAGGCTCTGAAAAAAGTCGGTCATTTTAGTCTTACATTGACACTTCGCGCCGAAACTCCGCTATAACTGTCATAGCAAACTGTAGGTGTAGAAAACGATACTAATGACTTTTTGTTAACACCCTACCCAGCCGAAATTACAGGCTGAGAGGAGGAACATGCACTGTGCGAATCTTTTCTTGAAGATTTATAGTACTTCTTTCGTATAGAATGCAATACAATTATAAGAAGATAAAGAACTAGGAAGCAACTGCATGTGCTTATTTACAAATTGAGAGGCACTGAAAAATAACAAAAGATGATTAGTTGCAAGCAGAACAGATAGACATATCATGATTCCAGGCAAAGTAATGGAGAAGAATTCGAGAATTAGTAATAGACATTGCGGTGAACACGTTAAAGATTACCTGGCAGAATAACGAACGTTGAGCACCTCAAGTTGAGAGAACAAAGTATTACAGCAGCACTAAACAAAATGCATACCAGGATACCGACTGTTTACTGACAGTCGCTTCTCAATTTCAATTTTCCTCCTTTCATTGTCTTCTTCGCTAAGATTGTCAAACACCTTTCGACTGAAATTAACAAAAAATTATAAAAGCTTGGTAAAACAACTCTTTTTACCATAAAAGTAGAACTTAGTTTATTCTCTGTCGTTTTCTTTCTTAGAAACCGCAAGGTTCTTATACAGCACACGTTTAGTTTCGCACAAAAACACAACACAACAGTAGCTGACGCTTCAGCGGTGTCACCTTCTTCAGAGCCTCAACGGCTATATTGATACGTAATTTACTACATCAAACGCTTAAATAGCACAAAAAAAATGAAATTGGAATCATAATTATAGGACCAACAGCTTCTCGAAAAGCCCATCGTTTTCCGCATGCTTTGCACTAAGGAAGAACAGCCCCTTATAGTCGTATATGGTTGATGGGTGCACGCTCCACATCAAAGTCGATTCTAAAATAGAGGCTAGACCACGTATGACCACACCCCGTCAACCATGTACCACTCTAAGCAGCCGTTTTTCCGCGGTGTAAGGCACGCAAAAAACGGTGGGTTTTTCGAGCTGTTGGTCCTGTAATTAGAAATCAGATTTCATCTTCAGATTGTAAAAAGGAATCAGATTCTCATCTTTATGTTTGTGTTATTGAAGCACTTTGCTTAGCAAATTCGTATGAATATACCATTCCGGGCTCTGAGGAAGGTAAACCACCGAAACGTCAGCTACTGTTGAGTTGTATGTGTTCTTTTGGATAGGAAGTAAACGTGTGCTGAATAACAACCTCGCGATTGCTGGGAAAGAAAGCGATCCATTTATAATCTAATGCCGATGTTAATAGAAAGTCGATCCTGGCAACTAGCATATACTGAAGTCATAATTTTGCGCTAAGGGTCATGTTTCGAACACGAAAGTAACTGAACAAGCGAGATTCCATATGTGGGGACATTATTATGCTCTTCACTGTATTGCTAATATTTTCGACCGACAACGCCTGTGTTGAAAATTTTGAAAAATTCAAGCTTCCCTTTCAACATTTCGACGGTTTTAACTCCATATACACTTAAGGTTTAGGGCTATTTCACAAGATTACGGTATTATACGATTAAGAGGATGTGGCCCCTCTATAAGTTTCTGAATTGGGGAAAAAAGACAATAAGCATTCGACTCAATTAAAAATGACAATCTGGAGTGTTCAGAACAAAGCCGCATCAAGAAGAATATGCCGAATGCTTAATAATCGATAAGTGGAACAACCCACTATAATTAGTTGAATAGTGGCTCATCGCGGCATGCACCATTGTTAGGGGGAATGAGAACTGTTGCCTAGAGCAGTAATGTAACACTAACACTGACCTTTATTTCTGAAAACATGCCAGCACACGATCTGCGGATGAATGAATAAAAAAGAGCATCATTGCGGCTGCTGTTTTTACGTGTCGTACTACGATGTACAATGTGACTTGTAGTGCAATGCAACAACCAGTGAGAGGCATCGAAATCTTGTGTTGCAGAGGATGTCATTGGAACCGAACAATACGAAATCACCCATTACACGAAATGGGGTCTACTTCTTACTCTGTACTTATGATGCCACAACTGCCCATTCAGTCGCCGATCATTGCGCTCTTCTTGAGGCCACTGGACGAATCAAACTCCATGTGATAGCCATACAAACGGCAAAAATCAAAAGACCATCACAGCCCAATTATACAACGGTGCTTTTGTCATTGACGATAGGAAAACTCCGTCACAAAATGTTGATGGCATTGGTTTTGTCGCACGTCCATCTATTCCTACCAGATTGTCTCATACGAGAGCCTACCACTTCGTTTGTCTATTCGTCTCAAATCTGCGTTAAAAGAGGGTAAGTGTCGTAAGCTGGTACTCACCAACCTGTGCAGCCGATGCGAGTAGATGACACATTCTAAATCAGTTCGAAGAAGTGATCCACAATGTAAAGTCTACCTATGAATTCGCTCTTGGAGATTTCCACCAAGATAAGGAAAGGAAGCCTGGATTAGAAGATCGAAATGAGAATGGAAATATAATGTTCCGCTATCAGCTCTAATGAACAAAGGTGCGACTACAGCCGCATCCAATTATTGGGAAAGCTGCCCACATGAACCTAAGCCGTTCAACATTACTCGTCTTGCGCCCTAATATCCTTTCCAGGGAAAAACCCGCCTGGGATTCCTTCGTCTGAAGTAGAGCTACGATAGAAAGGGTGGAGAAAGACATAACTCCAAGAAGCGATAATATTACAGCCGACTTCCGTAGAGCTGAAAGCCATCAAGAACATACACTTCTCTCAAAGCAAAACCACAGACTAGTGGAGGACGTTGCGTACGGTCATCATCCCCAAGGGTGACCGAAGAGATCTTCGCAACCATTGCCCGATTTGCCTGTTGAGTGCGTTCTATAGGCTCTTGACAAAGAATGTACTTTTCAAAAACCTTGAATGAGGCAAACAAGGTCCCGAAAAGTGTTATGCTGCATGGATCACATACAAACCATATCGCAGATCGAACAATTATGCCAAAAGTACCACGTTCCCCCCTGTCCTAATGTTTTATGAATTACAAAAAAAGTGTTTGAAAACGTCCAAAGGAATGCGGTCCTACCAGGGCTTGCACACAAAGGAGAGGACCCGTCTTATATAAAAACTTTTGATGACTGCTATCGTGATTGCAACACAAAAAATACAACTTATCCATCGAGCCCTCTAGCATTCCCCTTGATAAAAGGATTCGATAAGGCGACATCATCTCGTTTCAGTTATTTGCAGTGGCACCTAGGACAATGAAATCGGTCAACTGGGACAATAAGGGTATACTCATTGATGACAAATTCCTGTCAAATCTTAGTTTTGCTGACGACACTTTTTTCGACGAGTACCAGTTAAGAAGAGGCGATACTCAATGAGGTCATATTCAAGTGTGTTCATTTAATGAAAACTTATTAAAGTTTCACTGGTCCAACTTTTAAAGAAAATTTAGGATGAAAACATATAAGTAAAATAAAACTAACTTTAGCAACGACTTGTAAACCTCCTTTGCCTTTTCACACGCACGATGGGCATAATAAACAGGACAGGGAAGAGAAACGGGAGTGCGACAACGGGCATAGAGAAAACAAAGCCGATAGCACATCTCCTAAATTGTCTGCTATACTTGAACGGGTTAACTCAACAGGAGATAAAAAATGACAACTAGAGAACTGGAAAAGAACAATCATATACGTCATAGCGAAAGAAATAAAAGCCAAAGAACATAAACAAACATAGATTTTATCGGCACTCAGACCCCACTCGTCGAAAACTACTGTGTAATGGGAAGGACGAGTGGTTCCCTGTAAGACAAAATTTGTGTCGCCTAATTTTCTTGTATAATGCATCATTGCACCAACCATAACTGCGATTTGTGAAGTCATATAGAAATCGAAAGAGAATTGGGGAGACCACTACATTGTCGACTACTGTACCAGAAGGCAGGTTTACGTAACTAAATGTTGGTCCTTTTAAAACATTCGAAAGAAATCAAATAAGGTTGAAAAAGCAAAGGTGGTAGTGTACAAACAATAAAAAACTCACGTCTTGTGTCCATCTTGACCATCAGCTGGTTGGTAGAAGCGAGTGAGGTGACGTTTCTGAATTGTGATATAGGTGTAGGTGGGTTTTGATTCAAGGCAATCGTCAGTCAGCTTCGCCCACGAATTTCTGCAAAAACGTTGCCAAATATGGAAAAAATTCCGAGAAATGAAACTTCAGAAAAGTAGAAAATAGGGAAAAGAGTAAGAAAACAAAATCTCTCGTAAATAATTGCGTATACCATTCTACATAACTAAATTTACTGTACAAGAATTGTCAACGAAAAGAACACAACAAAATAATGGGAAAACCAGTGTCCCTAGAGGTACGCACGATGAACGAATGACGATGTAATCAGATCAAAAGTCTCTAAACATCCTCCTTAACGTTCTGGGTCTGATATTTTAGCTTGCATGTTTCGTTCTGAGCAACTGAAACGACATGAGGTCGATAGAATTTTTACTATGGCTAACGTTTCTGTGATATCGATTGTCAACCAAAATTGTTTTTGGGGTGACAATCCATCTCGCAGCAGTTCAATCAGTACTATATAAACACAGGAGTTGATTTCTAACAATATTTTGTAAGCTTATCAATAAAACCAAAACACTAAATATCCATTATGAGATTCAATGAAAATGGAATTTAAAAGGTCGTATACATGTACATCAGACATGTACATGTACACATATCTACATATATGACTCCAAAGATGGTGAGATATTTGCAAAACTCTGAACCGCAGGTGCCTGCGTTACGGAACGGACCCGCTATTATCCTTTTCCGAGGGCTAACGTTTTCATCATCACACCATGCAAGTCTTTCGTTTCGCGTTTCTCTCAGCCGTCTTTTAACCTATAGGTGCTATTAGCAAACAGCGGTCAGCCGGATTGATCTGGGGAACACAAATCGGTACCGAATCTAGTTTAGCTGTAGCAAATATCTCAGCATTTTTGTAGTTATGTTTCACATCATATCCTGCCATGAAAACCACAAGGTGATGAGTCAAAAATGATTATATTGTGATCTATACAACAGATTCAGCACACCAGGTCCGGATAGAACAAGATCTAAACACTTCAAAGAATCTTCTTGCTCGTCCTCATTAGTTCGCTTCGTACACGTGGCCTATTAGAATTCAACGTTCTCCTTCCATGGAGGTGCAGCGCGACTTAATTATTATTCAAGAAATGTCATCTACACAATATCGGCAACAATCGCCCCATCTGCTTGTTGTTTCCATCAACAAACTCCCTTCACTCCAGTCGTTCTAAACATGATAAACAGAACACTGAACGAAAGAAACAGCCGTGTGAACAAGCAAAGTTTCGAAAAGCATACAGCACGATAGACCACATCCACACGATAACAAGACTCACTGAAGTGTTGCGAGAGTACAAGGGACCGCTCTATCTCACTTTCGTCGATTTAAAGAAAGCTTTTGATTCAGCTGAGATAAGAGCACTTATGGAAGCTCCGGACAGCCAGAGAGCCTCTAATCGGTATATATAGATTTCTCGTGAGCTATATGAAAACTCCATAGCCAGGATATCACCATCCAACAACAATATTAACATCGACCTCAAAAGAGAGATTAAGCATAGTGATACCATCCCGCCAAAAAATATTTACCGTTTCCAGCGAGAATGTCAAACGAACACTGAGATGGAGCAACATGGAAGTGAAAATCGGTGGTCGGCAATTAACCATCCTCGTCTTGCTGATAACACCGTTCTTATAACACAAAGCATTATCCAGGCGGGACGAATGCTTTAGCACTTTGATAAACCCTATGGAAAGATTGGTCTTCAAATAAATCGCACAGAAACGATGTTCATGAGGAACGGATTGGTTTCGTATGCTCCACTCACGTTCAAATGAGTGAATATCTTCGAATGCTCCAACAACGTCTACCTCTAGTGAGAGAAATCAGCGCGATGAACGAATTAGCTCTAGAGTTATGCAGGAGAGATCCACTGCTTTGCGAGCTCTAAAGAGCATCCAGGATGTAGTGAAAGAAACGAAGAACACCTGACTTCGTGCACACCTTTTCGACTCCATGATTCTACATGTCTTATCGTATACGTCAGAAACTTGGTCTGGATGAAAGATCACCTGTCACCTGTACCACCTGTAGTCCCGTTGATCGTCGAGTGACTCGAGCCGGCGCGCGTAAATCTTCCATTTTTTCCTTTGTCGCGTGCCAGAGTAGTCCAGTAGGTTCTGCTCGCTTTAGGGTCTTCTCGACCATCATATCTTTCTTCTGGCTTCTCGTGAAGAACTCTGACCATCAAGTCGGTGGTCTTCCTGCAGTGCGTTTAACATCCCGAGGAATCCAGTCACTAACGGCTCTTCTCCATCGATTGTCGTTCATACGCATTACGTGTCCAGCCCATCTCATCTTCGACTGTTTGGCGTACAGAACCTTCGATTTTTTGATCGTTGAAACAGGTAGGAGCTTCGAAGCCTTTCCCGTACTTGTGTGAAATGGGATACTCCTAGCATCGTCCTTTCGACTGCGCGTTCAATAACGCTGAGCGATCTTTCATTCTGTTTACGCAGCGACCAGGTTTTTGACGCATACGTTAATGCAGGAGGTACCGTTGAGTCGAAAAGGTGTGCACGGAGTCCGGGTGTTCTTTGTTCTCTTCACTACATCCTCGATGCTCTTTAAAGCTCCCTAAGCCACTCGTTTCCTTCTGCTCAGCTCTGCAGCTATATCGTTCATCATATTGATTTCCCGACCTAGATAGACATAGCTGGAGCATTCGGAGGTATTCACTCATTTGAACGTGAGTGAAGCATACGAAACCAATCCTTTCCTCATGAACATCGTTTTTGTGAGATTTAGTCGAAGACCAATCTTTCCACAGGCTTTATCAAAGTCGGCAAGCATACGTTCAGCTTGGCTAATGTTTGGTGTTATAAGGACGACGTCATCAGCAAATCAAAGATGGTGCAACTGCCGGCCATCGATTTTCACTCCCTTTATTATCCCATTCCAATGTTCGCATGATGTTCTGGAGGGTGGCGGTAGATAATTTTGGCGAGATGGTGTCGCCTGGCCTAAGCTCCTCTTTTGACACTAATGACATCGTTGCAGAATGATGATATCTTAGTTGTGAAATTTTTTCTACAGATCACGGAGAATCTTATTTACTGGGTAGGGACTCCTAGACTATCAAGGGCTTACATAACTGGTTCTATCTCACTTGAGTCAAAGGCTTTCTTTAAATCGATGAAAGTGAGACAGAACGGTCTTTTGTACTCTCGCAATGCTTCAATGAGTCTTGTTATCGTGTTGATGTGGTCCATCGCACTAAATCCTTTTCGAAACGCTGCTTGCTCACATGGCTATCCTTCGCTCCAGTGTTCTGTCACTCCTGTTTAAGATGACTCGAGTGACAAGTTTGTAGACGACAGGCAGCAAGCAGATTGGGCGACAGTTGTCGATATCGTGTAGGTCACCCTTCCTGAACAATAACACGGTCATGCTGGTCTTCCACTGAGTAGGGACCTTGCATTCTGACAGGTAATGTGTAAAGAGCCGAGTCAGCTGTGTTTAAGAGGACTGGGGGAAGGTTCTTCAGGTGTTCTGATCTTATCCCTGCGCGGACCTGGTGCTGTTCGGTTTCTCACCGACAAAAGGGCATATCGGATTTCGGAAGGGAGAACCGGTGGTACAACATATCCATCCTCCTTTACTTCATATGACGGAAGGTGGACGCGGCTATCGAAGAGATCCGAGTAGTATTCGTGAATGATTTCCTCCATTGCATTTCTGGACGCTGTAACTGTTCCGTCTGGACGTCGGAGTGCAATCATCTTGGTCGTGTAATTGGCGAAGCTTCGGTGGGCTTTGCGAATGCTTTTCGCAGCCTCTGCAGTTTCGACGATTACTGCTGGTCCTCTCTCTTTAAGATCTTCTTTTATCGCCTGTCTGCACTGTTTTGCAAGTTCGGACGTTAGTTCGCGGTTGCCTGCAGCTCGTGCGATTCCACGATGGCGTATCAGCTCGAGTGTTTCTGGAGACAGACGTCTCTTGGTGACTTTCGAAATCTGAGCTTTCATAGCGCTAACGTGAAGATGTTGAATGAGCAGATCGTATTCCTCGTCGATGTTATCGACAACAGCATCTTTCTAACAGCCGACTAATGAATTGAATAAGTTCCAGCTTATGGTAGTTCTGGGTCATCGGTTTTTGAATTTAGAGGCTTTTTCTCTTTACCGCGAGACATAAAATCTTGCACGAAGGAGACGGTGGTCGGATCCCGCGTAGAATTTTAGGACAACAGCGACATCGGTTAGGCAAAACCTCCTATTTACTATGAGGCGGTCTATTTCGTTATGGTACTCTCCATTGGGAGACTCCCACGTCAAGCGTTGAGGGTGAGGCTTTTGGAATTGCGAGTTACCATGGATGGTCTTGGTCGTGAAAATGATAAACTCGGAGAGCCACCCACCCTGTTCGTTTCATTCTAATCCGTGGGTCCCAAGGTGACGTTCTTCAGACGTTCTTCTTGGTCCAATCTTGGCGTTGAAATCTTCAATGATGACCTTGAAGAATGTATGGTCTTCTCTGTAGAACTTCTCCAAATCCATATAGAACGCTTCGACTTCTTCTTCGTCATAAATTGATGTCGGCGCGTAAACGACGAAGATTCTCAAAGCTGGTATTGATCCACACCTTTTTAATTGTGCACGTCCGATTCGGGTTGTAAGTTGTTCGAATGAATCGATGTATATGGACAAACTCGTCTTGACGAGAACGCCGACGCCGCCGACTCCTCTACTGTCGCAAGCTCTGAGGAACAGTTCTTCTCCGGTGTCACAGACGGCGTTGAAAGGGTGGCGTCTTCTCGTCTCGGCCAGGCCGATAACGTCGTACCTTATTCCTTTTGCCTGCATTATCAACTCTTTTATCGAGGACTCAGGTGCAGGTGTGCGTGCATTATAGAGAGAGATCGTTAGCTCAATCCTTTGCGATTTAGACAGCTTAGAATGGATCTGAAATTTTTAGTAGCGCTTTCGTATTCGTCCTACTGCTACAGTCCGAATAGGAAGCTCCTTCAGGGGTGAAGGAAATGAGATTCGTTTATTTTACTGTGTTTAACCTTTTGATATCCACGTATAGCTTGCCGAGCTCTGAACGCGGGGGTGGAGTTACCCAAAAAGTAGCTTGCCAGTGCCACCTTGAGTAGATGGGGAACTTGTTTGTGGGAGGCAACTATTAACCGCCTCCCTGTGTAATTCCCTGGCACTCTATTGTAGGGTTTCGGCCTAATCGATCGTAGAATACAATCCGCATAAACGAGAACATACCCCCTGCATACATGTGTGGATCGTAAGTAAGTACAGCAGGTGTGCGCCAAATCGATGCAGCAGAAACAGCGAGTCCATCCCCTGGATCCACCTGCGTCTCAGGGAAGCAAAGATCGCTTTTGATTCGCGATTAACCCCCTATCCGCCACCTGGAGACGCGCCACGTAGCCTCGCGACTAACCGGTTGTCGGGATCCCCTCATATGAGGAGATCCGTGGGATGAAAGATCAGCCATTGAAAGACCAAAGAAAGACCTATTGAACGTGCGGTCGAAAGTACGATCCTAGGAACATCCTGCATCACGTAAGTGAGGGAGGGAATCCGAAGCTCCGATGTGCATTAACGATCAAAAATGAAAACGCCACTCTATATGCCAAACTGTCGATGATTAGGGTGAGCCACAGACTTAGTGCGTATGACGGACAAGAGCCGTTAGTGACTGGATTTCTCGGGACGTAAAACGTACTGCAGGAAGGCCACCGATCCGATGGCCTGAGTTCTTCACGAAAAACACAGGAAAAAAAAGTATGGTTTTAAGCGAGTCGCTCACTTTTTGCGCCCCATAAGACATCGACTGATGACCAAAGTATCTGGATACGGCACGATAAACTGTTGTGAGGAAAAATGAGTGGATATCCATTCACGTTAGTTAGAACAGGTTACATATCGTAAAGGTGGCTGAATGTAGAATTGGTCAGTGTAGTAACTTGAAATAGCTACTGATGCATTAAGTCAGCGTTGGTATCTTTCAGGTAAATCCGGCAGTAATCCGCCGACCTTGGAGAGAAGCAGAGCTTTTTTTTGAACAGGATTTTCATTTGAAAATCTCCTTCACATTGCTTAGAATTCTCTTCAGCCTTAAATAAAGGCAGTGCGAGTGAATAAGATCAGTTCATACCTTATAGAGTGTAACTCTACTGAAGCGGTCCGTATCAGCTCAGAATCGCTCACCCCGTCTCGCAGAATTACTACGTGACGAGGCCATAACCCTGTATGCTGAAAATGAAGCGATTTTAAAAGTTCAGGGATTTGGAAATGTTTTCTTTCTATTTCTAAAATTTCCCTTCGTGATTTTAACGAGAATTTTCTCTCATTCTGGGTTCAACTAAAGTCTCAACGCTCATTGATGGTTATTCCAAACTGCAGTCTTAACGCTGATATCTTCTTTTTAACAGTTCCCAAGATCGACTTTCTATTAACCTCTGCACTGGATTATAAATCTGTTGTTCTCTTTTTTACAGCAATCGCGAGATTGTTATTCAGCACACCTTTACTTCCTTACGAATATAACACATAGAACACAACGGTGGCTGACGTTTCGGCAGTATCGCCTTCTTCAGAGCCTGGAAGGGGTGCACTAATATGCAATTTACTACGTCAAACGCTTCAACAACGCAAACAGAATGATGAAATCTGGACAGTAATTAACGATCAACGGCTTCTCGAAAAACCCACCGTTTTTATATGTTTTAACAGCCGCTTAGAGTCGCATGTGGTTGATTGCTGCACCACCCCACATCAAAAAATGAGTTCTGAGATAGGGGGCTAGATCACGCGTTATCTCAGGCCATTCTTCCCTGCTGTTCATTCTCGGATTTTTGGGAATTTATCCCAAAGCCTCGAGAAATTTGCGCGTTGATGTTTTACTCTCCCGTGCGATGATAGCGACTTTACATCAAAATCTTCACCGCTATGTTCTTGTATCCTATGCGTGCCTAGTAGCGCGCCTTGTTTTGATTTTCGTATGCCATCTAGGTGTTCTTTTATGCGGATACATAAAAGTCTGCCCGTTTCGCCGATATATTCGTCTCCGCAAGTACTACAAGAAATAAGGTATATCGTACCTTAACTCATGCAGTCACCGTCCCTTGCCATAATGGCAAACTACGCAACTTTGTGCTTCGCGTAGACGGTCATATAGTCAGTTAGGAACTAATTCACGACGAAGGGAATCGGGTGGTATTTCAACTATCGCTACGGATTACTCTAGACCTGCCCTTCTTAAGCATCGTTTTATAGCTACACTTACTTCATCGTTAATGAAGGGTAGCATAAACGGGACTTTGTTTCGGCCAAACCCTTCGTTTTGGAACGCCGCTCTCCTTGTAAACTTATCTCGTGGGGTTACTATTTCGTAGCCATTGGAGATGGCTATTTGCCGAGCCAAGTTGCTCGATTCTTCCCTTAGTTCTCTACTTGTGCAGAGAGAGGTGGCTGTTTGAAAATGTTTCTCACAGACGCCTTCTTTGTATGTGAAGGGTGGGAAGAAAGGGAAATGAACGAGAATGTTTTTGTTACTTGGTTTTGTTAGAAAGTTAGACCCATCATCGGTTGTGTGGGCGGGTCAAAGAATAGAATAACCTGGTTTTTAGCCTAATACTTTCCAAGTTGCTCAAACACATTCCAGCTCACCTTACGAACACCCAAATGTTCCTGGAACGTCTACGTAACGCGTCTCCTAATAACGCGTGCGTAATGGAGTCCTTCGACGTTTCCGCGTTATACACCAACGCATCGAAATGACTCCGCAATGCAAGTCATCCTCGAACTTCTTGTTGAGCACGAAGCAGGAATAAATATGCATGACTTGTCCATTCAGCAGCTCATGGCTCTCTCAAAAGAGTGCCTGAACTGCTCAATTTTCAGATGATCTGGGAAATACGCGCAAATGATCTCCGGCCGGTACTCTATTGTAGATATATAGATGACTCTTTTGTCATCTTCTCTACTCAGGAGGAGATGGACAAATGCTTTGAATTGTTGAATGAGCAGTCTGAGTACATCTAATTTACCAGTGAGAAACCATAAGAAGATTGGCTTCCATTTCTTAACGTTCAGATCAACTTATCGGATAACAGCTACATGATAAAATGGTACCGAAAACGAAGTAACAAGAAGATCCTCGTTCATTTCGTTTCTTCCCACCCTTCACATACAAAGAGAGCGTTCGTGAGAAAGATGTTTCGAACAACCACCTCTATGCGCACGAAGAGGAACTAAGAGAGAAATCGCGCAACTTAGCTCGGCAAATAGCCATCTCCAATAGCTACGAAACATTAACCCCACGAGATAAGTTTAGAAGGAGAGCGACGCCCCCAAAACGAAGGGTTTGGCCGAAACAAAGTCCCGTTTATGCTGCCCTTCATTAACGATGAAGTAAGTGTAGCTATAAAACGATGCTTAAGAAGGGCAGGTCTAGAGTAATCCGTAGCGATAGTTGAAATAGCACCCGACTCCCTTCGTCGTCGAATTAGTTCCTAACCGACTATATGACCGTCTACGTGAAAGCACAAAGTTGCGTAATTTGCCCTTACGGCAGAGACGGTGACTGCATGAGTTCAGGTACGACATACCTGGTCTTTTTGTAGTACTTGCGGGAGACGAATATATTGGCGAAACGAGGCAGGCCTTTTATGTATCAGCATAAAAAGAACATCTAGATGGCAAACGAAAAGCAAGACAAGTGCCCTACTAAGCACGCATAGGATACAAAAACATAGCGGTGAAGATTTTTGATGTAAAGTCGCTATCATCGCACGGGGAGAGTAAAACATCAACGCGCAAATTTCTCGAGGCTTTGGGATAAATTCCAAAAAAATCCGAGAATGAACAGCAGGGAAGAATGGCCTGAGATAACGCGTGATCTAGCCCCCTATCTCAGAACTCATTTTTGATGTGGGGTGGTGCAGCAATCAACCATATGCGACTCTAAGCGGCTGTTAAAACATATAAAAACGGTGGGTTTTTCGAAAAGCCGTTGATCGTTAATTACTGTCCAGATTTCATCTTTCTGTTTGCGTTGTTGAAGCGTTTGACGTAGTAAATTGCATATTAGTGCACCCTTCCAGGCTCTGAAGAAGGCGATACTGCCGAAACGTCAGCCACCGTTGTGTTCTATGTGTTATATTCGTAAGGAAGTAAAGGTGTGCTGAATAACAACCTCGCGATTGCTGTAAAAAAAATAGAACAACAGCTGATGTCTTCGAGTTAGCGAATTTTTATTCTTCTATTTGGATTTTTTTTGCGGATTCCATGAACTAGAGAAGTACGAAAATTCGGCTCGTAGATACTGAGTTCGTTGAGTTAAGATAGAGTACTGTGACGTGTTCTTAACAGCAGCTGCTACAGATTCGTCCGATCTCACTCATAAAGTAAAAAAAAGTAAGAAGAAAAAACCCTGCAAATATAAACGTAGTTCAAGCTCGTTACACAAAAATACGCTCCAAAGCCACGTACAACAAACCTCGCGGAAATTGAACATTAATTCACGAAACTGGACGTCAAAGCGTTCGATCGTTTCTCTTGCGCGCATTTGAACTAATATTTTACTTACGTACCTAGAAACTTGTCATCATTTTCGTTGAGAAGTACGTCAAGAAATTAAATCGTATAAAAATAAATAAAAGGACAAAGCTCTCGGCGTCGATCAATCCCTCAGAGATGCTCCATGCATTCGACTTCATTAAGTATCGTTGGAGGTGATTGAATGCATATCTGGCTTTTACAATGACTCACGGTGGCCTACCGATGTATCGAACCAGTGCTGCTGTCCTCCCAGATAAGTCTGGTACCAATTTGCCGAACCCGGAGGATGGAAGGCTTGGTCGGCCATAGGTGCGGGGATCGATTCTACGTGGGTGTCGCAGTGACGCCTCCAACCACTGCGCCATAAGCGCCCAATTAAAATGTAATGGTTTAAAATACATATTAAGCTGAAACAAATTATCGGTTGCTAATGCAATCTGACAAGGTTAAGAATACCAGAAAGTAAGACCGGACAGCTCATCATTTGATGCCCTGATACAAAATGAACAACATCTGTGATGCGATAAAACGGAAAGTGTACGACCCGTGACACATGGTAGACCACTTTCGCTATCGCATATTATGTATATGTGTATGTATACACATACATATATTTAACTACATGCATATGTATATATATCACCTGCATCACTTGTGATCCTGTTGATCGCCCAGTGATTCGAGCGGGAAGCAATAAAGCTTCCATTTCTCCCTGTCGTGTGTAAGAATAGCCTAGTGCGTTCTACACGCTCTAGAGACTCGTTGAGCATCATAAATTTTCGTGGAAAACTCTGACCATGGTCTTCTTGCCATGTGCTTGACATCCCGATGAATCCATTTGCTAACGGCTCTTCTTCATCGGTTTCGTTCATATGTATTACGTGTCCGGCACATTTTATCTTCAAGAATTTGGCGTGAAGAACGGCGTCTTTGACTCATCACGGAACTTCCTAACAGAGGGATCTCATCAGATTAATCGCGAGGCAATGTGGGACGTCACCAGGTGGTGGACAGTGGGTTAATTGTGCACGAAAAGCGACCTTGTGCTTCCCCGAGACGTAGGTGGATCCAAGAGATAGGATCCATCCCTTGGATGTTTCTGCTGTGCCGATCTCACAAATACCTTCTGTTTCTACAACGACATATTCATGCATGTGTGCGTATATTCTTTTTATGCAGTGGTTGTGATGGCGTTCATCACGAGCGCTGCGCTGGTTCGACTCCGCCGCGGGCTCACCAGGTCTCCCATCCCTTCAGGGTTGGAATATTAGTACCCCAAATATGAACGCTCTATCCCAACTATCCCAAGACTTCTCATTACAATTTTTTCATGGCAGGGGTATTACGCGTGATACAACCACAATGATGCTGAGATATCTGCAAAACTCCGGACCGCAGGTGTCTGTGGAGGGGGAACGAACGCGCTGAGAGACAGGCGAAGCGAAGGACCCGCATGGTGTGGTCGTGATCGCGTTAGCCCCAGGAAAGGGTAATAGCGGTCAGGGAGTTTTGCAGATATCTCAGCATCATTGTGTTTGAATCCCAAGCCTCTTGTGAGAATCCACTCGAACAGCATTCAACGACATTCATAAGGAACACAACAATCCCCAGACAACCGCATCCACACGTGAAACTCGGAGACCTTCGTGGGTGATGGTTGCGAGGAAACGAATCTAATGCAAAAAGTGGTAGGATCCGCGCAGATGTGAAGAAAAAGCCGTGTAAAAGTAAGAAAAAAAATTCACATCACGTGCATACATATAGGATATGCGTACTTTTTACATCAGTTGTTTGCCTCTTGTGAAAAACGAGATTTCCCAGTCTACGCAACCTTAACGCTGGTCTTGGTGTTGGTTCCTTAACACGTTACTGGTGCCTTTTCTTGTACCAGTCGTTTCACATACTCTTCATTACTCCTCCAGATGCGACCCAACAATTACCAAATGAAACAATAGTGCGCGAATGAAAGCATAACCGAGGTGGACGCTGTAAAGTATGCACAAGGATTGTTTTGGGAAACAGCAATTTGTTTTTGTTGCATAAAATCCAGTCCAATCTTTTGTTCTTACTTCTAATCCGATTTATAATGTGGCTAAACTACAAAGTAGTGTTTGCATATATTTTTGTATTACCATGATGCCGTAAATGATTGGATTGGTGTAGCATGCAAATTGATCTGAGGAAGAAATTCGTGCACTTCAAGAAGTAACCGTGACATCGCTTCACTATAAATTAGGCTCACGAACGCCAACATCGAAGTCTGCACTGTGAACCTTTGCTGAACAAAAGCGGTGGATCAAACACTAGCCCACTCAGTGTTATAAAGTAACTGGCCCGATCGTTTTAAATTATGCTGTACACTGGCCAATTTTGCACGTTAGGTGTAGCGCAAGTTACTCACTGAGAAATCGATTAGTTGCGCTATTTCTAGCATGTTAAGGAATTGTTCCCACATTTATTTTTGATTTCATAAAGGCTTCATAATGTCTGAAAACGTATTTGAAATTACGCAAAGAAAATACTTAAAAGAAATCCACTACATTTTGTATACCTGAGAGGTTTCTTTTTAGGAACAACTGTTCTAATAGCAGAATGCACAAGCAATTATTTCTATTATTATTATAATACTGACCCGCTGTACGGATCCCAACACGTCTTGTATTCGATTCATTTCTCTGGGTCCGTTATCCACAAAGATCTTCGAACTTTTCGCGTGTAAGTTCGGTTGGTGCTTAAGCATTGTCGTATTCTTCATGAATTTCGTTCAATGCTGGTCGAGTCGATTCTCAAAGCACTGAGATGGCAGATTGGAGCGTTCCCACGTGGACTGGAGGGACCACATTGTTCCCAGACAAGTCTGTTACCAATTTCCCAATCCCGGAGTGATGGGAGGCTTGGTGAGCGGAGTGGAGTCATCCCTGGGCCGTGCTGTGTTCAACAGCATTACTATCAGTGTACAATACGCAGCCTGATGCACAAGCCATTGCAGTGGAATACTAAAGCACTAAAGCACTACATTTCATTGAACGGTTTACCTGAATCACATGAAGTATAACCTACCGCGTAGCAGCCAAATCAATATTGGCAACCACACAAGCGATAGAAATGTCATAATCTTTGATGCTGGTTGGATGCGTAACATCGATTCCTACGTACATTACGGCATCCTTTTGTGGAGCATCAGCGGATCTAAAAAGTAGTGAAGTACGAATTTCTATGAACAGAAAACCTTCTTTCGCTGATAAAGAGCATAGACGCTGAAGTTCTAGTTATATTTTGTCTTATTTCATGGATTGAAAATGTTGTCCTGGGTGCTTACACCTGATGAACACAAAAAAGCCTCTCACCAAAAAATTCGTAACCTTTTGAAACAGGTATTCAAATTATCACCTTCGATAGCAACATGCCATCACTGACTACCACTTTCATAAGGGAACCTCAAATAAGCATTGTACTACACGATCGGTAAATGTTGGCCGACAAATAGAACTTTGACATTGTGAGCCATTTCAACAGCTTTACACTCAAACCCTGATTCGCGCAAAAGTATGGTTTGGACTTTTTTTAATCCAACGACCTAAATAGCGCACAAATCAGAACAGAAACAATGATAATAAAAAAGAGGAAACGTGTGTTTAATATGTATTTGCGTTTATAAACGAAAAACGTGTTGACTAAAGATGCTGAGAGCTTCAAGTGGCGAATTCGGGAATTTTAAACTGAAAAACGTAGTAGACTACCACCATTTGAGATCACTGAATTTGGAAATTTGCTATGCGACTTACAGCTGATTCAGTGACGAATGAGTTCAGGCGCTAGACGGAATTAAGAGGCTCGTCTGAGAAAGAAACGACTAGCATTACCGACAAGCAACATCTTGTGATTAAGGAGATTAAACAAATACATTTATTCTTAAGTTGTTATGAATTGATCTCGTTGAGCTGATGTGAGGTTGGTATAGCTGTCGTTGTTGTTGTTGTTGGTCGAAGGCTGATGGTTCGGCGATTTCGCCTTCCTCAAAGCCTAGACGTATTTTATACAAGAATAGTCTAATAATTCGGTGGAAAAACCAGTACGTCCAGGCTCTTAGGAAGGCGAAATCACCGAAACCTCAGCCTTCGACCAACAACAACAACAACGACAGCTATACCAACCTCCCATCAGCTCACCAAGATCAATTCAAAGAACGTGTAAATAAATATATCGATCATTCATTCCGAGGTTTAGAAAAAGTCGGTCATTCGAGTTTTTAAAAAGTATGCTCAACAACTTGTTCAGAACATCTATTACTACCTTGAATAGTCGTCGAAAATGACAGCCTGGTTGATCCCACCTAACTTCGCATTAATCTTTAACGCAATGTTGTAGTAAACTGTCCTACAAATAAATTTGCCTCATCATATTTTTTAGAAACAGACTAATCGTTCTGCAACGACAATGAAACTGAAAAAGCACACTGTTCGTCGTACTTCGTTTCTGTCAATGTCGCTGTAATAACCGTGGAAGCGTCAACAACTTGACTAGCAACACCGTAGTCGTTGTCACAGACTGATTTAATAAATCCTATAAAATAGTATATAAATAAGAAAAATAGTAATAACAGCAAGTGAATGTGACATAAAAACCAAGATTAGTTGTGCTCACCGTAAGAATTCAGACCACTCGCATTTTCGTTTCCATGGTAAGCACGATCGTTTATAACAAACACAAGAAGGATTTTTCCCATGTTACGGTCACCAGCTTCTGGTGGTAGCATGGAGAAGCGTATCGTTGCGTCCTCAATGCACTTCTCAAATTCATCTATAGTGATGTTGTAGTACACCCGAAGAGGTTCGGAAGCCATGTGCAATCCACGTTCGCGACATTTGCCAACCATATCATCGAAAAATTGCCTAAATGTAAAGTATCCTATTGCTGCAAATGCAACCACTGCAACACCGCCCACCAATCATTGAATAATTGCACGGTGTTTTGAAAAAAGAAAAAACTTTCTTCGCTTGTTCCGGAGAAACACATGCCCTTCCCTCTCCAGCTGTCATGACAACGACTGCGCATATAATCTCACCATCAGGCGATTCTTTAAAGAAAACAACAGGCAGAAGTGCAGAAATCATAAAGCAATGCCAAGAAGGAAAAAGAGAAAGCATGTAAAGCATTGATTCTGGGAACTATGGAGCCGTCAAATGACTTTTTGAACACATTAATGGACGAATCCAACTCACCATTAAGTTCCTTCCTTTTGATGGCACGTTCAGGTGTCATAGGAACCTCATTTCTTTCCTGAAAGCACTATTAACTCAAGGAATCTTTTACGCGAAATTTCAACATTTTTAGAGGTAAAAAATCCCACCTTATCAATAGCGACTGGAGGATCAAGGACAGTCCCATTGCAATGAATCATTTCCGGAATAATTTCAACCTAGTAAAGAATTTTTTTCATCTTTGAAAATGAGAATGTATCAGACATATTGGATATTTTGAAAAAACGCAATTTGCAAAGAACGGTTATAAAGTTCGGATCTCCTGTCATTCATTTCTGGAAATAAGACTCATACAACATTGGCATGTTTAAGAGTCCAATATAGACAAACGTAACAGACAATGAAAAAATATTGTGCAAAATAATACACGGTCCTGTTACGCCCGTACTTTTCGATCACCGTATACACAACCTGTGTCACCGTGAGACGTCAATGGTAATGATGGCAAATAAAACCAAATATTGTAAACTTTCCCGGGCGGTGAATTCTAGAGAGCAACGGTGAGCTAACACCACATGGAGATATTCCAACACAGCATGAGATGTGACAGCACTGCTAGAGAAAGTCAAATGAGATTACAATTACCAGCGATAGCATTATATGTGTTACAACTAAATCTTCCACTAATTTAGTAATATATATATATATATATATATATCTTAATGGATTAAGTCCTCCCAAATGTTTACCGCCTTATCGTCGCTGGGAGGTGTTTCCGGGTGTCGGGCTGCGATGTACAGCTGGGGGGATCAGAGGGTCTCCCAAGCCGAGAAGGAGTCCGGCGTTTCCACCAAGAAGCCCAGTTACGAGTAAACCAATACCAGGATCCACCAGAGTCCTGATATCAAACTAGTCGCATGATCGCGAACCACCTTCTGATCCACAAAGGCGGCGACTGCCTGTGGTGGCGACGATCTGAGGTGGACTTTGGATAGGCTGATCTCGGGACTCCAAGGGAACCACAATGGCTAAACCAGCAAAACTCCAAAAAACTGTTAATTATGCCCGGGCCCACACAACCAGTGATGATGGGCCATGCAAGTATCCCAGCAAGTAACTAATGTATTAAGTGGCAGTCATACTGCACTATAAAATTTATAATTTTGAATAGAACAACAAATCACCGTTCCCCACGAGATTTTGTCCTTACCATGGTCAAGAAAGTGGTAATAAAGCGTGTATAATAAACAGTGCATACATTTTGCAAAGATGCAAAACTTTAGAACACCAAAAAATATGGTGACGAAAAGCAAAACTATGGAATTATTAGAGCATATTTAGTACTGGAACAAAAATTGAAGGTATACCTTGAATGCATTCAAAAAGTTAACAGTATCCGCAACGTCGAACTCCATCATGTTGAAAATATCTTCTATGAGTTGCTTATGCTGATGTGGTTCTCGGCTAACTCCCTGCATCAACAAATTAGCACTCATTTAATACGAAAGTACAACACTACATGAAAAAAAACCCGGAAATTGACTATAAGAAAGAACATCACGGCTCGCTGAAATGCTTTTTGTTTCTCTATGTCTGGAGGTGACTGCACCATGCAGCAATTAGAGAAAGAACTACCTACCTTGACGAACTTCATTACCATAGAATCGCTAAGCATTTTTGAATAGCGTTGTGGTTTATCACACAAGCGAAGCACCTATAAGCACTTTTGATACAACGTCTATTCATAATCCCTTTATAAGTTTGTCGATGCACAATCCCTCACACTCTGGACATTTGAAAAGGAAAGGCAGGCAATCGACAAGTTATTGGCATTTAAGGGAACGAAGATGAAGATTTGCAAGCCCTCATTTCACAACTCCATATCCTACTTACTGAGCATTACACAGTCTTCGGCAACACATGAATTGGTAAATATTAGTGATAGAAGAGATTAACCAAGCGTGACCCATATACAAATTTCACAACCAAAATGCCACTAATCTACGATGATGTTAACATCGACGTCAAAAAAAGAGTTAGGAAAGGCGATATTTTCACGCCAAAATTATTTACGGCCATACTCCAGAACGCTACGAGAACTTTGGAACCAGACGACATGGAAGAGAGTATGGACAGTCGGCAATTACACGACCTTCGCTATGCTGATGACATCGTCTTATGACGCAAAACTTCAGTCAAGAGTAATGAATGCTAGATGATATTTATACCGGTTGTGGAAAGTTTGGTTCTCGACTAAATCTCACAGAATCGATGTTCATGAAGAACGGATTTATTTCCTATGCCCCGTTCACGCACAACGAAATCACTATCTCCGAAAGCTTCATCTACATATACCTAGACTAGAAATCCAACATAACAAACGACTTAGTTTCTGAGTTGAGCAGGAAGAAGCAAGACGATTCCGAGTGCATCGAGGATGTAGTATAAAGAACTAAGAATACATGACTCCAAAGCCCACTTTTCGACTCCACGATTCAACCTTCCTTAACGCATGAATCAGACACTTGGTCAAAAAGTAAGCAGAAGTCCATTCAGCATTATGGAACGGGCAGTCGAAAGGACGATGCTATGAGCATCGCGTACCATGCAAGCGGGGAAGATATCCGAAGCTCTCGGTCTACGTCAAGATCAAAAATCAAAAACGCCGTTTTAAACGCCAAATTATCGAAGACGAGATGGGCCGAACAAGTAATACGTCTGAGCGATAATCGATGAATAAGATCCGTTAGCTGCTGGATTCGTCGACGTATCAAACGTAGAGCAGGAAGACACTAGACCCTATGGTCAGAGCTCTTCGCAAATAAAAAATATGGTGCTTAACGGGTCCTTAGAGCGACAAGAATCCATTCGGGCGACTGGAGGAAAGGGAACGTTTACTGGCGCTCGCTTAAGTCACTCGACGGTCAACAGGTCGACGGGTCGTAGAGGTGACAGAAGTGACATCTAGCGATGTGCGACTGTTGGTCTCACGCAACATGAACGGAGAGCAGTAATTATCACAATTTGCATTCGCGAAAATCTTACAGATATGGTAGATCCCAAAACATATGTTCTCTAAAATTTCGATTGTTATATCTATGTCGAAAAGCTTGTTCACCTCTAATGGCAATAACATTCCCTTTCCTACTTCACAAAGCGGTAGATACGGAAACCTGGAACAGTACTGTATACAGCACGTCGAAATCCTCTACCTAGAATTCTATAACTTCATTCGAAAAATTTACGTACTCAAGCTTTCTCCCTAATCCATAATAGACTTCTGCCATTGTCGGGCTACCATGTACATCACAGCAACGAGGCATTTTGTATGATTGTGCGCAAAAATCATGCACCTTGGCAAACGTAACACGACGTTCCCTCAAACTGTAGCAGTTGCTCCTTCAAAAAAAGTGGAGGTATATATGAATATCGCTATCAACTACAATAACAATATCAACAACTATCAATATCACTACGAACTATCAACTAAATCGGGTAAAGTTTAGGAAATCAAGAAAGCGGAAACGAAAGAACCGAAAGAGTCAAGCCCAGAAAGAAACTCCATAACAGGATCAGAAGCATAAAGTTATCCTTTTCACTTCCTCAGAAGTCTATGATGTAACGTTATAGACATTATGAAATGCAACTTGCATGAAGGAAAAATTCACCCTTGCAAATAAAAATAGTATGAAGATAAAGCATTACAACTAATGGATGTTCCATGCAAAGGACAGATATACAAACTTCCAATCCAGAAACTTCTTAACGTCTAGACATTTCAATTGCCGTTTAACAATTTTTTCGACCTTGCTGTATAGTGTTTTTTATAATAGTTACTCAAAATTGCCAATACACCCACTACGAAAGTTTTTTTTCTTTACAACTGCCGATAACTTTGCCATATTTCTTAGGGACTGGACAAACCTGTAAAACAGACTTTTAAGGCCATATGAGCAATTCCGCCATAATATCTTAAAATTTTCCAAAATATAGTTTACAAAGTGTTAACGCATGAGTGACATGTGTGAGCCACATAGGACTCATTTCCTCGGTGACTGCTTTTTTAGAACAGCTACTCCGCTTCTACCTATTTTTGTAGCAAGGTTCGAACAATCACATGTAAGAGCCTGTTTGTCTCTATGAGCTCAATGCCGAATCCTTGCTTACTCTGTGAATTACTTTGCTTATCAGGGTATTACTAAGTTGTCACCGCCACCTCAGTCACAGTGGCACAGAGCACGCGATGAAGAAGTAGACGTCGTCAATGGCGTAATTTTTTCTTCAAAAAACCTTAAGGTACGACAACCAAGTTCAATGACAATGCATTAAGAAACACCATCGCCTTTTGCTCGATCAGAGAAAACAGAAGTAAAAGAAGGAACAATCGAGAGCTTCAAAGGTCAGGAAATCATCGCAGTGGAATAAACGATAAGGCATTTTGTTGCCGAAGATATGTGGGTTCTAGATATTTCAATTCAAAGAGATAAAATTTATTAGCAGCTGAGATATATTCTTCTAGAACTAAAGGAATAAATTATTTTCAGCAAAGTGTACATTTGAACCACTACACATCGTTGTATACATGTCAGAGCCGGATTTTTCGGCAATATTTTTCTCCTGGCAGCCACTGTTCCAAACAACTTTATTCATACGGTGGAATAAGGAAGATCGCTTTAAACCTTAAAAGTAACATACATCAGCTGAAGTCAAGTTTGTTAAAAGATATAGTCCAAAGACTGAATCCGCTTGGTTGTCGCATAAAAACGACGCACATTTCTTCGCTACACACTTATGAGCTGATACCAATTCACTCCGGTCGACTTCACCCTTCAGGAAATGATCCTGCCTTTCTCGTAGGCTCTGATATTATAATTCGGTTCATCTTTGTACTGTATAAATGATTTCCACGTTCTCTGCTATCTATCCTACAATTTTATCAATGTGTTATGTCATTGTTCCGTAACATTTTTAATACTTGTGTGTGGAGAGGAAAAGAAGCTCGTCCATCAGTGCTGTAAATTATTGGGAGCCTCATCATATTTGAATTTATGACGGTATTTTTCATATCCCGACCCATTCTCTACGAGAACCAATTTAACATAGTGACTGGAAAATGAGACAACGATCAGTTTACTGATCAAAATCGATCCCCGTGTATTAAACACATAACGAACCACAGTGGTATTTTCAACAATTTCAGATAGTAGTATTGAAAATACCGCAAACGTCCACAACTTTCTTAACACAATGAGTGCGACGCCTAGATCAGTTTGCCTTACATATCTATTTGACCCCAAATTTCTCAACGCACTCGCTACGAGTTCGGATCAACGCTCATGATGCCGAATTTCCCACGTAAGAAATGGCTTCACCCTTTTGTTTGTATATTCCGCTCCAAAATTTGTCTTTCTATGTATTGTTAAAACCTTACGTGGTTTTTGCTTTCAACGTATCCCTTAAGTTCTTTTATGTATTTATCTATACTTCCGGAATCTTTAGAACTCTTGCTTGTGAAGAGCACGCATTCGCTGTACAACTAAACTGCTATCAGCATTTGATAACGAGTCGCGCAATAAATATGACCAAATGTCGTCTTTTCTTCTTCACATATACCCGTTTCATAGACTGGCTAAGATCTGCAATAGTGAATGGAAAAGAAACTACAATTAATTACCAATAAGAGCTCGTTTTTTACGTCTGCCACAGAGCTTAGGACACTAATTTTTCAAAAAATTCCGCATAATTCTCAGATAACTAAAGAACCTAAAGAGTTGAGAACTTGCCAGACTCACATAAGAGACCTCTGAGTGAACCTTTACCATTGTACGTATAACTTTCGAAAAGTGTTACTCTCATCTTAAACAGCATCTAAAATCCAAAATTTCAAAAGCCTGAAAAACGAATTCAGAATTCTAAACTCTTAAAAAGCAAGCGCGATCCCAAAAGTTAGTTATCCATCAGAAACTCTGGAGAAGATGACTGAAAGAATTGTAAGCTCAAGAGAACCCCATGAGTGTTGAGTGTTATGAGCGACTGCACTGTCCGACCATACTTTTCTCTATACCTAAGTAGAATTACCAAGTGGCACTTCTGCTGATTTTCTTCGTCCAGTTAACTTTGCAGATGACAGATAGCGCAATAGTAGTGGTGACGTTTACCACGAGCACGGTACTTGTTCGACCCCATCCCGAGCGTATCAAGTCTTTAAGACGTCCATCGTCGAGAAGTTGGTACCAGCCTTATCTCGGATCAACTCACTTCCTCTGATCCATGTAGGACCGCCCTAGCACTGTTATCGCAATATTTAAGAGAAAATCCACTCCACCAGCAATCAAACACTTTCATAACAAAGATGAAAATGTTCGACTTGCAGCCGCACCCACATGCAAGGTTTGAGGACCTTCCTGCATGATCGACAAGATGAACAACCAAACAAAAGAACCGCTGTGATCTACACAATAAATGTAAGGACAGGCCAGGTAATAAAAAAATTAAGTAAATAAAACAGGAAAGAAACTTGTCCTTCTATTTTATACGAGTCGTCTTCCACATCCACTGAGCGGATCTCATCGCTTCTTGGATTCGACTCGTTTCCTTGCATCTTTCTTCCGCAAAGGTCTTCCAGCTCCATGCGCCTGGTTGGATTTGGCTTGCTGCTGGTTGAGGATCTTCCTTTCGTCGCGAATATCACTGAGTGCTTGACGACTCAATTCATCCTGGATCTCTTACATGGCTCCAATAGAGCGTTCCCATTTGAGCTGCAGAGAGTAAACTTTTCCCAGACAACTCTGCTACCTTCCTTCTGACCGCGGAGGGAATAAGCCCGCGAAGGGCTCGAGTCAGGATGCACCGTGCTCGTGAGGATCGCCATCGCTACCGCTACTCACCCGCCCTCTCGAGAACGAAATACCCAAGCTTTCCCACTTTTTTCTTCAAACATAGCCATGGAGAGCTGTCTTTTCATTGAATACATCGCTGCAAAAAATTTCTTGCAGCAATAGCTATCGGAAGCAGGTTGGAACTATCCCAGATCAAAATCGGATACCAGAATATCTGGACAGCTCTGCAACCACAAGTACCCACCTATCAGGCAACAGCGCTTCACTGGTTTTCAAACGAACTCCCTGAAGGAGCCTGTTCATTTTATTCCTCTGAGTTCGGTTCATGGCCATTCTTCTCATAATACTCTTGAAACCGCTGTCCCCACGTCGATACAATCCACTCTCGTTTAGGACTTCACAATAAAATTCCACAAGACCCATATCCATCTCATAGAACAATCGATTTACCACTGAAAAAAAAATACTCTGTGGAAACAATAAAACCAAAGTAAATTAAAGAATTTCACCAACTAGTTTATCAACTGTACCATTCTGTATTCATGAAGGAAAACATGTAAATGAGCAAAATGAACTCTTTCGGCTCCGACTTAATGGTCTGTCTTCATTTCACATTGTGAATACTGATCAACAGCAGTTTTCCTTGATATACGTACATATCCATGCTATGGTGTTCCACGTATCCACAACCGGCAGTCGCTGGCCATTGTGGATAGGACGAATGTTTGTTTCTTTCGCAAAAAGATAGTCGTAAGCAGCATTTCCTACTGTCGATTGACCTCTCGAGAACGAAACAACAGACGGTCGATATATGTACATATCAAAAGTTTTCTGTTTAGCAAATTAAAACAAACAGCTCTCTGAGATCACCAGAAATGAATACTACATATAGATTCTCTAACGACTTCGGGAGATCCTGTTGCTGATGATGATATAAGAGAAGAAAATTCGTTGTAAATTATATTTTAAACAGAGCTGAGGCGTGCAGCTTGTACACTTCCTTGACCTGTTGTTGCGCCATCTATCACACATACAAACAGTTAGTTTCTATGGAACTCTTATCAGATGTCGCTCTGAGCTGACACAGAACAATGCAAAGAGCTTCACAACTTTACTTTTATTTGATGATTCAATTCAGCGACGTTGCCGAAACAGTGGAAGCCATGAGAGCAGTGAAAAGGAAAAATATTTAGTCACTTCGAAGTGGATACAGCACGGAGGCGTCAATTTCTGCCCGGATAAAACTTTGTTTAGACGTAACAGCACGACTCCTAGTCTTCGGCAGAATATTATTTAAAGGATAAAGCTCTCGGTATCGATCAATCCTTGAGCGCCATGCATTCGACTTCACTAAGCATCGCTAGGTGACTGAATGGATATCTAGCCTATACAATCAGTCGTGGTAGCCTACCAATTTACCGATTTGGAGCTCTTATCCTCCCAGACAAGCCCAGTACAAATCTGCCGACACTGGAGAGATGAAAGGCTTGGTGAGTTTTAGGCGCGAGATCGAAACCCACGTGTATTGCAAGGCGCCTCTAACCACTGCTCTACACGCGCCGGAGCATTAAATATACTTGGATACTTAAATGACCCGTCCTCACTGGTTGTGCGGGCCCTAGTGTAATCTTCATTTTTCCGGAGTTTCGCTGGTTTGGCCATTGTGTTTCTCTGGAGACCCCAGGTCAGCCAGGCCAAAGCCTGCCCCAGGTCGTCACCACCAAAGGCAGTCTCCGACCATGTGGATCAGAGGTAGATTTGCCAACATGCGACTACTTTGGTATCAGGAGGGTGATGGATCCTGGTGTTGTTTTATCCTTAGCTGGGCTTCCTAACGGAAACGCCGGACTCCTTCTCAGCTTGGGAGATCCTCTCAGAGAAATGAATCCCCCCGCTGTACACCGCAGTCCGATACACAGGAACTCTTCCCAACTATGGTGAGGCGGTGAACCGTTGAGAAGATTATATATATATACATATATATATATATATCATATATATATGTATAAACATATGTACATATATATATATGTATGTATATATGCATATGAATATATATTTGAGCAATTTGACCAAATCAAATTGCTCAACTAGCAAAGTACCAGCGTTAGGGCTCCGTATATGACGCCAGGCGGTGAAACGACCGTTAAGAGGCCACGAGATCTCCGATCACACAGGACGTCATTGGAACCGGATCTGACGCACGCACGCATGACACGCCATTGAGATTGTTTCTTATTCTGCACGTATAATGTCGGAACACTCTGCAGAGACGCTGATCTTCACGCCCTTCTTGAAGCCCCCAGATCGCATCGAATTTCATGCGATCACACTACAAGAAACAAAAATCGAGAAGACCGACATAAACGAGCTAAACGATAGGATCCTTCCCATTCACAGAGAAATGGTCCTCTCATGAAATGTTGGTGGGGCAGGCTTTGTCGTTCACCTATGCATTGTCCATCTTGTCGACTCGTAAGAGATCCCTTACCTCCGCCTGATCATTCTTTGTCTTCAGCTGACGCGTCACAAGAGGATCATAATCATCAACTGCTACCCACCGACCGACGCAGTTAATGAATACGAAATAAATGCGTTCTACTATCACTTGGACGAAGTTATCCGCAATAATGAAGGTATTATAAATTTGTTGTCGCAGACCTGAACGTTTGAAGAAGGAAGTAAGAAGGCTAGTAATAAATGCTAGCTGCAGAATAGCTTTGCAGGAAGATCTACAACGGTACAAGCAGAAGAAGCTACTGGAAGCAGCAGAAAAAAGAAGCAGTCCGAAAAAATGCCGTCGGGACTTGTGTGATTATAATGTTCGCTGTCAGCTCTGATGAACGAAGATGGGATCATCAACCTTTCTACTTACTGCCTACTCTTTTTAATGGCAGGGTATATTGCGAAATATAACGCGTTCCTCCCCGGAAAGGACAATAGCGCGTTCGTTCCCCACCATAGGCACCTGCGGTCCAGAGTTTTGCAAATATCTCAGCTTCGTTGAAGATGGGATCGTCAAAAGTTCCCGCCATGATATGGAATTAATAGCGGAAACGTTCTACACCAACCTTTTCCGTTCCACAATCCCCTGTACCGGACCCTAATATCCCCGCTGGAGAAAAACCATCTGGAATTCTTCCGTCGGAGGTTCGAGTTGCGATAGAAAGCATGAAAAGAAGCACAGCTCTAGGACCAGACAATGTCACCGCCGATTCCCTCAGAGCTGGAGGCCACAATTTACACGTACTTCTCGCAAATCATATGACAGCCTACCTTCAAAAGGGAAAAAATCCCAGACCAGTGGAGGACGTCGCATACGGTCATCCTGCCCAAGAAAGGAGACCGAAGGGACCTTCGCAACAATCGTCCCATATGCTTGTTGAGTGTACTCTACAAGCTCTTCACGGAGATTATCCTCTTGAGCATATCAAGGACATTGGATGAGGCGCAACCAGTCGAACAAGCAGGATTTCGGGAAGGATTTTGCTGTATGGACCACATCCAAACAGTGTCCATGGTCATCGAAGTTTGTCGGGAATACCACCTGCCTCTAGTCCTAACTTCTGTCGACTATGAAAAAGCGTTTGACAGTGTCGAAACGAATGCAATCCTATTAGCGCTCGTCGACCAAGGTGGACCCGTCCTACCTAAGAACTCTGTGCGACTGTTTTCGGAACTGCACCCCGGGGGAAGCAACGAATGGCAAATGTGCTGGGGTCCACACAACTCTTGAAGAAGGACCGTCCAAGTATTCAAGACAGTAAGTATATATTGAATTTATCATTATGAATCGCCACTGCGAATTTAAATAAGTTTAGGAATTGAAGTTTCAAAAAAAAATTGGATTTTCACACAAAGTTGCAACTGTCGAGTTAGAGGGTGTATTTCAGAGCAAAACCGTATCTTCGTAAAGGAAACCGTTTGTTCGTTGTTTCCCAATTAGAAATACAAGCGTGAACGAAAAAAAAGAACGCTTTAAGAGCTTCAGAAAACGAAATTTTGTTGTAGAAAAAAATGTTGTTTCATGTCGGTAAAGCTATGTAGAATCGAAAGGGTCTACTTTCAGCGGGTAATGTTCTAGATGATCTGATAGATGCCTATTGAACAGGTTAAAGCAACTACTATGATGCCAAGATATTGGCAAAACCTGGACTTCCGGTCCCGTTCTTTGCCTTTCTCTATCTGGCCTGAAGCCCAAAATTTTGCAAATATCTTAGCATTGTAGTGGTTGCATTTCACACAATACCCTGTAATGAAAGATAATAACAGGCGGTGAATAGAAAGTTAACATACTGCTATTCATCTGACCCATAAATAAGGTTCTTTAGGATTGTTGTTCTATCTTTAAAGTCGTTAAAAATAAAATTTTCAGAAGAAGTGGAAGAGTAGGAAGTGCTAAAATTCCAAATGAAATCCCAGCAGCCAAAAGCATCAAGAACACAATCACAATTGAAAGATATCATCGTGTTCTAATGGATAAAATACCACCTGTTAAAATGCTATCAATTTCGAAATAAGACCATCGAAGTGGAAAAGTGACAAAAGTACGACCCTCAGAATTAAAAAAGCCAAAAGTTCATTTCAGTAGAATAACTGGTTTGCATTTCAACTAGAAATGTTCACCACAAGATGAGACAAGTGGGTTAAAAGTTCGTAGCGGGTATTATTTTGCAAAGTAGAAATCACGGTATGCGTGTGGCGCAGTGGTCGGAGGGGCCCTGCAACACAGACGTGGAAATCGATCTCCGTGCCCATGACCCACCAAGCCTTCCATCCCTCCGGGATCAGCAAATTAGTACCAGACTTGTCCAGGAGGATAGCAGCACTGGCTCGATACATCGGTAGGCCACCGCGAGTCATTGTGAAGGCCAGATATGCATTCAGTCACCTCCAACGATACTTAATGAAGTCGAATGCATGGCGCACTTCTCATGATGAACGCCTAGAGCTCTACCTTTTTTAGCTTTAAGTAAAAATCAGTTCACTTTGGACTCTAAAACTTGGGAGTTAAAGTTTGAATGCGCCAATGTTTCTGGACACTTAACGAAGGAAGTCAACTCACATTGGATTGAATGTTTAAAAGTTGAACCATAAGGAATAATCCGCATTAGCATCAGATAATTTAATAATTTCAAACAAATGGAAGGCTCATGTCACTTAACAGCAACAGCAACATGTATAACACGACTAAATATCACCCCACACTAAAAAACTTGTTCAAGCAGTGTAATTAGGCGTTAATTTAATGTCCACTTGTGTACGAAATTTAGTTGAACAATAGTAGTTTGGGACTCACATCCAAAACAAAGCGCTGGACTCCGATCTTGAAGAACCTTCACGGAGTTATAGATGCCAAGCCATGCACGTACACCGACGTCTATGTAGACCTTAAAACATAAGTCACACATTGAAATGTTTTAGTGGTATAGCACAAATCAATGTAGTAAACGCAGGAGCGGTAAGAGCCCTTTTTAGTTCATGAAAGAAATTTGATCTATAAACACCTTTGGATCAGTGGAAACCCGAGGAATATAGAACAGGAAGCCAGAGCACGGTTGCCAACGATTTATGAACGTCCTTAAAGTAAATCATAAAACAAATAACATTATGAAAACTGTTTGGACATAAAGAAACACCATTTGCATAACAGACTTAAAAAATACGAGTCTATTTCTCAAAACCAGACATTCCATCGCACCCTAGCGCCTTATACAAAGAAAATAAAATAAAATTAAAGTCAGTGTCAACATATGTCGGCATAAATAATTATTGTAAGTAGTTCTTATAAACTACCCTTGTTGAGTTGACGCGAGGTTGCTCTTTTCGTGAATCGGTGCCTGACATTTCGACGACTTCGTCTTCTTCACAGACTTTGTATATTTTATGTAATTCATATCCATGTAATTCGCCGACTTATTCACAGTAGTAAAGGGGATCTATTATGCAAGCGAACATCACTTTGTTAGGAATTACTCATCGTTTTGTATGGTGTGAGACCACCCATATGTTGTTCACGAAGGATGAGGAGTGAGATCAGTCCAGATCAAAAAGTCAATCTGAGAAAAGACCCCAGGTTGCATGTGGTAGCGAGTCGTTCGTCTTTCCGGTTCATCTTTGGACTTTTGAAATTTATCCAAAACGCTCTAAGGGTCTGGGGCATTGATATTTTTGATTCCTGTACCAATACTCTGGCAGTCACTTCAAAATCGTCACCTCTGTGCTTTTGTGCCCTATGCGTAAAGATTACTTTGCCGAATTTCAAGTTTGCCGCATAGATGCTCCTTTATGTGGACATAAAATAGTCTACGAGTTTACCCTAATGTATTCTCTGCAGTATTCCTTAAATGAGACTAAGCACAATGCACTGAACTCATGCAATCCCCGTGTCGGCCATTAGGACAGATTACGCAATTTTCTGAGCTACACAAACGATCACTGAGGTTGCGGTCTAATTGATGGCGTGTGCTGTTAAGTGGGAGATCACAAATTGCTACAGAATTTTCAAGACAACCCTCAGTCGCACAACTTTTTTTCGTTTTTATATGAGAGGTAGCTTGGAAGGAATCTTATTTAGGCTTAAAAGATAACTTTGGAGCATAACCCTACTTCGTGACCTGGTCTCACCGGTTTCTGCTTCATAGCCATTGAAAATGGCTATTTTTTCGTTCCAATTTTAGCAGTCCCTTTTTTATGTAGTACACATTTTTTAGGATTGTGTACACGTTTCTGAAGTATTTTCATGTGTGGACGAGAGGAGAGGTAGGACGCCAGTGTTCTGTTTCGTTTACGAGACCACTGTTTGATGTAGCCACTTCCCAAAAGCTTTATTTTTGAAAGTGAACTGGCATTGAAGCTGTTAAATAGACCGCCAGAGGACATACCTTCAAATAAAGCTTTCAGAAAGTGGCTACCTAACAAAATGCTATCGGAAACCAAAGTAGCAAAGATATACTAGTGCGGTACCTCTCCTCTCATCCTTCAAACATGAAAAAAAAGCACTAACTGTACCGAAAGGAAAAAATGTGTGCACAGGAGAAGAGGAACAAGAGGAATCGCTAAACTTGGCGAAAAATAACCATTTCCAACGGCTACGAAGCAGAAACCATTCGGGTCAGATCACAAAGTAGAGTGTTTGTCCCAAAATATTGTTACAGATTCCCTTTTAAGCTACCTTTCATATAAAACGAAATAAGTTGCGTCATTGAGGCTTGCCTAAGAAGAAGTGATCTTTAAAACTCTGTAGTAGTTACTGACCTCCCACTTAGTACCACACGCTGTTAATTAGAGTGTAACCTCTATGATCGTTTCTGCAGCTCAGAAAATTGTGTAATCTGTCCCTAATAGCACAGACGGGATTGCATAAGTATACAATATACTTAATCCTACGTAAGGCGTGCAGTAAAGAATACATTGGAGAAACGGGTAGACCGCTTTTTGCCCGCAGAAAGAATGGCAATGCGGGATAGATAAAATCCGGCAAAGTAATCCCCTAGGTACACAATAGGGCGTAAAAACACAATGGTGACAATTTTGAAGTGACTAACAGGATGCAGGCGCAGGAATCAAATACACCAACGCGCAAGATTTCTACAGCGTTCTCGATAAACTTCAAAATTCCAAAAATGAACAGGAAAGATGAATGCCTAACTATCACACGTGACCTGGCGGCTTTTCTCAGATTGATTTTCTGATCTCGGCGGATCTTACTTCTCATCCCATGTGAACAACAGAAGGTGGTCACACCTTACAAAAAAGCGGTCATTAGACAAGGTGGCGTATAATTTATAATAGAACTTCATAAGCGTTATAGATAAGTCCCAAAAATATACGGACAGCGTTATATAAAATACGCACAGGCCGTGAAGAAGACGAAGTCGCCGAAACGACAGCCACCGAATCACGACTGCAACAACAACTGATATCAACCTCGCGTCAACAACTAAGGAATTTCGTAATAATTATATACAAAACTAATACATCGGCTGAAAGAAATTGGTAACGGATACACGAACTAACCAATCATTATCACCTTCTGCGGGGAAGTATCGCGCACGTTGAGAAACAAGCGACTTGGCTACTATTGCAGACAAATTTCTCTGAGCAGCATCCTCAGCATTAAGATCAAATGCAAAGTGAGATACATAGCTGACCGTGAGGGTTACTCTCTAAACAACTCAAATGCGTATAAGAACATTGCGAATGACTTCACACGAGAAACCAATAATTTCTACAAAGTTACATTCCGCAGAGAATATTTAACCGCAACGTGTGCAACAAACGTGTCCATATTACCTTGTTTGAACTTGAACATCCCCACTCGAATTTTTTATTCTCTCCATTTCTAAGCTTCCATTGATTTATGGAGAACGCACTGAAAATAAAGGAGTCATGTCTGCATAAAAAACAAAACAAATGCTAAATCAATTTTCGAACAAACCAATAATTTTTCATAAATTTCATTTCCAAATTTTTTAGAGCTGAAACCTCTGAAAAAAAACTGATGACGAAAGAAAATTTTTCAAAATCCCGAACGTAAGCGCGGCATCCACAAACATCAACGATATACTGGACAGGGGGCCACCATTGGTACTGTTCAACGATACAGCGACTTTTCAATCGTTTCAGTGTTAGAAATACGACCTTTGAAGAACAAAAGCGTAGAAAAAAATACGTGTTTGGTCCCCACAATATCAGAAAGGTGTCTTCGTAGATAACATGTTATGAAAAACATGTTGTTTTCAACGGTTTTTCGTTTCAATTAACAAAGTTAAGTATGAGATGAGATATGTTGGCTTAATGTGGTAACCAGCCACAATGTTCGAAACTCCGCTACGTGTTAACCACTGGTTTATGAAAATTGCTAAGATAAGCTACCAAAAAACACTATTCAAAAACCTCTAAGTCGAATCGTGACTCATCATTTTAAATAAAAGGATTTTTGAATTAGCATTTTATTCACAGTATTAAAATAATGCAAAAAAAATCAAATAAAAATCAAATAGCTGGTTTTCTAAGAGTGAAATAAGCGCGAATTTGAAGCTTTCAAAGTGTGTTTGGTTAGTAGGACAAACCAACTTATTCTTATTACATGTACTGTTACCTTGTGTAGTCATCAAAAGTGATCTCGTAGTATGGTCCGAAGAAGTTCTCATTGCTCCTTACGCATTGCCAGAAAATATTACACACTTTCTCTCTGAAATTAAAGTCTAATCAAGATGGGGAATATTTAAAACGTTACAAGACAAAATTTTCTATTGATATGTTTAGAGACAATCTCTTCAATACCGAATAAATGCACCCTCTCACACAAAATTCTGCTGCTGAGTACATTTAACTCGATCCTGACTATGAAACTGGTATTGGATGAAACTGCTATGCACCGGTGTCAGAGAACAAATCCTCCTCTGACGAAGAAGGCTAGCATCGGGCAGTTTTCAGCTCTGCTACTATACGCGAATGGAGTCCACGAAGCCATGAACATCGTCTCAAGATAAAAAAACCTACGAATTGGATTGCTCTGACATCGCAAACTCAAGATTCAAGGAAAAACTCGCCCTGTTGGTATAAGTTTACTATAAAACAAACTAGAGTCCCGCGACACCAGAACAGACCATCAAGCCTTAAACAACCCAGTTCTGTAACACATACCTCAATTTTTGAATGCGCATTGTAGAATCTCTTTATCATACATCATACAAATTTTCCGGTGAATCAATGACAATATCAGGACTCCGATGCGGATATCGGGTTCACCTCGATGCCTGTCCAGAATGGTTAATCGATTAATCCACGATTTCCCGTCCTAACGAGAATGGCTGCTATGTTGGAAGTATCCAAGTAGCAAGGCAGTAATGCTCTTCTCAACCAAAGCCTCCAACACTAAGCATGCGACGCCATGTGAGTACTTTTCAAAAAAATTACTCTTCACAACAAAATTTTCAATTCGTCTATGCAAAAGGAAAAGACGTTTAAAAAGATATATCTAAAATATGTACCTGTTTTTCACAACACAAATTTTACGTGAACTCATATTTGCGATCGTGACTTGATACTGGTGTATCTGAAATTTCTTTTTATACTTGAAGGAATGACATCGGATTAGGTCCAAATGCTAACTGCTGTGACTTAAGGTTTCTAAAAAGGTGTGCAGAGTTTCACTTAACGTTAAAACACTCCACGAGGCATGTTTAAGGCAAAAAGACATAACGAAGGATATTTTTGAAATAAAATTTACTATCCTCGCAACCTAGGGCACATGTTGCGAAGTGGTCGGAGACGCCCTGCAATACACATAGGATTGATGCCCGCAGCCAGGGCCCACCAAGCCTTTTTATCCTTCCGGTGTCGGCAAACTGCTACCAGAGTTGTCTGTGACGAGAGCACCACTGGCTCGATACATCGTTAGGCCACTGCGAGTCATTGTAAAGGCCAGATATGCATTCAATCACCTACAACGATACACAATGAACTGGAATGCATGGCATATTCCTCAGGAACTGATAAACGCCGAGGGCTTTATGCTTCCTATCCTTTTATCATCGCAATAATAGATCATCTTCGTAGAGAGATTTCACGCCGATTAGTTGCGAGGCTACGTGGCGCGTCCCAAGGTGGCAGATAGGGGGGTTAATCGCGGACCGAAAGCGACCTTTGCTTCCCTGAGACGCACGTGGATCAAGAGGGTGGGCTCTCTATTTCTGCTGCGCCGATTTGCCACATGCTTTCTGTATTTACGAGAAGGATTCATGAATGCGTGTTTGGGTGCGTTCTAGTTTATGCGGACTATATTTCTACAAGTTAATTCGACCAAAAGCGTGCGGTCAAGTGACATGGAAGTATATGGGATGCGATTAGGTGTCGCCTCCAACAAATAAGCTCCCTGGTCTACTCGGAGAAAATGGCAAGCTACTCCTGAGCATACTCAGCTCTTATGTTTACAGCTCGGAAAACTATACAAGGGTATGAAACGCTAAACCGAGTAGAATAAGTGGGCCTCATTCTACTGACCCTGAAATGGCTCCCGAACACAGTAGCGTTGGCTAGGACGAGAATGGTCAGGCTGCATAAATCTCAGGGTCATTCCAGACTTCCTATATCGCAAAGGACTAATGTGACGATCTATACCTACAGTGCACGCTCAACTTCACCTGAGTCCTCGATAGAGGAGTTCATCATGCAAGCACAAAGATAACGTACAAAGTCATCGGACTGACCAAGATGAGAAGATGCTAACTATTCAACGGGGACTATGACACCGGTGAAGAATTGTTCTTCGGACTATGCCACACAAGAGGAGTCAGCGGCGTCAGTGTTCCCGTCAACACGAGTGTGCACATCAACTTCGATTCACTCGAACAATTAACAACACGAATCGGACGTCTACGACTGAAGAGATATGGATAAATACGCCTTGACAATATTCGTCGTTTACTCACCGTCATCAAGCTATAACGACGACGAAGTCGAAGCGTTCTATAGGGACTTGGAAATGTTCTGCAGAGAAGACTGTACGTTCTTTAAGGTCATTGGAGATTTCAACGCAAAGATTTGACCCAGAAAAAACGTCTGAAGCACGACGTAATGGAAACTACGGATTAGAAATGAACGAGCAGGGTGAGCGGCTGTCTGAGTTTATTATGACGACTATGACCATCCATGGTAACTAGCAATTCCAGAAGCTCCGATCTCAGCGCTGGATGGGGAAGTCTTCCAATGGAGAGTACTATAAAGAAACAGACTAGATCAGAGTAAATCGAAGGTTTTGCCTAACTGATGTCGATGTTCTCTCAAAATTCCACAGGCGATCAGACCACCGTCTCTTCCGTGTAAGATTCCATATCTAGCGAAAATGAAAAAACGCCGCTGAATTCAGAAAAAGAAGTACCAAAACCACCATAAGTTGGGATTTATTCAGTTCACTAATCGGCCCTTGGAAAGATGCTGTTCTTGATAACACCGACGAGCAGCAGAATCGGTTTATTCAACTCATGTTAGCACTATCCATGTGAGTAAGCAGGGTTTCAAAAAGGAGCATGACGGACCACATACACACAACAACAAGACTCACTGAGGTATCGCCAAAGTAAAACATATCACTTCATCTAAATTCCATCAATTTGAAGAAAGCTCTCGATTAAGATGAAACAGACCCAGTCATGGAAACCCTCGACAGCCAAGGCATCAATGCTCAGTGTACAAAGATTACTGGTGAGCTATACAAAATTTCACAACCAAAATGTCTCCACTATACAACGACATTGCCATCGAAGTAAAAAGACCGGTTATGCAAGGCGACACGATCTCGCCAAAGTAATTTAGAGCCGTCCTCTAGAACGTTATGCGAATATTCGAATACGCCAACATTGGAATAGAAATCGATTGTCGACAATTACGCCATCTTCGCTTTGCTGACAACATCCTTTTTATAACAGTAAGCATTAGACAAACGGAAAAAATGCTTGCCGACTTTGATAAAACCTGTAGAAAAACTGGTCTTCGATTAAATCCCACAAAAACAATTTTTACACGAAAACAGACTGGTTTTGTATGCGCCATTGATGCTCAACGGAATGCATATATCCGAGTGTTCCAGTTATTTATATCTAGGCCGGAAAGTCAACATGATGAACGAAGTAGCTCCGGAGTTGAGCAGAAGGAAACCAGCGGCATGAGGAGCGTACAAAAGCATCAGAGATGTAGTGAAGAGAACAAAGAACACCCAACTCCGTGCCCTACCTTTCCGACTCAACGGTACTTCCTGCCTTAACGTATGCATCAGAAGCCTGGTTGGCACTTAAGCAGTATGACAGACCACTCAGCGTTATAGGAAGTGCAGTCGAAATGACAATGCTGGTGTCACGGTACCCTGTGACACAAGTGAGGGAAGGGATCCGAAATTCCGACCTACGTCACTGATCAAAAATCAGAGACGCCATTATACACATCAAATTATCGATGACAAAGTGGGCTGGACACGTAATGTGTATGAACGACGACCGATTGACAAGAGCCTTTGGTAACTAGACTCCACCTCATGTCAAACGTACTGCACGAAGACGACCGACAAGATGGTCAGAGCTCTTTACTAAAACTCCAAACGAAAGATATTATGCCCAAGGAGCCCCTAGAACGATCAAAACCCACTGAGACACTTTGCTCGCGACAAGGAGAAATGGAAGATTTACTGGTGCTCGTTCGAGTCACGTTGACGACCAGCGAGGCACAGGTGATCCTCGCACAGGAACCCAAAACATCAGCACGTAAAACTCTTAAAGTGTTTTTTCATAAATTCCAAAAACCGAAAGGTGAACCGTAAGGAGGCGTACCCCCCTAACCACGCGTAACTTCGCGATATACCTCACGCTTTTTTTCTTGATTTTTTTAACCTGAGCCCAGGCATATTCCTGACCTATGCGAGACTCTGTGCGGCTGATCTTCAACAAGAAGTAGAAGACTTATAAAGAACAAAACAGCAAGGGCTTACCAGAAGCTACTTGCTATGTGAATGGAATGCATGTACCCCGTTTTTTCTTTTTTTTCTTCTTTTTTTTTGCTAATGTCATAAATATATTCGACTGAATTTATCACATGTCAATTTGACATTTCCAGGATATGAAATAATTTACTGGGCAAAGAACATATGTTGAATTCCAATGATAAAAACTCCCTACGGCAATGTATGGTGAGAATTATTTAGAACCACAAATTTTGGTAGAGGCTCAAAAGACGACGGTTTCTATGTGAAATATAACCATGAGAATGCTGAGATATGAGCACAACTGGGACGAACAGGTGCGCTTCGAACCCACAGTTACTCTTTTCGGGGGCTTATATATATTCACTTCACCAACCGAGGCTCTTGCATTGTCTTTTTCCCACTCAGTAAATAAAAGACATTAAATAAAGCTAAGACTTTATGATTTTGTCTGGAGCTTCAGCTTGACTGGATTCAATGGCGAATTGTGTTTCAAAAAGCATTTAAATTTAATCTAAAAAGCAATATAAACTTGCATAACTTATTGATTTCTAGAAATGATGAATACCAAAGTATGACAGACCGCACGCACAATATATTTTCAAATAAATAGATAAAAGGATAAAAAACTGAATGCATATCTGGCTTGTATAATGACTCCCAGTGACCTGCTGAAGTATCAAATCAGTGCTGCTATCCTTCCAGAGAAATGTGGTACCAATTTGCTGACCCCGAGTCGATCGAAAGCTTGGTGAGTCTGAGTCGCGGGGATCGAACGCAGCTGTATTGCAGGGCACCTTTAACCACTACGCAACAAGCACTCCTATTGCGAAATTCCACCATAGAAATTTAAACACACCGTTCTATGAAAACAGTTATCTCCAGACAAAATATATCACTTTGCAAGACTTTTTCGGCACAACCCTTCTTCGTTATGAGGATCCCAGCACTTCTCGCATTCGATTCGTTTCTACGCATCCATTATCCTTCGAAATATTGCGTGTAGTTTTAGCTGCCGCTTGAGGATTGTCGTCTTCTTACCAATGTCGTTAAATCTTCGTCGAGTCGATTCTACCAGGAGTCCTGGGATAGAATGGCAAGAGTGTTCCAATTTGGATTGCGAGGGTGTACTGCTCCCAGGCAAGTCTAGTACCAGCTCCCAGGCATCTGAGGCACGAGAGGGTGTGAGCCCGATGTGGGTTCGAACCCTCGTTACACTTGTAATGGACGGTACCACTACCACTGCGACACCAGCCTCTTGTTAAGATATATCTTTTCTGATAAATTTTAGATGTTTGGAGAATATGATTTCACACCACCCTGCGTTTCCATTTACGTGAAAAAAGAGGTTACATACTCCAAGAGATGCACTACTGCCATATTTTGATATCGATTTGTAATAGTATGCACTCCGTTAAGTTTGTGAACTGTTCATTTTTCAAATATTTAAAAAAATATAACTTCCTGATTTACTTACCCGTTTTCCGGTCAATCCGCACTTCAATCGATACCAATTTGCAAATAAAGAAATAGTGTTCCCTTTAGTATCAGAAACATTTGGCCGCTCACAAACCTTACAATGCTCATCTTCTTCCTAAAACAGGAAATCTGAGCCCTTCTATTCTCTCTTCCTTGAACTCCATCTGCTTTTGCTGAAATACAGCAGCACTTGGTTAATAAGAAACCAGAATGCTGGCCAGCAAATTTAGAATAATTCAAAAAACTTTGAAAATCTCAAAAGTATCTGTGGCCAACACTCAAGATGCTCTATTTAAATCACACTTTTCCTACCACTGAAACATCGTTATTGAAATATATGACCGAGAGTTCGACTGGCATCACGACTCGAAATGAGGGAAGAAAATCTTTCGTTACCTTGTCTAAAACAAAGAAGTATTTGTGGAATATAAAAAACATTTTGTAGGTAGAACGTCAATATGACGACGCGAAAAATTACATTGCAAAAAATACGTTGTTTTGAGGGGTAACGGTCCCACCTCCAGCTTCTACTATACACGTCTTCCTGTCATTTTTAAGAGTTCCAGTCTTAAGAATATCCTCTGTTGACTACAAATGTTGAGAGAAAACTCGCCAGGATATTTGAAACGAAAGGATTCTTCCAAGCAGTACGAAAGTATTGGTTTAGTAATATGATTTTTACTGCTGAAGGATGGATTGTCTTCATGAAAACACATAGATAATCATTAAAGAACTATGCTATGTAATACGTCGCACCCGACTGAGTTAACTTCATTCTCGCGATGTTCCACTCCACTTCATTCGACTCTGTGTCTGTATGAGTACTCAATTCTCATCACAAAAACTTCTGTGAACAACTGAATCAAAGCATTGCGGCTCTGAAGCAGATGACAGCGCCGAAACGTTTCGAAACATTACCCTTGATAAGGTATAACAACGACCCTGTTCAATTCACTGTTTTCTTGATGAGCAGACACGAAGTTTTTGCAACACTATTTATTCACAATACCCGACATTTCGGTGGTTTCGCCTCCTTCTCCACTAAGGACACGAACACATAACGGAGAAGAATTTAAAATAAAAAGCCACTATTTCCGTAGAGGAACCTAAAACCGTGCCAAACTCCAAAGATTTCGGATCAATTTCAAAAATATAGAGAAAAATAGACCTCAGAGACGAATGGCTTGTTCGATAACATGATCTCACAAAATGTCGAAGACTGGTCTTTTAACGTGAAAGCGGCACATTCTTCACCAATAGACTGTGTGCGGCTGGTCTTCTCAAATACCTGGAAGTGTCAGTTTGACCCCCTCCCTGGTCTGAAGAAGAGGAAATCGCCAAAACGCCAGCAATTGTAAATTAATAGCGCAGTAACAATCTCGTGTCTGTTGATCAAGAAAAGGGTGAATTATTGATTGATCAGTGCCGAGTTTAGTCGAGAAAGGCATTCATGGAACTTGCTAAACGACGTATCAACTTTGTGTAAGCTTATTAATAAAAGAAAATACAACAGCACGTCCTTGGCACGACGGAAATACATAGATCAAATGTACACCGTCGAGAATTATGTACCCACGTGCATTGCCAAAAATGTCAGAGATGAAACTGGACTAACACATTCTGCGCTACAAAGACAATATCCGAACCAAAGCCGCAGCATACTACAAAGATTAGAGGTAACACGAGAGAGATGAAAAGTTTCATCAAAGAACTGCCAATATAGTGCATTTCTATCTGAAACTTCTCGACCATTAAAGGTTTTTAATAGCGACACTTGATTTAAGAGAATTAAAGGTCTCTTTATTAAGTCGATGAATACAGAGCAATCCGCGTGATTGCTCGGAATACCTTGATAAACCTCACAATGGTTGGATTCAATGAAATTGGATTCAATGAAATATGTTGAACTCATATTGAAAGGTAGCTTGATGACTCGATTGCAATGCTTTGAGCGTGCAAGAAACATAGACCAGGCGATTTTCACAGCAGATTCCTTGCAGAATGTGAGACTCTTCTAGCCATTTTGTGCAGTCGTTCGGTCTTCCGGTGTTTTATTAGTGGTTTCTGTTTTTTCTTTTCAAACGTATTCTTTACGTTTTTCATGAGCCAAAATTATCTCAGCACTTTTCAGCCACGTTTTTATCGAAGTTCTGTAAGATTTCGGTAAATGAGTACGACGTGCTTAAATACCACCGTGGTTCACCACAGTATCTTGGCTAGGATTGTTTCTAGGTGTCGAATTACGATGTGCGACGGGAGTTCGTCCTCCAGCGGAGTGTCGCCAGCTGCGAAGGGTTTCGTCGTTCTTGTCCGGAAGTATAGGGAGAGATAAACCTATCTCAAAGCAGAGCCCTGGTTTTTCTTGTGATTACTTTTCCGGCAGATTCCTAGAAAAAGTGTCATCACACGAAAAGCGTGATGATTTGTATCCTCCCCATGTGATTCGGGTGTGATTAGTTGGGGCAATGAGTTTTATTTTCACTTTTGTGCTTCCCACTAAATATTATGAAGAGTTAGGAAATTTCACTCTAGATTTACGACTATACGTACAAACAAATAAACATAAGATGCAATTAATGCAACAAACAATTCTGTTAATTTCGTTCAATAATGGCCGTAGGTTGTGAAAAGTGGGAATTGCAATGGTTTCAAACTTTTTGCGAAAAGAACGAATTACAATAGTTAAAAATTAAAAGGAGTCAAGGCAATTAAAGAAACAGAGGAAAACAAAGTAAAAAATGATGGTGACACATATTGAAAGAAGCAGCGGTTACCTCAAGAAAGCTAGCGCATAATATACGTATAATATGATACACAATGTACATAGTAAAAAGGATAAAACGCTCGGTTTCGGTCAATCCTTGAGGGACATGCCATGCATTCGACTTCATTGTGTATCGTTAGAGGTGACTGAATGCATATCTGGCCTTTACAATAACTCGCGATGCCGTACCGATGTATTGAGCCAGTTGTGCTCTCCTTCCAGACAAGTCTGCTAGTAATTTGACGACTCTAGAGGGATAGAAGGCTTGGTGAGGCTTGGGCTCAGGGATCGACGCCATGTGTGCTGCAGCGCGCCTCAGACCACAGCGCTACACGCTCCCTAGTATTAGCATTCAATCACCTCCAACGGCACGTACAATATCATAGCTAATATAGGCAGATTTAGAATATTGTATGTTTCATAATAGATGTCCAGGTTGACCAAGCGAAACCTATAGTCGATTAATATGGAAACATATGGGAACTCGAGCTTGGGAATGGTGAGTGATGTTGAGCGTCGATTTCATGGCTGATTGGGAACATTTGAACTTCGACCTCGATCTTGTATTGAAACTCGTCTAGTTATTTGCTTATGAGCTGTTGAACTAGGAAATTTTAAGGAGAATCAACGCGGGAAATCGCTAACACTCCTACATGTAAGAATATTATCATGTTCTAACTGCTAGACCAGCTATGATACATTGAAAAATTGCAACCTTCTAGAGTTAGATGATGAAGTTAGTCTCCAAGAAAATCAACTTACTTCATCTGGTTAGTATGGCTTTCTCAACTTTGACGTTTTTTTTTGTTTTAATTTTTTTATACTGATCTTTACTATATGTAGTGCACGCTCATAGTTGGCTTTCAGTTTATTAAAATCCAACAATAAAGACAGGGAAACCATTCGCAAGCAGTTTCTTTACAAGCAGAAGCAACATCAGTTTCAGAGCAGAAATCAAGGTAAGAACACACTCAAGACGTCAGCTATTAGGGAGTTCTGCTTAATTTGTAGCTATCCGGTTAATTATTTAAAACCCTTCGCTGGAGGAAAGAGATAGGTGCGTAGAAATGGTTCGGATTATGTAGATGAGTTCGCCGCGCAGGACTTTTGAATTTTGTGATTAACCACACCTCAAACTTGGTCGGCAATTATATCGTTGCCTTCCAAATCTGTCCAAAGAAATCCTCCATTAATCTTCCATTATCCTGTAGAGACCTCCAAAAGCTATTTAGTCTGCTGAATCTTATGGCTTTATTGTCGGGTAATGCAGTAATCGTTGTCTCCTTGCAGGGGAGACGTACATAATACCCGTCAAGTCGTTTTTCGATAGACTGATTAAATTTCTTTCAAGCTTGTTGGTTTTATTAAACCTTCTATCGTAGTATATTATTCCCAATTGGCTGATTCATTGTTTTGTTCTTCAGGAACTAGATGAGATTGCCTGTCGGTCCCTACCCGTGGAAGTGGCCTAGGCGAGTTGGTAGATGTAGTCCAGAAGGAAGTATGATATGCGGTTGATTGTCCTTCACTAGAGACCACAATTAGTCAGAGTCTAATAGGATAGTGCGTCCTACTTTCAGTTCATTGTTAGTTAGATACACTGGAAGCTTACGTTGATGAATAAAGTCCACATCTTCCGTAGAAAATTGGAGGAATAACAAAATGATTTCACCAAATTATCGTGCGTGAATAACAGCATAGACAACGGACGACCTTCAGGGTCCCATGCTTTGAACGAGATTTTATTCGACGTCTTCTCTTGTGCTTCCTCGAATCCAAATGTGTATAAACGTAGTTTAGTTTCTTCTACAATAGGAAGACTCATTTCTGCAGCGAATGATGAGTCGATGAAAGAGTTAAGCTTCCTTATCCAGCAAAACTGAGACTTCCTGAAGTCTTCCTGTAGTTCTTCGTATTCTTGTTGAGCAAACAGGAGGTGTTATTTTCATTCTTTATTCACGAACAAGCTGACGTTTCGGCGGATTTCGCCTTCCTCAGACCCTGGAAAGGTCGAGTTGACAGCAATCTCTTCGGCCAAACACCACAACCAAACAGAGAAAACGCTAAACCAAAATTTCAATCACATAGCATCATTCAACACAAAATAGCTTCTTTGCACACTCATCGCTTTCTATGAGTCTTCCACTGAGTATGTTGCGTGGAGACCAACCGCACAGAATTCACATGGAAGCGTAACGTGCTCCTCCTATCAGAATAATAGGTTTATATACTGCCCAATATCACGCGTGATAATGAGGCATTCTTTCCTGTGATTCATTTTCGGATTTCCGGAATTGATCCAGAACGCCTTGAGAGTTTTGCGCGCTTGTGTTCGCGATTCCAGTCCTGCGCGTTATGTCTCTGAGTCCTATGCGTGCCTAGTGGGGGTATTTGGTTTACGTTTACCGACTAGGTGTTCTTTTCTGCGGACACAGAGTGGTCCACCCGTTTCGCCGAAGTATTCGTCTCCGCACGCCTTAAGGGAGATCAGATAAACTGTACCCGAGCTCATGCGATCACCGTCTTTACCATTAGGGCAAATTGTGCAATTTTGCATTGCACATAGACGGTCGTATAGGCGGTTGCGAACTAGCTGGCACCTAAGAGTACTCGGTGGTATTTCAACTACGTCTACCGAATCCTTAAGACTCACCCTTCCTAAGCAGCGTTTTATAGCCGCACTTACATCATTTGAGATGAAGGGTAGGATAAACGGGACCTTTTATCACTAGAGTTGTCGTTTAGGGGCCTAGGATTTCCCCTACACCTATCCCGAGCTACAGTTTCGTAGCCATTAGAAATGGCTATTTGCCATGCCAAGTTCCGGGATTCCTCTCTCTGCTGTCTTCCCGTGCACACGTTGGTTGCTGTTCGAAATATGTTTCTTACAAGCACCCTTTTCGTGTGAGAGGGGTGAGAGGAGAGGTAATGAACCAAGATGTTTTTACTACTTGGCTTCCGGTACCACTTTGTAATGTAGTTTCTGCCTGTAGTTGTGTTCATCATTGCAACTTCTCCAGTGGATAATATAACGGTTTGAGAATTGCTTTCGGGCTGAGCTTCTACGAGAATGGTTTCCTGTGGTGAAGGTTACTTTCGATCTTGGTTGATATAATCGACTTTCGACGTCGGCTTGTACGTCCTAGTTCCCTTTATGCTAGGCTTCTTGTCTTAAATGACCTTGTCGCTGATTGGTCCGCTTTTCGAACTGGGAACCTGGTCTCCTAAGACGTTGAATGGAGATATGGTGTCGCTTCCGAGATTTCAAGCAATATGACTTCTTGCATTGATTTAAGTTGTGGTGTGGAGATGCATGAATGACGCACAATTTCTTAGTTCGGAGATAGTGAGCGCTCATACGGTTTATTGTAGATGTCGCAATTGAAAGATTTGTCGTCGGCTGTACAGTATATCCAGGTCCAGGAGTGCATCTTGTTGGAGTTCCACTATCTGCTTTTATTTTAATGCTTGCTGACGGCAGTTGATGTTGATTGGCCTTCTGAGTCGTACTGCCATACTTTTTCCTCCTTCGAGATTACCTCCTTGATAAACTGTAGGAGTTCCTACATCTGGAGGGGGTTTCTCTACCACAACGTCGTGTTTCTTTTCGTGGCTTTCCTCTGTATGTTATTAGAAAATTTAGCCAATATTTTCTTAAAAATACACTGATTGCCCACAATTTAACCTCCTGCATTTAACTGTGTTATTATTAATCGTAAATTTTCGAATAGTTTCCATTGATCCTGCACCGTGGAGTAACGAAGATGGCAATTGTCCACTTTGTCCATGAGTGTTATTATGAGTTTTTTCTGAGTCTGAGTACTTTTGGTATGAAATTCAACGGCTTTAGCATAGTTCTCTATAGTGAGTTAAAGTTTCTTCACCGCGTCGAGTGCTCCCCATTTAGCGAATTAAGCAAGCAATTGAATTTAAATAATTCTGATGTGCTCTGGGAATGTACGTTAGCGTTCAGTAACTGGCAGAGACTATCCCATTCCTTTATATTACCACTGAACGTTGGTATCGGGAGTGTGGGTAGTTCGAGACGTGATACTGTAGTTGTTGTTCGGGCAATTCGACTGCTTCGATGTCTGTTTGTACCTTTGTTGTGGTGATTGTCTTCTTTTTGAAGTACTAGCAAACTCAAAGCTTTTTATACGACTCTTGAGCTTCACTAAGCAGTGTTCAGCTACCTCGGCTATTTCCTCTCCTTTGCAGCAATGTACTTCGCTTTCACCATCGTTCTCCAATACCGCATTCAGCTCCGAAAACTTTCCTTCGTACTCCTTTGGTGCTTCGTTTAGTTTTGCGATAGCTTCTTCGATGGAGATTACTCCTCCATTAAATCTGTATATGCTGTCACATATGAAGGTTTGTGTTGTCTCTCCAACAGCTAGGATGCGTGTGGCGCAGTGGTCAGAGGCGCCCTGCAACGCACACGTGGAATCGATCCCCATGCCCACGGCCCACCAAGCCTTCCATCACTCCGGTGTCGGCAAATTGGTACCGGACTTGTCCAGGAGGATAGCAGCATTGGCTCAATACATCCGTAGGCCAGCGCGAGTCATTGTAAAGCCCAGATATGTATTCAATCACCTCCAAGGAAACTAAATGAACTCAAATGCATGGCGCATCCTTTAGGGATTGACCAACGCCGAGCTTTATCCTTTTTTTTTAATTCTCCACCACCAGATGACGTGCTGCGCATTTCCAGTTGCTCATCTTGGAGACACGTTACTATGTCCCAACCTTTTTTGCCGTATTGCGTAACACGTCGTTTTAGAACTACTAGTGAGACAGCCATGATAAATTGAAGCAGAAAATATTTTTGTGGAACTGAAAATTGTAAACTCACGGAAACGGTACTAAGTTGAGGTGGCAGCTGTGAAGTTGAACTGCGAGATGTGCTGCTGTTAGGACCTTTCAAGCGACAAATGCACAGTGGAATAAAGAGACAGTCAAAGATGACAACTAAGGATGGTGTTGCAAGAAACGGATTATCCGCGCTACCGATCGTGGGCAAGGTGAACGATGGTATGCTCTCGCCCTCGATGCGATATGGGTTTAAGAGGGCGAGGAGCCGCGTGCGCATGCAGCTGCGGCTGATCGGGATCTTAGGCTGCAATAAGGCTGTACAGCGAACTGCCTAAAACATCAAAGGTTCAAAGGTTATTAGCTCCTTTGTTCACAAAGGAATAGTAAACTGTTCTGCTACTACGACTCCACCCTCGGATAAGCTACCGCTGTTGTGCGACCCAAGTCAACTTCCTGAAACAATGAACATAATTAATCGGGTAGATCACAGAGACTGCACTGCGGCATGCGGCAGCGCCTACAACACGACCATGGTATCGTCATGGAACACGACCCTTTAGATAGATAGACAGATAGAGAGGTTTTCATAAGGAAATTTCTCTATACTTTCCATTTTCGCTGCTCACGTTGTCATGTCAGTGGCTTCCTAAGTGATCTCAATCCACCCAGTACCGGTGAATGTCACAGTGTTAACTTTTTATTTACTGCCTACTAAAATTTTTTCACGGTAGGGTATTCTGTGTGACTCAACCACAATGATGCTGAAAAATTTGCAAAACTCCGGACCAGACCGCAGGTGTCTGTGGTGGGGAACGAACGCGCTATTTCCGAGAGCTAATGCGTTCACCACCACACCATGCGGGTCCTTCCTTTCTCATGTCTCTCAGCTAGTTCTATCGATCACTGCCATTCGAAACTAGCTGAAAGACAGGCGAAACTAAGGACCCGCATGGTGTGGTGATAAACGCGTTAGCCCCCCAGAAAAGGGTAATAGAGCGTTCATTCCCCACCGCAGACACCCGCTGTCCGGAGTTTTGCGAATATCTCAACATCATTATGGTTGTATCGGCGAATAGTTTTCTTTAGCTCTGTGTTCAATTTAGTGATGCCTGGTGCTTTACATTGCCTGTGTTTTATGTTAATAGCATCAAAGAGGGTACGGGTGTTTTGTGGTGGTTGTTATTCCAGAACGTTACTGAGGAGTTCACCATTGTGTCAGCTGACGGCCGTGTATGAATGAGTCAGAGTACAGTTGAGATCTCAGGTAGATCTCTAGAACAGAAGTTCAACCAGTCCACTAACTGTGGTCACTCTGTGACGATTTCAATGGAAGAGATCCTGCCTGAGTAAAAGGTGGTCGATGCACTTCGCTCTTGGTTCTATTGACTTTACTTTTCAGTTTGCGAAGGAATGTCATCGTCACACTATGCTTTTGAGCAGATGCATTTTCACTCACACGCGGCTAAGTGCATTAGGTTCAGTGCGTTTTCTTTGCGTTTGCTTGTTTGGTTCTAAAGAGCATTATGCTTCGGTTCCTGTAGTCAGTCCTAGTTCATTAAACGAAAATGTTGTGACAGATGTTGTCTGTGAAAACCTATCCCCTGCACAGATAAGTTGTTCCATCTGTTGCCTATGAGTATCCATGCTGTGATAATGGTACGTCAGTTGTTTTTTTTAAGACGGTACTCACTTATCGTTTTGAGTTGGTCAACGTTTAACTTTAAAGAGTCCAAACATGGCTGGAATTGAACTCAACTGATCCTTCGATGAAGGTGGTGACAGTTCTAAAAACATTGCTGACGAAGAAGCATCTCCTGAGTACAACGGAGAATTTGCTGACTTTGCAATAGTGTTGAAAGTCGCCTTCAATCAACTGGTACTCCAGAATGGTTACGAAAAACGTGGAGACACGGAGGACAATGGCACATGTTTTTGTCAACGAAACTAGTTTTCTGGGTGCATGAAGATGTACTGCTGCTACCTGCACCTAATTCCGGTTGACGACATCATGACATAAGTATGACGAAGGTATTGATGTTTTCCGACCGTTTACTGCTCAGCGTTGGTTGCATACGAGAAGATATGATGTGTTTATATTGTAGTTTCCCATGTTCCAGTTGATAGGATAATTCATACATTGACTAATTCTTCAAGTCCCTGCAGCGAATATCCGTAGGCAAACCGATTCAGAAGAGCCTGCTATTATCCGTGACGACCACATGGGAACGCTGTTGTAGTGTTATTTCGTGATTCGTGGTGAAATTCGTGGTTCGATAAGAATTTGTTTCGAAATGCCAGCGAGGATTGAACATTCCTTCTGTTCGAACCCAGCTTCTTGCAGCAAATGAACCACCTCTGTGATTATGAAATAATGAACCACATGAAGAAAGCAACCAAAATCCCTTCAGGACGGAGTGACAGATGAAAAGGCGAATCGTTTCCAAATACGCACAGGTAAATCACATCGGTAACCAATTAGTTTGTTGATAAGCAGCACATCATAGACACTGCAAAATTTCCTGGCGTCAACTATATATTCACAACTACTAAGGAACATCTATAAAATCATCTCGTTGTCTTATTTCCTTAAAGATTTCTTCTGAATGTCGTCGTAAAATGAAGTTGTCCGACAAGGTGTTTCTTGACGCGTGTGGCACAATGATCGTAGGCGCCCTGCAACACACACATGATCAATCCCCTGCGCCCCAGGGTCACCGAGCACTCCATCCCTGCGGGATCGGTAAATTGGTACCAGACTTGTCTTGAAGGATAGAAGCACTGACTCGATACATTGGTAGGCCACCGTGGGTCATTGTAAAGGCCAGATATGCATTCAAACACCTCCAACTATGCTCAACGAAGTCGAATGCACAGCGCATCCCTTAGGGAACTATACGCTGAGAGTTTTATCCTCTATCTTTTAAAAAAGGCTTTTCTGGTCACCACACTGAATATGGACACTACTGTTTCCATACAATGCGTTATGAGTTAGCAGTGGTAGAATCCTTTTTACTCAAATATCTATTCAGCCACACTTCTTATAAATTTTGCAGTTAGCAGCACTACAATAGTTCGCAGAAGACCCACCTTTATTGCATAATACTTCTAATGTTTACACCCAGCAAACCCTTCTCAGAACCCACTTACAATAGTATGCAAAAATACATTACTGGGATGGAATCCATAGTAATCGCCAATAACTCCGTCTTACCTACAACTATATACAATATACGATTCCAATGTAGAGGTTTAAATCTCTTCCGTAACGACTCTACTTCTTGCATATAAGCTAAGTTTGGCATAACAACATTGAATAACATCGAAACGATATAAGGGAACATGTCATACATTACTACACCTACTACGAACCTTTCTAGCATGTTTTGTGGCAAATCTGGATCACCGCATTTTGCTGACTTCATTTAGCAGAAAACCAATCCAATCCACTCCTCCGCAGGTATTAACCTTTGGTTGTCATGCAGGAACAGGAGTGTATACCTACAGCATGGGTGAAACCAAGTACGCAAAACAACGAAGAAACCCACTTAGTAGCCTTCCTAAGATATGATTGTGCCTTCTCGAACAGAATTCATCCGTTGAACATAGAAATAGGTCCCTCTCTCGCATTGTCAACTACGAATACTTCGTAGAAATCGAAGGGGTCCATGCACGCAAACAGAATACTTCAATTAATATCTCATCTATAAAAATAATAAATTATAGCTAAGGAAGAGTTACATTTAAGATTTTTAATTTCACGTTAACAAGTACTATAAGGAAAAAAGTAAAATAAACCATGGCGAAGAGAAGTTACTCACATTGGCAAAAGTGCAGGAGGATATCCATCGAAAACAACTGACAGGTCTGGAGATCCTTGATATAGTGGTGGACCTTCAAAGTGACCATGGTGACATAGAGTTTGTCGTCCATTTGAAATGGAGAGAACTGGACGAGGTAAAGGAAGCGTTTCATTCGTAGCATGTACCTGCAGTCGATTGCTCAGAATTACGTTTGGATACACTGAACCAGCATCTAAGATGTATTTGTGGATTTTCCATGCTAAAATAAAGAAAATGGGTACCAACAAATAGTTTAAATAATTATGAGATTGGTGCATGATAGAAACTGTACCTGGCAGCAATGGCAAGGAGATTGTTGAATGTTCGCTACACCTCGGCACACTTGAATACCAGAATAAAATCGATGGAGGAGTACTAACAAGACAACCACAACGATGATGAAATATTCGCAAAAACGTGGACCTCGGGCCAGATCGAACGACGATTTCCCTTTCCGAGGGCTCGCGCATTACACAATGTCCCATAGAGGTCCTCGCTCTACGTTTCTCTCGGTTAGTTTTCTATCTTTTATCTAAGTGCCATCAGCAATCACCCGTCAACGGGATTGATCTGGGAGCCCTTTTTCGGAGACCATCAAGACAATTGAAATTACTCGCTCATCAAAATCCAACACATTATGTGGGGAAGTGTTACTCTCGAAAAAGCTCTCCTGCCAGAGTCTTACGGACAGAGTCTTAGATTTTCCAAAGCAGCTGGTGTCAAACGAAATCTTAAAAAGACGTTGAAGAAACAGTTTCTTCAGTGCACTGCAAACATTTCTAAGTGGGTGCACGGAATATCAGCACGGAAAATGCTGGCTGGCAAAGCCTTCACGTGTCAGATATTTTAGATTCGATTCTGGATTGTCAAAGTAATAGAGGGTTCTCATTGTCTCAAACTAAAACGTGCAAAAATGACGCACTAACGTGCACGACACGCACACTTCGTTTCACCTATATCTACATATTTATATGCAAAAATGATACTGTGCTGGAAAGCTTCAACCATGGAAAGAGTCTAACACAAATTCCGTCCCCTTTCCCTAAACACCTTTAATAGAGTTGATAAAAGACAGCGAAACTTTGGATACTAACAGATTAGATTTCATAGCCCTTGCGTGAAGATATTGAGCCAATTGCATTCTTCGTCGATGTTAGCAATAACGGCATCTTTCCAGGAGCCGATTAATGAACTGATAAAGTCCCTGATTATGGTGGTTTTGGGATTCCGTTTGCTGAGCTGGGCGACTTCCTTTGCATTCCGTTAGAAATGAAGTCATAAGCGAAGGAGATGATGACACGGTCCTTTGTAAAATTTTAGTTTGGAAATGCCTTAAAATTACGGTGACGTGACCGATTATTTTATGGCATTTTCCATGAACTCTCAGGTCCAGCCAACGCTTGGGTTGAGGGTGGGACTTCCAGCATTGCGAATTACCATAAATGTCATGGTCGTCGTGATAAAACAGATAGCCGCTCAGCTTGTTTCTTCAATTCTATCCATGGATTTCAATGTGACGTATTGCAGACGTTCTTCTGCGTTCAATCTTTACGTTGAAATCTCTAGTGATTATAGAGAATTCCTCTATCAATCCTCGAAATTCTCTATCTACCTAATCAATGCGTCCCATGGGTCGATGTAGACCGCGTTGCTACAACGACGCGTGCGTACTCTGCTTCTACGTCCTGTTCGGGTCAATAGGCGTGAATCCCTCTACAGATAGAGAGTTCTCTATCCACCTAATCAATCCATCCTATGGGTCGATGGAGATCGCGTTACTACACCGACGCGTGCGTACCCTGCGTCTATGTCCAGTTATGGCCAATGGGCAAGCCGCTCGCTGGGGCGTAGCCACGCCTACCGCCACCGGCATTTGGCCAAGCGACGCCTTGGCGAGCGCCGTCGCCAGCTCCATCATTGCCTCTCTCCCGATTGATCTTCCCTTATACTTTCATTTGCTTAGGTCGTAGTGATAGGAACTGTAATCACTCTCGCTCTTGCTCTTATTTCTCCGTTAGCTCTTGCATTGTTATTACGTTAATGTTATCGTTGATTTTCGCATACGTGTTGACATGATTTCGATGCTCTCATCGTTCACAGGTATTCCACAAACGGCTCGCCACTATTATTCTCTTTGTCGAACGCTCTTCATACTCTTGTGCTGTGAGCCGTTACATTGGTGCATGCATTATTGTTAAGGCATTTTATTAGAAAGAAGAAGAAATCCACTGAACCACCTTATTTGTAGTTTGTTGTGCATAACCTCACTGTATTATTGTGTGAATAGTATATATATGTATGAATAAAGGTTTAATTACCCAAGTTTGAGGTATTCCACAAACGGCTCGCCACTATTATTCTCTTTGTCGAACGCTGTTCATACTCTTGTGCTGTGAGCCGTTACAGTGATGACCTTAAAGGGATGTTGTGCTAGTTCGCCAGTGGATTAGGGAGTAGGGCGGATTTGTCTTTTTTCCGCCAACTGCACGTGGAATGCTCGACTTTATATGAATTAGCCACGCGGGACTTTTTTTCCCGTAAGTGCCGTGAAGAACCTCGAGTTTGGGTTATAACAGTTTATAGCAAAAACAACGATACAATAATAATATGTGATATTTGACGACATGTAAGCTGGGTGGACACGAACGAGACTGAAATGAGAGCAAGTGATACATTTAAAGAAAGCTAGGCGGACAGTGGAGTTGGAGCACTGAGAAACTGAGGGACTGGATGAACACTGCACGAACGTTGCCAACACTTGAAGACGAATGCCGGTGGGCTGCCTGTATTACTTCTGTAGTGGGTGGAGCTTTGCCAGAGGGAGCTAAAGACAGCGCCTAGAGAGAGGTTCTAAAGGTTTTTCTACTAGCACAATCTGATAAGGCTACATGTGAAAGGGCGCAGGTGCTTGTTCGAAAACTTCTTTGGAACGGCAGATGATGGAAAGTACATTCAGCTGAATGCTGCTGATTCCCTTCCCAGCCACCTGCAAGGCAACTGCATGAAATGGTCGTTGAGAGACAATTTAAAGAATATTCAAGAAGAGATGTATGACGATTACAAGTAAAAACAGTTATTGTAGAAGACATAAGGTAACATAGAAATAGTAACTATTTAAGGAATAGTTACTATAGACGTACAATCTTCTCTGAAGAGCTTCTCTAAGTCCATATAGAACGCTTCGACTTCATCTTCGTCACAGTTCCGTCTATGCGTCGACAGAAGATTTTCATAGTCCGTATTAGTCCACATCTCTTCACTCATAAACGTCCGATTCCACTTGTTACTTGCTCGAATGGTTCTATCTTTATGGCCAAACTTTTTGTTGACGAGAACGCCGATGCCGCAGACTCTTCCGCTGTCGTATATTCGGAGGAATAGTTCTTCTCTGTGTCATAGATGGGGTAGAATAGGTGCCATTTTCTCATACCAGCAGAACCGAAGAAGTAACTTATCTTCTGGCCTGTATGATCAAGTCTTTTTATCGAGGACTCAGATTCTACTGAGGGTGCATTGTAATGCTGTAGGTACAAATCGTCACCACAGTCCTTTGCAATTTAGGCAGCTTAAAATGTCCCTGAAATTTTACCAGCCTCTCAGTGCTCGTCTCACCCGACACCGCCATATAGAAAGTTCTTTTGAGTTCAGGAAAAAGAGACTCATTTGTTTAGCCGTAATTGTCATTTCACACCTATGTATATTTTGCTGATCTCTGAACTCTGGAACTGAATGTACTCACGACCAGCTGCCATTCTCTTCCAGAGTGGACGAGAATCCTAGTTGTTTGAGGCGTCTCCCTAATCGCTTTCCGTATACTTCTTGTCAATGACTGCATTCTTTTGGCTGGATTGACCCGTAGAATACAATTTGTATAAACAAGAAAAAGTACGCAGACATGAACACGTCTTCGTAAACACAAAACGCATATGGATATCCGTTCAGTAGAAAAAGGGAGCCCATCTTCTGGATCAACCTGCGCCTAAAGGAATCAAAGGTCCCTTTTGGTCCGCGATTAACCACTATGCGCCACTAGGGGAGGAGCGAAGTTGCCTCGCGACTAACTAGCACAAGATCGGCCTATAAAGGAGATATGTAGTAAACGATCACGCAGTGAAATACAGAACGTGTAATAGTTCCCGTGATCCGACACAAATCGATGACCTTATACGAAAACGCAAATCGTTGCTGAACCAACTTTCAGGGAACCAAAACCCAATCTTTCATTTCTGTTATAAATGCTCGACGTCTTCATCATCCTCCAAAAAAAATGATGCCCGACTGAACAGAGATAAGTTGTTCTCTTCTAAGTTGATCCGAAGTGTCGTTTCTTGCTATTATATTCTCGATTTTCCTTTATAATCATGACCACGGACCTCCTTCATATAAGAGATCTCGAGTCGATAAGTCGCGACGCTACGTGGAGTGTCCCCAGGTAGCGCATAGGTGGTTAATCGCTGACCAAAAGCGAGCTTTGCTTCCCTGAGACGCAAATGTATCCAGGGATGGACTCCCCGTTTCTGCTGCGCCGATTTGGCGCGGGCTTTCTGTTTTCACAAGGCGTACTCATACATGTGTGGGTGGGTACGTTCTAGTTTAAGCAGATCGTATTTTACTAGTCCATTTTGCCAAAAACCTGCAACCAAGTGACGGGAGTATGTGAGGAGGCGGTTAGGAGTCGCCTCCAACAAATAAGCTCCTTGTCCACTCTGGTAGAGAGTGGCAAGCTACCCATGAGTATACCCAGCCCCCAAGGTTCAGAGCCCTGCAAGCTATACGTGGGTATCAGAAAGCTAATAACAATAAAAGAAACGCGCCTCATTCCCCTGACCCCGAAAGAGCCTCCGATTCGGCAGAGTTGGGAAGCACAAACACGGAGACGCTGCTAAAATCTCATGGTCATTCTAAGTTGCTTAAATCGCAAAGAACTAAGGTGACTATCTGCACCTATAATGCAAGCAGACTAGCATCCGAGTTCTCAAATAGTAGACTTGATCATGCAATTAAGAAAGATAAGCTACGACGTCATCGACTGTCCGAGACGAGACGACGCCACCTATTCAACGCCGTCTATGACACCGCAGAAGAACTGTTCCTCGGAACACGCGACAATAGAGGAGTAGGCGGCGTCTGCATTCTTTGTCGATGAACCTCGATTCATTCGAACAACTAACAACCCGAATTGGACGTTTACGATTAAAGAGACGTGGATCAATACCGGCTTTGACAATCTTCGTCGTTTACGCGCCGACATCAAACTATGACGAAGAAGAAGTCGCAGCGTTCTATATGGACTTGGAGAAGCTCTACAGAGAAGACCATACATTCTTCAAGTTCATCACTGGAGATTTCAATGCCAAGATTTGACTAATAAGAACGTCACATTGGGACCCACGGATTAGAATGGAACGAACAAGGTGAGCGGCTCTCTGAGTTTATCACAACGACCAAGACAATCCATGGTAACTCGCAATTCCAGAAGCCCCGCTCTCAAAGCTGTACGTAGGAGTCTTCCAGTGGAGAGTACCATGGCGAAATAGACCACACATAGTAAATCGAATGTTTTGGCTTACCAATGCCACTGCTGTTTCAAAAATTCCACACGGGATCAGACCATCGTTCCCTTCGTGCAAGATTCTATTCCTAGTGGAAAGGATAAAAAAGCCAACAAATTCAAAAAACGAAGTCGTAAATACACAATAAAATGGGACTTATTCAATTTACTAGGCAGGCCATTGGGAAGATGCCATTGTCGATAACATCGACGAGAAATACGATCTGTTCAGTTAGCATCTTCACTTTAGTACTATGAAAGTTGAGAGTTCGAAAATCACCAAGAGACTCTTCCTGTCTCCAGAAGCACTCGAGTTGATACGCCAACTTGGAATCGCACGAGCTACTGCAACCGCGAACTAACGTCTGAGCTTGCAAAAAAATTGCCGACAGGCGATAAAAGGAGATCCTAAAGAGAGAAGAGGAGCACTAATGGTCGAAACTGCAGAAGCTCCGAAAAGCATTTGCAAAGCTAACTTCCCCAATTACAAAACTATGATGATTGCACTCCGACGCTCAGGCGAAACAGTTACAGCGTCCAGAAGGGCAATGAAGAAAATCACTGACGAATACTACTCAGATCTCTTCGATAGCCACGTCCTCCTTCCCCCATACGAAATGAAGGAATGGATATGTCGTACCACCGGTTCTTCCTTCCGAAATCCGACATGCTATTTCCTCGGTGAAAAATTGAACAGCACCAGGTCCTGACAGGATGAGATCTGAACACCTGATGAACCTTCCGCCAGTCTTCGTAAACACATTGGCTCGGCTCACCATATGTTACCTGTCTGAATGCAAGATCCCTACTCGGTGGAAGACCAGCACGTTCTATGATTCAAGAATGGTGACCTCCACGATATCGGCAACTATTGCACAATCGCGTTGGGCGCGTGTGGAGCCGTGGTTGCAGACGTCACTGTGACACACACGTGGAATTGATCCACGCGTCCACGGCCCGCCAAGCCTTCCATCCCTCCGCGCTCGGCAAATTGGTACCAGACTTGTCTGGGAGGATGGCAGCACTTGCTCGGTACATCGGTAGACCACTGCGAGTCATTGTAAAGGCCAGATATGCATTCAGTCACCTGCAACGATACTTAATGAAGTCGAATGCATAGCACCTCCCTCAGGAATTGATCAACGCCGAGAGCTTCATCCTTGATCATTTTATTGCTCAATCTACTTGCTGCCTTTCGTCTACAAAGTTTTCACTCAAGTTATTCTAAACAGGATTAGCAGAACATTGGACGAAGGGCACCTATATGGTTAAGCAGGGTTTCGAAAAGGATTTAGTTCGATGGAACACATCCACACAATAACAAGACTCAATGAACAATCGCGAGAGTACAAACGACCGCTCTACCGTTTTGTCTCACGTTCTTTGATTTAAAGAAGGCCTTTGTCTCAACTGAGAAAGATGCAGTCATAATCTCGATCCTCGATAATCAGGGAGTCCCTACTCAATATATAAAGATTCTTCGTGAGCTATATAAAAAATTCACAGCCAAGATATCACCATTTTTACACTGATATTAATCTCGACGTCAAAAAGAGGGGTTAGGCAGGACGACATCAACTCGCCAAAATTATTTACCGCCACCCTCCAGAATGTCATGCGAACATTGCAATGGGATAATATGAGAGTGAAAATTGATAGTCGCCAGTTACACCATCTTCGCTTTGCTGATGACATCGTCGTTATAACACCAAACATTGGCCAAGCTGAATGTACGCTTGCCGACTTTGACAGAGCCTGTAGAAAGATTGGTCTTCGGCTAAATCTCACAAAAGCGATGTTCCTGTGGAACAGATTGGTTTAGTAGGCTCCATCCACGCTCAACGGAAGAACATCTCCAAATGCTCCTGTTACGCCTGTCTAGGTGGGGAAATCAACTCTCAAGAGCATCGAGGATGTAGTGAAGAGAACAGAGAACACCCGACTTCGTACCCACCTTTTCGACTGAACAGTACTTCCTGCCATAACGTATGCGTCAAAAAACCCTGGTCGATTCGTAAGTAGGATGAAAGACCACTTAGCGTTTTTGAAATCGCAGCTCAAAGGACGATGCTAGGAGTATCGCATTTCACACAAGTAAGGGGAAGGGATCCGAAGCTCCGACCTGTGTCAACGATCAAAAATCAAAGATACCGTTCTGCGCACCAAACAGTCGAACATAAGGTGAGCCGGGCACGTAATGCGTTTGAATGACAACCGATGGACAAGAGTCGTTTGTGAGTGGATTCCTCGGGATGTTAAACGCACTGCAGGAAGACCACCGACTTGATGGTCAGAGTTCTTCACGGAAAGCTTAGAAAAAAAGACATGATGCTCGACGACTCCCTAGAGCGAGTAAAACCCCCTGGGCTACTCTTGCACGCCACGGGGAAAAATGGGAGATTTACTGGCGCCAGCTCGAGTCACTCGACGATCAACGAGACTACTCGTGATACAGGTGAATCACGATCATTACTAAAGCTTACTTGACAGAAAAGTGTCTGTTTACATTGATATATAATTTCTCAGGAGTCCGGAATAGGACAAAATTCAGGTTCGTCTGGATCAAGTATGGGTGGCTCGTCCAAAATAAGCATCACTGACATACGACCGACGCATATTGGAAGTGATCGAGACTCCAGACTCACAACTACCCAACTCGCCAAAGTTTCTGTGATCACAGTTCCAGTGGGCACCTACTTTAAAACATATTCTGAGAGTTTAAATTATAGTCGATTTGAAGGATATTGCTTTGTTATTCGCTGTGCAATAGCTAGCATAATACTGACTGCTGCAAGATTCGCTGGAAAATAAATTATTATAAACGGATAGTCATTACCAACAACAAGCGTCCTGTGTAAAAGAGCTTTGCCAGTTGAGGTTGCTTCATTCGAGAGGTGCTCAACTGAAGATCCGACTCGATACGGCGACGAAGACACCACATCGAGAAGACGAGCGACCAAGGACCATCGACTCAATTAATCGTTCTGATGAAGGCGAAGACGGCGAAACATCAGAATACACATCTTTATCACCCTTGTGTTAGCTTAACAATTTAAAGGTATTCTATAACTGCCTATAAAATAATTGCTAAGAGAATTTTTACTGAGTCAAGAGATGGCAAGAGGCACGCAAGATGGAAAGCCGTGAGAAAAAATAGGAACAAAGGGATGCATTCAAACGAAAATATGAAGAGTTTTCATACATAAATAAACCCTTTCTTAAGAGTGTTATGTAAATTGGTGGATAGCACTTTTAGTTCCATCAACATTGCATCCTTCAGGTCTTAACAGCTAGTAGATTTGTCGATGGATTAATGTTCTGACAAAGAATTCCGCAAAATGTTAAGTTCACATTCGAAGTGATGTCCACAGAAAATCGCTTTTGTCCAACCTCATTTGAAACTATTAAAACTTTGACACCTCCGTGGCACCTGAAAGTACTCAAGAGATGGAAATAGTGACTGATTGGTTGTTGAAATCACTTCCAAAAGAGGTAGTAGAGTGGCAAAACATTACAGATTTCCCCACTTCATTGTAGCAGTTCTAAATTTATCCTTTTTTAATATTTGGACTGTACTTTGATGTTAAATTGTTGAGGATTTGCCAGTGTTTACATCTGGGTAGCCGTTGTTATTTTTGCTCATCTTTCTCATTCATACTTCTCAATGCCCTTCATGTTTTTTTCCACTCATATCGTCACATAAAACGTAAAGATGTTAGGAACGTTAACTTCTCTATTTGCTGCCTATTACAATTTTTTCACGGTAGGGTGTTACATGTGACACAATCACAATGATGCTGAGATATTTACAAAATTCCGTAGCGTAGATGTCTGCAGTCGGCAACGAACGCGCTATTAGCATTTCCGGAGGCTAACGCGTACACCAATACATCATGCGCGTCCTTTTCGTTTCGCCAGTCGCTCAGCTAGTTTCCTATTGATCAGTGCTATCCACAATCACCTGTCAACGAGATTGATCTTGACTCAATCTTCATGACAGACCACGATGAGCTGCTTATGCTGATCGCTCCTCCAAAAACAGTAAAATAAAAGGGTGCACATGAAAATATGACGCTATCACTGTCCCACGAGTGTACGAAATCTAAACACGCAAGTTTGAGTAACCTCGACGATTGATCGCAGCGAATGTGGGTGAACAAGCCATATGTAGAATAAAATGGGACTGCTCTATCTGTTTAATCCAGATACCAACATGTTTCAATCAATGTTTTGCACGTGAATCTTGTTATTGTTAAGCGCTTAAGAACGTCGAAGACAATATGATTAAAACTGTACGCTTTACAGGGAATGGTGAAAAACATCCGAAGAAACCACAAATGTCCTAAAGGTAGGACTTGAACCGTATACCAACCAGTCTCACCAAAGTGCAACAATATTTCGTATGAGATAAATTATGAGTTCTAAAGAAATCGAAGACGAGAAAAAACCTCTCAATTCAAGAACATAAGACAAATTATACGTAATTAAAGCAAAAACATGATGAGACGGTTAACAAGGTGCGATGTACACAGATCATCTTATCAATTTTCGCATTCCAACTTGGAGTTACAAATGTAAGAAATAAATTACAAGAAAACGAAAGGCCACTTAACACCAGAGAATAATAACAGAACAACCGTAGTACACGACAAGATACGCCAAAAAACAACAACACAAAAACCGTAATGTGAGCTGCGACAGGAAAGTGACCTAATCGTCAGAGAGTCATCTAATCGTCAAAATCAGAGGAACTCGGAGCTCGAGAGAGAAGAATTCCAAGACGTTCTGCCATTCTGAAATAGCGGTTGGATACACTGAAAAACCTCTGTGCGGCAAAATGAATGCTAGGGAAAAAAACGGTTTAGCGCTGGCCGATCTGTCCTCAGATATGAATCGAAGTCTAGCCACATCACATCGCTAGTATTAAGGAATGAATATAAAACTTCCAGAAAAATAAAACGTTGATATCCCGCCCATTGTGTATAAGATAAGCATATTGTTTCTCTTCACGTGGCTGACCTATGTTCAGGGTATTGTAGAAAGAAAAACCAAATACCCCTTTAAACAATCAGAACACTTCAGCAGCCATTAAGTCGTAAACAAATAATTCCTTCCATTTTAAACAATTCCTTAATAAAAGTCAATTTTAAACAGCTTTTCAGCAGTCAAACAGTCCTCAATAATATGTCGATTTGTATTTATAAAGGCATAGCTAAGGACAAAAAATTGAAAATACATAGGTCAATTTTACCCATCCAAATCGAATAAATATACTACATCCCTGTGGTCTGCGTTAGAGCGTTCTTCTATGAAGGAAATCTGGAAACAATATATATAAAAAAGGCAAGAACGCAAGAGCTTCAACAAATTAAAGAAGTGAACAATAAAGAAAACAGCCATAATGATGCTGAGATATTTGCAAAACTCTAGACCAAAGGTGTCTGCGATGCGGATCGAACACTTCATTACTCCTTCCGGAGGCCAACGCGTTCACCAGAACACCATGGGGTGCTTCGCTTTGCCCTTCCCTCAGCTATTTCTCTACCTACCACATTCCACTAATAAAGGAAACAGGTGAATGAGCGTTAGAATGGCTACCGAATGAATAAATAAAACAATTACCTGTATCACCTGTAGTTCCGTTATCGTCTAGTGACTCCAGCTGGCGCCAGTAAATCTCCCATTTTTCCCTGCCCCGTGCAAGAGTAGCTCAGTTGGTTCTGCTCACTCTAGGGACTCGTCGAGCACCATATCTTTCTTCTAGACTCTTCGTGAAGAACTCTGACCATTGGGTCCGTGGTCTTCCTGTAGTGCACTTGACATCCCGAGGAATCCAGTCACAAACGGGTGCATCGGTTGTCGTTTATACGCATTACGTGTCCAGCCCATCTCATCTTCGACTGTTTGGCGTACAGAACCTTCGATTTTTGATCGTTGAAACAGGTAGGAGCTTCGAAGCCTTTCCCGTACTTGTGTGAAATGGGATACTCCTAGCATCGTCCTTCCGACTGCGCGTTCAATAACGTTGAGTGATCTTTCATTCTGTTTACGCAGCGACCAGGTTTCTGACGCATACGTTAAGGCAGGAAGCACCGTTGAGTCGAAAAGGTGGGCACGAAGTCGGGTGTCCTTTGTTCTCTTCACTACATCCTCGATGCTCTTGAGAGCTCTCCAAGCCGCTCGTCTAATTCTCCTCTTCTCTGGAGCTAAGTCGTTCGTCATTTTGAATTCCTCATCCAGATAGACATAACTGGAGAATTCGGAGATATTCGTTCCGTTGAGTGTGAATGGGACATACGAAACCAATCCATTCTTCATGAACATCGTTTTTGTGAGATTTAGTCGAAGACCAATCTTTCCACAGACTTCATCAAAATCGGCAAGCATTCGTTCCGCTTAACTAATATTTGACTTATAAGAACGGTATCATCAGCAAAGCGAAGATCGTGTAATTGCCGACCATCGATTTCCACTCCCATGTCATCCCACCTCAGTGTTCTCACAGCCTTCTCGAGTGTTGCGCTAAATAATTTTCTCGAAGTGGTATCGTCATGCCCGACCCTCTTTTGACGTCGACATTAATATCACTGTAGAATGGTGATACTTGGCTGTGAAATTTTTATACAGCTCATAAAGAATTTTCATATACCGAGTGGGGACTCCATGATTACCAAGGGCTTCCATGACTTCTTGTATCTCAATTGACTCAAAGGCCTTCTTTACACCGATGAAAATGAGGAGCGGTCTTTTACACTCTCGAAATACTTCGATGAGTCTTGTTATCGTCTGGATCTGCTCCATCGTAATAAATCCTTTTCGAAACCCTGCTTGCTCACATGGTTGTCCTTCGTTCACTATTCTGTCAATCCCTAGGATGACTCGTGTGAAAAGTTTGTATACGGTAGAGAGCAAGCAGATTGACGATTGCTGTCGATATCGAGGGGGTTAACCTTCTTGAACCATAGAACGGTCATGCTGGTCTTCCACTGAGTAGCGACCTTGCATTCGGACAGGTAACGTGTAAAGAGTCGAGCCAGTGTATTTACTAGGACTGGCGAAGGGTTCTTCAGGTGTTCAGATCTCATCCTGTCCCGACCTGCTGCTGTTCGATTTTTTACTGACGAGATAGCATGTCCGATTTCGGAAGCGAGAACCGGTGGTACGACATATCCATTCCTTTATTTCGTATGGAGCAGGACGTGGATCTCGAAGAAATCTGAGTAGTATTCGTGAATGATTTCCTCCATTGCCTTTCTGGACACTGTAACTGTTCCGTCTGGGCGTTGTTAAAGTGCAATCATCTTCGTCGTGTAATTGGCCAAGCTTCGATGGGCTTTGCGGATGTTTTCCCAGCCTCTGCAGCTCCAACAACAACTGGTGCTCTTCTCTCCTTAAGATCTTCTTTTATCGCCTCTCTGCATTGTTTTGCAAGTTCGGACGTTAGTTCGCGGTTGCCTGCAGCTCGTGCGATTCCAAGTTGGCGTATCAGCTCGAGTGTTTCTAGAGGCAGACATCTCTTGGTGATTTTTGAACTCTCAGCCTTCACAGCGCAAACGTGAAGATTTTGAATGAGGCGATCGTATTCTTCCTCGATGTTATCGACAACAGCGTCTTCCCAACAGTCGATTAATGGATTGAATAAGTCCAGTTTTGGGTGGTTCGCGGACATCGTTTTTTGAATTTAGCGGCTTTTCTCCTTTCCGTGAGAAATAAGATCTTGCACGAAGGAGGCGGTGGTCGGATCCTGAATAGAATTTTAGGACAACAGCGACATCGGTTAGGCAAAACCTCCGGTTTTGTACGATATGGTCAAATTCGTTATGGTACTCTCCACTGGGAGACTCCCACGTCCAACGTTGACAGTGGGACCTCTGGAATTGTGAGTTACCATGGATTGTCTTGGTCGCCATGATAAACTCAGACTGCCGCTCACCCTGTTCGTTCCATTTTAATCCGTGGGTCCCAATGTGACGTTCTTCAGACGTTCTTCTTGGTCCAATCTTGGCGTTGAAATCTCCAATGATGACCTTGAAGAATGTGTGGTCTTCTCTGTAGAACTTCTCCAAGTCCATATAGAATGCTTCGACTTCTTCTTCGTCATAGTTTGATGTCGGCGCGTAAACGACGAAGATTGTCAAAGCCGGTGTTGATCGACATCTTTTTAATCGTAAACGTCCGATTTGGGTTGTAAGCTGTTCGAATGAATCGATGTTCATGGACAAACTCGTGTTGCCGAGAACGCCGACGCCGCCGACTCCTCTACTGTCGCATTTTCCAAAGAACAGTTCTTCTCTGGTGCCATAGACGCCGTTGAATAGGTGGCGTCGTCTCGTCTCAGTCGATGACGTCGGAGCTTATCCTTCTTAATTGCATGATCAAGTCTACTATTTAGGACTCGGATGCAAGTGTGCGTGCATTATAGGTACAGATCGCCACCCTAGTTCTTTGCGGTTTAGGTAGCTTAGAATGGCCCTGAGGTTCCTCCTCGTACTGGTCGTTCCTAACGCATCCGAATTGGGGGCTCATTCGGGATCAGACGAATCAGGCCCATTTCTTTTACTGTTTCTTACTTTTTGATACCCAAGCATAGCCTGAACGTGAAGGCTGGATATACTAATGGGTAGCTTGCCAATCTCTCCCGGAGTGGACATGGAACTTACTTGTTGGAGGCAACTCCTAACTGCCTCCCATATACTTGTCACTTGGTTGCAGGTTTTTTGCCGAATTGACTCGTAGAATACAATCCGCATAAACGACAACGCACCCACACACGCTTGCATGAATACGCCTAGCAAATACAGAAAATATGTCCTAAATCGGCGCAATAGAAACAGGGAGTCCATCCCGCGGATCCTCCTGCGTCTCAGGGAAGCAAAGGTCGCTTTTAGTGCGCGATTAACCCCCTATCCGCCACCTGGGGATGAGCCATTTAGCCTCGCGACTAACCGGCTCGAGATCTATCATATGAGGGAGATCCGTGGAAATAAAATAAGTAATATAAAGTAATAATAAATAGGATGGTAAACCATACGGTCCTATTCTATAAAAAAAATGCTGTAGCTGAAAAACAAAAGAAACTTGCAGGTTTGGAAGCGGAAAGATAGCGTTTGGTTGATTCCCACTGTTCCACAATGCTATTGACAAAAAGCTCAACCTTGTGCAACGGAAAAGCATCTACAGTGGCTGGTGGTTGTTGTTGGTTCGTTCTTAAACGTTCCATTTGGCTCTCAAGTAATGATACAATGTCATGCATATGCCCATCGATTTGCTTGCACACAGCGTCCACTTCACGTGCATTGCTTTCAGTAGCAGAGCAATCAATCTGAGGCTGTGCTCGAAATGTCGGTGGAGAATCCATGGGAATCAGTTCCATACATCGTAGAGCATCTACATGAAAAGGAAGTGCTAGAAAAAAACCTCGAAAACGGTACGAGTAATACTGTGGACTAACCTAAAAGTTGGAAGTTGGTAGGTAAGACAGCAACCGGTCTATGCGTAATTTTACGGCATATGGAGCAGACGGGAAAGATGGAGAAGTTGTGCCCTATCCAACTATCTAAGCATGCAAGACAGTTGGTATGACCACACGAAAGCACTTTTGGAAGACGTTCCGAATCGTTGTACGGCTGAAAGACAGGAGAAATCAACAGAAAACCAAATAGGACGAATTAATAGGAGACCAGATAGAAATCAACAGAAGACCAACAAGTGTACTGTAAAAACGAATACACTTGTTACCAAAAAAAAATGGGTCACATCTTGGACATCTCTCAAATTAAGATACATGGCAGACAAGTTTATTTCCTCTAAAACTTCAGTCTCACATTCATCGCTCCTAACTTGCACTCGAAATACACCAGTAATTCCGTTTTGTTTTCGGCCTGCAGAACAAGTAGACGAATATCGCATAGAGAAATGGGAGAAAGGACTAACTTGGAAACAAATTCCGCATGCAAGGAATTCGACTGCCGGCCTCAACGAGGCAGTGTCGTTACCGGAGACGTTTCCACCAGCCTCAGTCAGATCGCTGACGTCTTGCCCACTTTTAAGATCAGGATCTTCGCCCTCATTACCGCTTACATCATTCTCCAAGCTCATGACGATTCGTAGCTAAGACTGTCCTGAAAAAGAAACATAAGACAACGAGACATTCTGCAACGCCAACGGGAGATAAAACTGGAATCACCATAAAGTAGTTCACCCTGAATCACCACAAGAGGAAAAACCAAGCAAATATCTTGGAAAAGTGTTAAACAAGTTCCATAAAACTAAGCGTCGAAAACTAGAGAACGAGCTGTCTTTAAAAAAGCAAAAAGCGCATTCCAGTGAAAAAATTGAAGTGGTCGCGTCGCGTGTCTCATTGGTACGCACTTTCTGCTTTCGTGGAGACAATATCTTGTTGGCTTTACAAAATATCTTTGTTATCGTCAACCATACGTAGCTATGGCAATGGTTTCTGCATGACAGAGATTTACGTGCCAATGAAACTTAGCGTTTTCGTTCCGAAATGACACTTGTGAACTGACAGGTAGGTATCAATGATTCAAAATTAGTGTGTAGAAAACAAATATGAACTGGAGTTCTGTTTCGTTTTCTTCTTTTTTCAAAATAGAAACGGTTGGGATGATGTTGTCTTAGAAGTTGTGGGGGAGCTCATGGTGACCAACAACTACCTGCTAATGGATCTACTGATCTCAGAAATGATTCACACCATTTAAGCCATAGCGCTGAGTGTATTACTGTAACAACTGTCCTTTCCTGAACCTCGCACCGTACTTTAAAATCACTACTAGATGAAAACTTCTCCAAATACCTCTCTCTGGAGTCCTAGCTGCGATCAACAACAAGAACCAAGCATGGGCATAGCTCCTAACCTGACAACGCGTTCACCTTTGGTCGGTCTGTTTCAAGCTGGAAGCGACGAAACAAAGGCAATTCCAGTAACTACTTGATAGCATGCTTTCGAAATAAGGAGAGGAGGGAAATGAAAAGAAAGTCTCGCTGGATGTTCAACCTTTCCTCTGGCAACATGACTCCCGTGTTATCTACAAATTTTTACACCGAAGATAGGTTAACATTGATATATCTATAGCCATACTTTTTCCCCGCATGATGTGGTGGAGAACGCGTTACTTCCCGGAAAGGATCATAGTGCATTCGATCCCCACCGCAAACGTTGACGTTATATTTTGCAATATACCCTGCCATTAAAAAGAATAGGCAGTAAATAATAAGTTAAAATTGTGATTATAACTACAGCCCCAGCTTAACTGGGTTCGTTGCCGATTTGGGCTCCGCAGATCAATCCCGCAGACAGGTGATTGCTGATGGCGTTGATCGATAGAACTAGCTGAGAGATAGGCGAAACGAAGGACCCGCATGGTGTGATGGTGAACGCGTTACTCTCCGGAAGGGACAATAACGCGTCCGTTCCCCAACGCAAACACCAGCGGTCCGGAGTGTTGCAAATATCTCAGCATCATTGAAGTTATAGCGATACTGTCTTTCAGTGAGCCTCACTATGAACAATACACGATTTTCAGTTTTTATAGAAAGTGGCGAAAAAGAAAACTGAGAAATGGGCTGCAAAGAGATTGCACTGGAGTGAAGAGATAAGTCGAGCATGGTGTGACTGATTATCTCGAACGAAGTATAACAATCACATCATTGACAAGAAACCGACCAAACAGTGCTCGGAGTCGTACGTGCTTGTTAAGGGCTAAAAAAACTGCACCGAGCACTTGATTATCAATCAGTATGTCTGGGTTCGCTCCGTGTGGTGCTGTGGTTGTTGTGGCGGGTAAGAAGTCTTATGTAATTCAGACGTCGCCGTTGGTTCACATCCGTTCTTCAGTCTAGCGATGCCACTCCATTCACTCACTCGACAAAAATGGTATCGGACAACTTCAGGAAGATATAAACACATCAGGAAGTGATACATCAGTAGAACTCCGAAAGTGATTATTCAGGACAAATAGGCCTTCCGTCATCTCTGCTATGCTAAGAATTAAACCGTGTGGATGGTTTCTTCCTGGGACTATTTAACTTCCAGTATTTTAGTCTTCGTTGTTTACATCTGAATGGTCCGTGTTCATGAGTCACAAGGATTCAATATATTTCCATTTTGCTTTTTTAAACCGCAGTCGTCGTTCATTCTAGAGGTCTGTTTTTTACATTGATGACGTCTGCATTTACCATTTTATGATCCATTTTGTTTTGGGACTGCGAAAAACAAGAGCGAAAAAAACGGCTGATTGAAGCCAACCCACTTCCATCCGCTATGAGGAGGTGCTTGCAGGAGAGGACGTTTACACTCGTATGGAGTTCTTCCTGTTGTTCTCTTCGCTCATCTATCCTGGTATCTTCTCAATGCGACCTTCTCCTGAATCACAAAAAGAGGTTTTTGAAATGAGTAGTGCGCGTTTGTCTCGACATGACTAAGGTATCAATGCACGCCTAGCTGAGCACTCGTGGAACGCAAAAGTGCCAAAGGCCCGCATGGAGTTTTAGCTCTGTCAGTTGATCAGTAACCCCCTTGAAAAAAGTCCTTTTTTGGGTCCGTGCTTCTCTCCTTGTGTAGAAACTTTTTTCATGTGATTTTGCATTTTTGCTGCGCTTCTTATGTGCGCCTGTGATGTAGTCTATGTAAGCGTAAAGTCATTCGTGCAGATTTGTTCCTCACTGCACTTGCGAAATTTTTCGTAAACTGAGGTTTTGTCGTATTTAATCGCACTTCTTTCTTTTTCACGCTCATTTTAGCTCCCCTTACCATCGTTTCACTGCCAGTGGAGCCACTCGGATGTGACACTTACAGTTAAAGCACCATCCGTCTCGATTTGTTCTCTATCGCGCCATGGATTTTCCATGAAGTTGGTTTCCCCACGATTTATTCGCTGCTCAATCTCATTCCACGCCTCGATAGTGTCTTTGAGCATCGTCCCACCTTATCGATAACTGCTAAAAAGGTGAAGATGTCGCTGTTTGGTAAGATAATCAATATGTTTTAAATAGTTCAGCTTGGCATGTAGGGACGAATAAGTTCGCAGAGTGGGTAGACCACTCTGCGTCCATTTAAAAGAGCACCTAGTCGGTAAATTTGAATTGAAACCAAACACTCCAGTATGCGCGCACAGGCCACAGAAAGATAACGGAGAAGATTTCGAAGCAACAGTTGCTATCCTCGCACAAGAATCTAAAACATCAGATTTTGGAATACTTCCAGAAATCCAGAAATGATGCGCAAGGAAGAGTGTCTTGTAACCATGCGTGACCTAGCGCTATACCTCAAATTGATTGTTTAACCTGGGCCAAGCACATCCCTAGTCCGTGTGGTACTCCATGCGACTGGTTTCCACCGGATGATTGGAAGACTTACAAAGAACAGAAGATGTGCGATTACAAAAGCTGTTTATTATGTGAACGAAAATTTATGTGATAAGTTTTGTCTACTGAAGTTATGAAAATGTCTTCCTGAGTAGAATGAGTGTCAATTTGAACTTTCTAGGCTCTGAAAAAAGGCGAAATACGGCGAACCGTGAGCTTGACCGTAATTAACAATAAAGCAACACCTCGTCTTTGCTCAGCAAGAATATAGAGAATTATTTGGAAATGTTTTACAACAGTCGTAGACCGAAAAAAATCGATAAATATAGGGAAACATCGATGTGACGAAATATAGAAATTGTCCCGTTGACGGGTGATTGCTGATGGCACTGATCAATAAAACTAGCTGAGAGACAGGCGAAACAAAGGACCCGCATGGTGTGGTGGTGAACGCGTTAGCTCCCGAAAGGGTAACAGCGCGTTCGTTGTCCACCCCTAGCTAGGCTTAGGGCTTAGGCTTAGGCTTAGGGCTTGGGCTTGGCTTAGGCTTAGGCTTAGGCTTAGGCTTAGTAGGCTTAGGCTTAGGGCTTAGGCTTAGGCTTAGGCTTGGGCTTAGGCTTAGGCTTAGGCTTGAGGCACAGGCTTAGGCTTAGGCTTAGGCTTAGGCTTAGGCATAGGCATAGGCTTAGTAGGCTTAGGCTTAGGCTTAGGCTTAGGCTTAGTACGCTGAGGCTTAGGCTTAGGCTTAGGCTTAGGCCGAGTTTCGAGGATCCGGCGACTTTTCGAGATTTCGGCGTTTTTCAGTTTTTCGGTTATCCGCGTCCTTCTGCGTTTTTCGCGATTTTCCGACTGGCGGCCGGAAAACTCGTCCGCGCCCGGGGAACCCGTCTGCGCTGCGGTGAGTGTTTGGTAGTGGTGACAGCCGGATAGAAATAGCGTCGGCGCGGCAAAAATCGCTTTCGCAGGCGTTTTCTGTCCCGCGGGGCTGATAACTCGTCCGCGTCGATTGAGAGGCGTTTTTCGCGTTTTTCTCGCTTAAAACGCGTTTTTGGGCGATTGCCTGGCGCCGATCGTCCCTGCCCGGCCCCACGCGCCTACATATGTTTGGAACCGCCACCAGCGTGTGCACAGGTAGAGAGCAGAGGAAAGAATCCTCGAAACTGGCGCGCCAAATAGCCATTTCAAAAGGTTACGAAACTGTAGCTTCTCGGCATAGGCATAGAGGGATAACCACGCCCGAGAGCGATAATTCAAGCGAAAAACAAGGTTCCGTTCCTTTTTGCCCTTCATTTCAAACGAAATAAGTACAGCCATAAAACTCTGCTTAATAAGGGTCGGTCTAGAGAATTCCGTAAGAGTGATAGGAACACCATCGGACACTCTAAGACGCCAGCTAGTTCGCAGCCGACTAAATGACCGTCTATGTACAACGAAAAACTGCATAATTTTCCCCTAACGGCAGACACGGTGATTGCATGAGTTCGGGCACAGTTTATCCTATCCCTTGTAAAGCGTGCGGTGCCAAATACGTTGGCGAAACGGGTAGACCGCTCTGCGCACGCATAAAAGAGCACCTAGTCGGTAAATCTAAATTGAAACAAGACACTCCACTGGGCGCCATAGGATGCAAGAACACAACGGAGAAGATTTTGAAGTAGGAATCCCTATCCTAACGCAGGGAATCGAAAACTGCAGCGCGTAGAACCCTTGAAGCCTTTTGGATTAATTCGAAAAAATTCAAAAATGAACGGCAAGGAGGAGTGTCTTGTCTCATGCGTGACCTGGTGCCATACCTCAGGCTGATCCAATGACCTGACACAGGCACAGTCCTCGCCCATGTATTACTCTGTGCGGCTGCTATCCACCAACTAGCTTAAATACTTACGGCAAATAAACGGTAGGTTTTTCAAACGAAGCTGTTTCTTATGCGAATGAAAATTTATTTGTGAAGTTTTATCTGTTAGTGTTATGAAAGTGTTTGGCTGAGTAGATCGCATCTCACTTTGACCTTACCAGGCTCTGAAAAGGCGAAACCGCCGAAACGTCAGCTATTATATCCTAATAAATTCTAGAATAACGACCTGGTGTCTGCTTATTGAAGAAGAACATCGAATTATCAATCATTGCCGAAGTTAACAGGAAGTCGGTCATGGGAATTGCTACGTGAAGTTTAGGAAATATTGCAGTGGGGAAGAACCAAAAGTAAAGCAAACTTATAGCAGAAGGTTTGTTATAGATGATGCAAACTATCGTGATCAAAAGGAGCATTATCACACTGCCCGACTCTGGAAAATACAGCTCGGGAAGAAAGCGACGAAATCCAAGCAACGAATTCCCAAAACCATTATAAACTGCATCGGTTGTACTTTGGGTACAAGTTCTAAGAACATTCCGTTATTGACAATATCGATATAAAACACGAGACAACATTTGAAGGAACGTTAACAGGACAATGAAGAAATGGCTGTGTGGGCAAACAGGGACTTGGAAGAGAACCAGTGTAGTAATATATCCTAATTTTGTTATGAAGCTCTCTGAAGTACTGCGATAATACGAGGTATTGCTAATTATCAGTTACATCCAATTTGAAGTCGTGAAACGTTTTGAAATTGCTACAGCTCTAAAGCCTTAGAGAATGAGCAACTTCATGTTTTACAACAGATGTTCAACCAAAAAAAAATTAATAAAGATGGGGAAACATCGATATGACGAAATATAGAAATTATCCCGTTGAGGGCGTGTTTGGCGCAATGGTCGGACACGTGCCCTGCAACACAAGTGGAATCGATCCCGCGCCAACGGCCCATCAAGCCTTTATCTCTCCGTGGTCGGCAAATTGGTACCAGACTTGTCTAGGGAGGATGGCAGCATTGGCTCGATACATCGGTAGGCCACCGCGAGTCTTTGTCACCCAGGCCAGATATACATTGAATCACCTCCAACGATACTTAATGAAGTCGAATGCATGGCGCATGCCTCGGGGGATTGATCAACGCCGAAAGCTTTATCCTTTTAGCTTTTATCCCGTTGACGGGTGATTGTTGATGGCACTGACCAATATGAAACTAACTGGGGGGACAGGCCAAACGAACGCATTAGCCCACAGAAAGGGTAATAGCGCTTTCGCTGCCCACCGCAGGCACCTGGGGTCCAGAGTTCTGCAAATATCTCAACATCATTGTGGCTGTATTTCGCATTATACCCTGCCGTGAAAAATTATAGCAGAGAGCAAATAAAAAAGTTAGCACTACAGAAATTAGTTCTCACGTAAGCTAAGGCAGAATTAATACTCTCCCTAATTGGCCATGTATGTTCACCTTTCCCTCGTACGATCATAACAGCGCAATTTTTTCGATTGACGTGAAGAAGAAAAAACTTGAAATCTTTCAGGTGGATCATCATTCGGAAGGTATGATTATGAAAATAAACATAGGTGAAAAACTTGTGAGTTCGTTTTCTTTTGCTAAACCCATACCGAATTAATCTGCGTTCAGCTGCAAAAGGAATTTTAGGAAGGCTGATGCTGTCTTCAGTTGAAACTTTTACCGAAAGATAGAAAGAATTACAAATGAGAATGACAAATATGACTTTTAGACATAAAGGATAAAAAGGATGAAGTTCTTGGCGTTGATCAATTCCTGAGTGATGCGCCGTGCATTCGACTTCATTAAGCATCGTTTGGAGATGATTCAATGCATATTTGGCCTTTACAATGACTCACGGTGGCCTACCGATGTATCGAGACAGTGCTGCTATCTTCCCAGATAAGTCTGGTACTAATTTGCCTAACCCGGAGTGATGGAAGGCTTGGTGGGCTATGGACGCGAGGATCGATTCCTCGTGTTTGTTGCGGGGCGCCTCCGACCACTGCACCACACTCGCCCTGACTTTAGACATAACTTAGTAAATTAAACATTAAACTTAACTTAATAAATTAAAGAAACGGTGGTGTAGCTTAGGAATAAGGAATACTATCTGGAATTTTTTTTACGAATCATGTTGTGCTAATGTTAGAACAACTTTCATCCAGTTCCCTCTCTCTCTCTCTCACTCTCTTTCCCTCTCTCTCTTTGGCATCCACCATGCATTAGCAACGTCTTCAGACTTTGCGTTTCGGTTCGAATGTCATCTTAGTACTTCGCGTTCTTTACGATTTCCACGGGCGTTCTTTACGATTTCCACGGGCGGCTAGCGTAATAGATTCGTTCTAGAAGATGGTAAGAGGTAGCGGAGCGTTCCCAGGTTCTCGTTAGTTTTAGGCGACACACTCTGTGGATAGGAACGAGCTTTCCAGAGACAAGCCTGGGACCAATCTACTCCGCTTGAATGCATAAAGGACTTGGCTGTCGAAAAGAAACGTGGAAACAGCGAATATGAGTGCGTCGCGCATCACCTCCAACCACTGCCCTTTCTGCACGCGAAGTAAATAATAGGTGAAAAAATATTAGATTAGTAATAGTAAATGTAGCAAAACAGTAATTATATAGTAGTCGCACTAAATACTGATAATAATGCAGTAATAGTAAACATGAATTAGTAAAGTAGAAACAGTAAAAATTTAGCATCACAACATAACTGCAACGTTAACAATCTGCTTTAATAAGCACGCCAGAAGGAATATCCAAACAACCAAAGCGAGAAGGAACAACAAAGATGGAATGAAATCCAAGGATCACGTCGAATATTTATCATGTTGCAAACAAATATGAGAGTCGGTGTAAATATGTTCATTATCGTCATCAGCTTCTCATTATCGCTTACAAACAGGTAAACAGAGACTTCGAACATGGTAGTTCTTTTTCCTTTCTTTCGAATTGATCACAGATCCTGAAACAACGGAGTTGTCTTTTCTAGCTCGAAGCGAGCTCCTGCGACACGCTAAATATCAACTTACTTTGGTCGACAGTCCATGTACGATGAACCGCTCTCTGTTATGCAATCGAAGAATTCGGCACACACATTGTAGGCGAATTCGGAAAGTCGACAAAATATGACAGTGAAGAAAAAAAGGCAAAACTTAAAGAAAATGGAAACCTTGGTGTTTTCAGTGTTATTACTACCGACCCGGGATGTGAACGAATTTCATGAAGAACTAATCTTCTATTTTCATAAAAGCATCTTTTCATAGAGCAGACATTCAGTAAACATCTATCGTTGCATTGAGATTTGGTTTATTTACTTACTAGACCAAAAAAAGAGTTTTTCTAGCCTTTGCACTATTGTCGTTTGAAAAAGATCAAACACAGTAAGCCTGAAAACTCTTTTTTCTCAAGAAAAAAACTCCCATCTAATTGCAGATGTTCTTTTATTCCGTACAGGATATTTATTTCCCTCCTCACCGAGAACGGGGGTACGACTAGGTCACGGATAAGTCACCTCCACTTGTAAACTCGTGCAGAAGCACAGACGTCAAAGATATTGTTGAACAAACTGCAACTTTGGTGAGACAGCAATCCGCAATACAAGGTGTTGTTGGATTCTAGTCTTAACATAGGTCATCATAACAACAATGACTGCTTGAAGAAAAAAAATGCTTGTTGGAAGTTGTTACGGTAGAGCAGAGGGCAATACCATTGACACTGAGAAGGTTTGCTACTTCATTTTTTCACGATTCTACTCTAATTTAGAGCCTGTGCATGCCATAGAAAATGATGTATCCATTTGCACTGACCTAGCTCTACATTTGGCAGACCGTAACCAGGCTGACCTCGGGATAGCAGCCAACCACAATGGCTCACCCGGCAAGTCTCCAAAAAAGAGAAAAAAGTGGAAATTTTGCTGGCGCCTGTACAACTAGTGAAGGCAGACTATCCAAGTATCCAAGTATCCAAGTATCCAAGTATCCAAGTAGCTGTACACTAAGAGGTTTTTCTCATCGCTGGAACGCCAAAAACCTTCCGGAAGAACTTGCAGAAAATGTTTTGTTGTGACTTGTTTTCATTTAATGAGTGATTTTAAAAAGCTGGAGGCAAAGTAATCCTAGATACAATTGGTGCGAACTCAGAAGATAACGTAGAATGGCAAAAGAAACCGAAGTTCGACAAATATCATGGACGCACTCAAGTAATCTCACTAACCAAGAGCTCCATTACATTGCTGCTTTGAAATTTTTTCCACTTGTGTGAGATGGTCTATTGAACACGGCACGAGGTCCGATGTGATCGGATCTGACGATTCGGTTGACTGAAAAAATTCGAAATATTCTAGGCTTCAAGGCATTTTCGTTAGTTCTTTTGCTGTTATTTACGAAGGATATCCGTGGATGAAATTGCAAGAAGGGTAGAATATTAGTCAAATCAGAAGCGCGTGTCGCGCAGTGGCTAGAGGGCATGCTTAAATATACGTGGGATCGATCCCGCTCCCCAGGCGCACCAAGCCATCCGTTTCCTTGGGGTTGGTAAATTAGTACCAGAATTGTCTGAGAGGCTAGCAGCACTTACTTGATACATCTCTGAGCCACCGCGAGTCATTGTAAAAAGTCAGATATGGGTTCAATCAATCTAACCATGCTAGTGAAACCGACAGCATGGCGCATCTCTTAGAAATCGATCAGCGCAGACAACTTTACTCTTTTTCTTATTAGTCAAATCATATATGCGGATTAATGGTCCTACGACACATCAGCGAACGCTAGTTTTCGAAAATTGTCTAGACAAAGACGAGCAACCGCAACATAACTCGATCTTGTCTACCCAACAGACCCAGAAAGCTTGGTAAATTAAAACAACTTGCTGCAAACACCTTAAAGTTTTCCTCTTCCATCAGTACCCAAAACTTATCCTTTCATCTATAAATTACATTTTGTGCTTTTCTAATGTTCTTTATGTTTTCGAACATGAGAGAGTAAAAACCTATTTTTTATAACAAACCGATGTTTCAGCTGGATTATGTAGAACCAGACTAGATATTGCATCTACTAAAGCTTTAACTGCCATTGAAATAACGTCCTTGTCAAGAGAAATCTAAACACCATGCAGATCAAGAAATGGGTGCAAAACCACCGATATCTCATATCAGTAACTCTGGAATGTTTGGAAACATATCAGATGCTTGTACTAAATAGTGAGATATGATTTTAAAAAATTTCTCAACGACGTTGTGAAAACTGGAACACGAAAATCGTACAGTAGATGGTTAAAAGGGACTACGTATAAAGAAACTATGCTAAATCCAATAAAAGGGACTATGTTAAATCCATAGAACATCTTACAATCTGGACAACTAAACAGCCATACTATATTCGAACCAGACACGACGCTAAGAAAATCCCTTCTACCACTGGACATTGCTGAGGTGTAAACTGAAACGACCGTCACCGGGTTTGAGGTGCACAAAAAAATTGTTCCGAGCTATCATTTTTTGATGCTCTGGGCTCCCATCCTCATACTAGCGCCAACAAATTAATTTCAGTCAGTCGCTTCGCTTGTGAAGTCATAAATATCTAATCTTTTGCTTCAACCGTAAATTGACTGAAAACGCTTCTTAACAAAGGTGCTCAACAGCCAATAAAAAATTCCGTTTCCGAAACTACTTTTGTATTAAACGGATACGTAGCAAATATTTTTCAACACTGTGAGTTACGGTAATCTCCACTAACTCTAGAGTTCTTCATCTTACGACTGGAGCGAAACTCACTGTGACTTTGTGATGGAAATTCCGGGCGTCAACAGCGTTGCCGTTGTGATTTGTAGAATTGCTCTCAGAACTGTCTGTCATTGTAGGCATGACAGCTGCGGATATTTCACCTCGTTGTACTTTGTAGTCCAATGGCACGGGACCCATGCCCACTGGTTCTTTTGTCAGTGTATTCTTTAGCAGAACTGCGTTGACCATCCAAATATTACTTTCATTATCACTCCTTTTCTTCTCTTCCATACTACTTGTGAGAGCTTTTGGAGTAACATCCTTCCCACTCATTGCTAATGGTGATTTCATAGTAGCGCGTTTATTACGAATAACTTTGGAGTATGTGAACGAATACAAGTAGAGCAATACAATGTACACGACCTTCATGAGCTGACGTATTTTTCAAATGAATTGTATAGCATCTATTTTTAAAAAAATCTACCTCTACAGATAATGATTGATGAATGTTATGATGAAAGTCAAAAAGGGTGAAGAGTGTCGAGAACGAAAACAATCCGCTGTGATACGAGCGGATATGATTGTACTAAAGTTCCAGTATAGATTGACCAAAAGTAATCTTGACCATCTTTTAAGTATTACGATATTTAAGCTAGATGAGTAAACCATAAAACTGTTGCTGAACTTCTTCCATTATATTTGGTGTCCACTTTATAATCTATAACGATATTAAATGCTCCCGTAGTTTCCAACATATTTACTCGATAGTTGGCACTTGAATGGCCCGTCCTCACTGGTTCTGCGGGCGCCGGCATAATCTCCACTTTTCTGAAATTTGCTGGTTGAGCCATTGTGGTTCCCTGAAGTCCCGAGATCAGCCCCGCCAAAGTCTCTGCCCCAGGTCTTCACCACCAAAGGCAGTTCCAGCCCTTGTGGATCAGAGGGAGATTTACCATCGTGCGACTTTGATACCAAGACGGTGGTGGATCCTAATATTGGTTTACTCTTAGCTAGGCTTCCTGATGGAAACGCCGGACTCCATCTCAGCTTTGGGGGAGCCTGCCAGAGGATTGATTCCCCCTGCTGTACATCGCAGCCCGACATCCAGGAATACCTCTCAGCCACGATAAGGCGGTAAACCGTTGGAAGGAGTTTCCAACAAACATCTAAAAAGAGGTCAAAGTAGCATAACGACAGCTCGATATGGATTCGTTAATGGTGGGCTATCGAGGGCAAACCATGGGACTACTGTACAACAGTTGTGTCGCTTTTATGTTAGGGATATTCGACAGAACTTCTTTATTGTATCTGTTCTAGAAGCTGAAAGAGATAGTATGCCAAGAATTAGTGCATGAAATTACCCAAATATTCCATGGTTTGCACAGGATAGACAAGAAAAAATAAAATCTAAGTATCAAAGGGGGTGGTGTTGTTGTCCGTCATAAACACTGTGGTGGTTCGACATCTCTCGAGCCCATCCAGTTTCCCAGGCACATTAAAGAAGAACACAAATTCTTCATTTATATGTTCATATGAACCGATCTTGTTGAGCTGATGCGTGGTTGGTATAGTTGTCGTTATCGTTGTTGTAGTCGTTGGTCGATGGCCAACGTTTCAGCGATTTCGCCTTCCTCAGAGGGGTGCTGTTACGAGTGAGACTCTCTCATTTTACATGATCCATCACCATAACTACTGTGCGGATTCCAATAATACTTGCACTCCATTGGTTTCCTCGTATCCGTCATCCACGAAGCTCTTCGTACTTTTCGTGTATGAGTTCGGCTGCAGGCTTGAGGCTTCTCGTCTTCATCATAAATGTCGCTGAATGCTGGGCTAGTCGATTCTCCTTAGAATCCTTGATAGCCGTGCTAGGGCGTTCCCACGTGGACTAGAGGACTCGATCCATTCGACGAAGTCGCCGAAATGTCACCAACAACGACAACTATATCAGCCCCGCATTAGGTCAACAAGATCAGTTTGTAAGAGCATATAAATAAATATATCGCTCCCTTATGTTGAGGTTTATGGAAAGTCAGTCCTCTGAGTTAGGAATTCTTCATTTATAAAAAAATAGAGGAACGAGCAGTTTTGTTGTTGTTAGCAGCGGCGTTGTTAAACCCTCTCGCCTTGAGTGACACCAATAGATGTCATAATGGTGTCGAGGGAGTGAGCTGTGTGACACCCACAGGTTTCACTTGTTTTCTGGTAGTTTATTTAAACGCATGGAACTACTCTCCCACATTTTTGTTGCCAACTAATAGCTTGTAAAATATAGTTGTTGTTTCAGGCGTTGGCAGGGAAAAAGCTCTTTTCTGCCATTAAAATTATCCAAAAAGAATTTTACATTTCAATTGTTCACGTATGATATACGTCCACCATTATATATATATATATATATATATATATATATATATATATATATATATATATATGTATATATATATATATATATGTACAGACAGCTATTTCAATTTTGATTGTTATAGTGAATAACAGCAATCGTATAAGGTGTACCGCTATAAAAAAGCGCTGAAATAGCGACTCATAAGTTGAGAAATACTTCCAATTACTCATGTCTAGGTATGACGGACCGTAGTAACATATTGTAAATACACATTTACTTGAATACTTGGATGGCTTGACCTCATTGGTTGTGCGGGCCCTAGCATTATCTCCAATTTTTTGAAGTTTTGTTAGTTTAGCCATTGTGGATCCCTGGAATCTCGAGGTCAGCCTGGCCAAACTGCCTCAGGTCGTCACCACCGCAGGCAGTCGTCGCCCTTGCGCACCAGATGGAGATTTGCCACCACGTGACTAGTTTGGTACCAGGAGATTGACAGATCCTGGTGTCGGTTTACTCGTAGCTAGGCCTCCTGATGGAAACGCTGGGCTTCTCCTCAACTTGAGAGACCCTGTTAGGGGGAAGAACCTCCAGCTCTACATCACAGCCCGACACCTAGGAACACCTCCCTCACCACGATGAGGCGGTAAACAGTTGGGAGGACACAACACATTGTAAACAGCATTATGAATGTCACTTATATCCATCGAACATTAGAGCGAAATCTTTTCTACAATAGTACATGTTCACACCCCCACCAAATCCACTAGTTACCGAAAAAATTATTGTTTGTTTTTTAAAAAAACCCAGCAAATCCATGAAGGCTGAAAATTGGTCGTCGTTCAGAAAGCAACGAACTTGGGATTAGGCGTCGTAGCGAAAGTCTTAAAAAAGAACTTCTACTTGATAAACTGATCCTATACCTGTTTCTTTTTTTTATTATGGTCTTTTAAGGTAAAATTCATAGAAGTGAAATTCACCTATTCATGCCTTTATGTGAGTCTTATGATAGATTTTTCATCACTTTTGGCTCGAAGACCAACTCATTTCCGTCAAGGCTCAGATTTTGTCCACGAGATTCCAACTACACAATAGCGAACGTCGATAGAACAGCGATTCCAATCCGATGAGTAAAACAGCTTGAAATTTTTTCACTCATATTTCTTAAGCCAGTTGTTTGCACAAGAAATATTTGTTTTTTTTCTGGTTGGAAAGTTTATAAAAGAAACATTCTCTCTATACCGTCCTCATATGAGTAGGTTTCAAAGTAACATTTTAATGTTAATCTGTTATTTACTGCATGCTACAGTTTTTCACAGCAGTCTTATATGTGACACAACCACAATGGCGATGAGATATTTGCAAAACTCCGGACCAGAGGTGTATGCGGCGGGGAACGAACGTGCTACTGTCCTTTCCGGTGATTAACGCGTGCACCACCGCACCATGCGGGTTTTCTATTTCAGCACCCTAGCATTTAGTTAATGCCTTTACGTTTTCGCGGCAGAGTACGATGCAGAGTACAACAACTACTATGCTGAGACGTTAGCAAAACTTGGAGCCTCAAGTGGGCGATAGTCCCGATAGCAAATGATAACTACGTGTAAATGACACCTACGATCGGAATACAGATAATCGATAATTCTGTGGATTAACAAAGAAACAAAACGTTTTCGAAAAGCAACGCCACCAACCAAACGCTCTACACTAGCCGGCATTTTCCAACAGGTCCGACTCTCGTGTTCACCTTCAGCCATACATTTTTTCACAACTTTCTAAACATTTTTATCGTCGGGAGCCCTTCTCAGACAAATCTGGTCGTCGATATGGACGGATAGAAGCTTTGCTTGGTTTAGGACGGGTCGAGCCAGGGCCCTGAACGCATTATTGAACAGCATCGCTAACCACTGCGCTTCCTGCGCTCCCACGTTGTAGTTTCCGATAAAAAGACCATTAGTTATATGATTGTTACGAAAAATTTAGGAAGGAAAATAATAAAATACATAGACGATGTCTATCAAGTGCATAAAGAACCATAAGAATGAAATTTACTGTTAAACAAAAAAACAAATGAAACGGTAGGAAGCGATGATAGCAGGCTTTCGAAAAAGGAGGTTGTTCTTAAAAAGAAATTTCTAATCCTCTAATCGATTTTCAGTGCAGGTACTACCCGAATTCTTTGACTGGTTGTAACCACTCCATTTATTGCTCAGAACGAATACACAACAGTCAAGATGGAGGGCGCGGCCGACCAGCGCATTTTCCCATGCCAGGCCATGGGAAAAGTGAGCGGACCAGCACTGGAAGCACTAACAGTCGCCTGTATATTTGAAATTAACGAAACGACGACAGATCTAGTCTCTGGGTGTGCTTGTGCTCCATTTAGTCGGCTGTCATCACGCAACCGTGTACCGGAAGACGCTTCTAGAGTTGAAGCCGGAACGCTCAATAGGCCGGTCTGAGTGTTCTGCAGACGTAACTTTGAATTTACCTAACTGATAAAATGGAATTGACAATACTTCTGGTGTTTTTTAGTAGCTCATCACTTAGAATGGGAAATTAAAGCTCGACTTGAAGAAAGCCGCAAGTGATGAGGATGACAAGGGCATTAATTCCATCTTTACGAATTGCTTTTTGTTTTACCTTTTTTGCCCTGTCCACGATGTAGTCAGCCCTATGGAGAACCTAGTGTCTTATACCAACGCGTAGAAACTGCATGAGAAAAGGACTAGAATAAATTTCGCAATTCCTTGAGCTTATAAACGCCCTTGTGCAATTTTGAAAGATAGGCTTTGACAACAGCGATAATGCTCGTCACTGAGCACCATTTGAATGTATACCTTGCTTACAAAGTCACCTGCGTTGGCCCAACGATGTGTCAAGTCACTGCTGCTATCTTACCAGGCAAAACTGGTACCATTTTGCTGACGCCGGAAACATGGAAGGCTTAGTGAACTCGGGACGCGAGATCGAACGGATAACTACGTGTGTATTGCAGACCGCCTCTATCGACCGCGCTACACACGCCGCACGCTCAGAGTATCGCTTGAATTGAGTCAAAAATCTAATGGTTGAAGAAGTATTCTAGGAAATTACTGAGTGTTGCAGTCTTCAACTATTCAATTCAGAGATAGCAGTTCATTAACGAACTCAAGAAGACTGTACCAGTGAACTTTCTATTTATCACAGATGGTTGCCAGAGATGTCTATTGGGTTCTGTTCATTCCGGGGTAACTCTAGGTGCTACGTTTTTTTGTGAAAACCTTTATTTTCACTGTTATTGTTAAGAAGGTGCCAATGGATTGCTTGTTCAGCTCTGGTGTAGTGTGTCGAGTACAGTCCTCACACTTGGTTTATTCAGTGTCTCACCTGAAGTAAACATGGAGCGTTGAAGGCGGTCATCCAAGATAGTCTTCCATCCATTCTCCACTTACTTTTACTGCAGGCTCTTATGGCTTAATCGACATTTAGCAAAAGTATACAATTCGCATAGGCTTAACAGAAACCACACCGTCGTGCATGAATATGGTTAAATTTAGATGAAAGATATGAATAAATTCCATCCACTACAAGCAGTGCATTTCTCCTGACTGTACCTACCTTTTACGAAAAAGTACATCGGTAATCTTGCACCTTACCCACTGTTGGTGCAAGTGCGATCTTAACAGAGTGGTCAATGATGTCGTGATATACAAATGTGCTCGTTGATTCGATCCTCACTCCTGGGCAAGCCAAATCCTATATCTCCCTGTGGTTGAGAGACTGGTACCAACCAGACTTGTCATGGAGGATAGAAACATTGACTTGACAGATCCATATGCCAGCGGAAATCATTGCACGGATCAGATATGCATGCAGTCACTTTTTCGATGGAGTCGAAAACGTGGTGCATTTATAAGGGATTGATCAGCCTCAAGCGCATTGTTTTTTGCTTTCCATTTGTGGACACAGCGCGTAACACACGAACTTACTGATTTAAATTCCTTCACACTGAGGTGATCGGTATAATTAGCGTATTTTTAGAGAGAGCTAAAGTCACAATGTGCTTCATCACCAGCTGATTTAGAATTCGTCACTACTTCTTCGATCTATCATAGTGAATCAAGTAAGCCAACCAAGACGACTTTTTGAGTGTTGGTGAAAACACCATGCAAATACAATTGTCGAGACGCACACGACCTGATTGCTATCGCATGTCGACGTTTCGGACTTGAAGTGTCGTCGAAACAGGGAGTCCCACATAAATTCTAAGTTTTAACTTTTTATTTACTGCCTATTACAATTTTTCATTACAGCGTACTATGTGTGATACAACCACAATGACGCTGAGATATTTGCAAAACTCCGGACCGCAGATGTCTGCGATGGGAAAACGAACGCGCTATTAGGCTTTCCTGGGCCTAACGCGTTCACCACCACACCATGCGGATCCTTCGTTTTGTCTGTCTCTCAGCTAGTACTAACGATCAGTGCCATCAGCAATCACCCTTCAACGGGATTGATCTGGAAAGCCAAAATAGGCAATGAACTCAGTTAAGCTGAGACCATAGTCGAAATCACAACTCTAAAATTTGATCGTCCTCAAGAATCATAAGCGAACACAAGAAATATCTGTCCACATATACTTATTTCGCCAAAATCCACTGCCCTTCCTGTTGTACTTTGTCGTTCATGGCCGCTCGAGGTCAATCAATTACATTTGTAATGTTTTTAACTTTCTCAATTGGAAAAATTTGATGAATTAATATTCGTTTGTTCTATAGAAAAGGAAAAAAGCAGTTTATCTTCTCAATGATTTTTTTTCCTAAGAGCCTTCATATGCGCTCCGGTCTCCAATTTTCTCATTCAGATGCTTCCGATTTAGATCGACAGGCGAACTCCTCGGACTTAGTTTGTCCTGAAAAGGCGTTTTTAGACGAACTAATAATACACAAAGCTAGTAAAGGGCAGAAAATAAGATTGAAAAAAACCTTACTGACCTTCCTGATCAGAACAGTCAGTAATTTTTAGCTCATTGCACAATTCTACGATCGCCTAAATGCTTTTCAAAAAACCCGCCCATGTTTAATGATGTAGTACGGATTTTCTTTTTCATTCTCAGTTACTCCACAAAGTTACCTAAAATGACCAAAAGAACACAAAATGACTGAAGTGCAGCAGATTGACTACATCTGTTCGACAGAACGAAGCAAGTACGGCTCGGTGTCAAATACCAGTACTTCTATCCAGAAACCATTAATTTATAATATTAGCAACGGCCAAACTCACATCAAGGAAACTGATGAACGAATTGAACACCTGCAAGAAGCACATATTCACTGCCACCCAAATATGAAGCGTAATTGCTCCCAGATACATCCAGAAGGGTCCGAGTATTGCGTAAAATTTCTGTTCATCGACAAAATGTTGCGGCAACGTATAGGTATATATTAGGCGATTACCTAAAACCTAAATTATGACAACGTAATAAAGTAAAGATACGCAAAAAGTCAAAAGAAAGTCATTGGAGTGATGGGTGGATGAATGGATGTATGAGGAAATTGATTCATGCAGAATTTATACGGATTTTTAACTATATGGGAACGAAAGGTTGTAAAAAGCTTAATGAGTCTTGGGTATTATCACGCAAAAATTTCTCCATAACTCGATTTTCTTAACTTTTCATTCAGACATTTTTGATTACCTGGAAAGAGAAACCGCGAATTCGAAGTTAAAAAGCCGACGACATAAAACCACGCTTTTCAATTTCTCTTTCCTTTATTTGAATTTTCTCTAAGTGAGAAACCAAAGTAACAGCTAGGGAAACAATATTTTAAACTATTGGGAATCAAACAATACGGTAAAATAAATAACATGGAGAGTAGCGGATTGTTCAGGAAAGATGTTAGTAAAAAAATAGTCAAAGATGAACGAGAATGGAAAACACAGATGTCAACAAGTGTAAAAATGAATATACGGGTGAAAGAATGAGTGGACGAATAGATGAAGGAACGAGCAGGTGAAGGAATGGATGGACGAATGAACAAATAAATAAATGAGATAGTTCTAGTACATCACCTGCATCACTTGCCGTCCCGCTGATCGCCGCGTGACTCAAGTGGCCACCAGGAAATCTTTCATTTCTCCCTGTCGCATGCAAGAGTAGTCCAGTTAGTTTTGATTGCTCTAGAAACTCTTTGGGCATGATATCTTTCTCCTATGGTTTTCGTAAAGAATTCTGGTCATCGGATCGGTAGGTTTGACATCCCGGGAATCCAGTCTCTAACGGCTATTGTTCATCGGTTGTCGTTCATACGCATTACGTGTCCGGCCCAACTTATTTTCCACAGTATCCGCAGTCTTTGATAATTGATCGATGGCGTAGAGGGGAGCTTCGGATCTCTGCCCTCACTTGCGTGATACGAGATACTCCTATCATTATCCTTTCAACTGCGCCGTCAATAACGCCAAGTAATTTTTGGTCCTGCTTATTTAGCAATCAGGTTTCTGACGCATGCGTTAAAGAGAGAATCGTTTTAGTCGAAAAACGAAGGCACGGAGTCGAGTGTTCTTTGTCTTCTTCGTTACATCACCGATGCTCTTGAAAGCCCTCAAACCCCCTCACGTCCCCCCTGCTCAACTCTGGGCCTAAATCGTTCATCGTGATGGTTTCTCGAGCTAGGTAGACGCAGCTTGAGCATTCGCGGAAATTCATTCCGTTGAGCGTGAATGAGCATCTGTGAAACCAATCCGCTCCTCATGAACGTCGTTTTTTGTGACATTTAGTCGAAGGCCAACCTTTCCACATGCTTTATCAAAATCGGTAAGCATTCGTTCCGCCTGGCTAATGTTTGGTGTTATAAGGACGATGTCATCAGCAAAGCCAAGATGATGTAGTTGCTGACCATCGATTTTGCACTCCCATATTATCCCATTCCAGTGTTCGCACGACGTTCTTGAGGGTGGCGCTAAATAACTTTGACGAGGTGGTATCGCTTTTGCTAGCCCCTCTTGTGACGTCGACGTTCATATCGTTGTAGAATGGTGATATTTGGTTGTGGAATTTTTGTAAAGCTCATGAAGAATCTTTACATACTAAGTAGGGACTCCTTGACTATCAAGGGCTTCCATGACTGCTTCCATCTCAACTAAATCAAAAGCTTTCCTCGAGTGGATAGAAGTTAGATAGAGAGATCTCTTCTCTATCCTCGCTACGATCCAATGACTTTTGTTACGGTATAGGTGTGGTCCACCACACTTAATCCTTTTCGAAACCCTGCTGAAAAAAAAACCCTGTGAAAGCTTATTCTGCTTGTTAACACAAATGTTCTTCGTCCAATGTACCGTCAATCCTGTTTATGTGGACCACAGTAAAGAGTTTGTAGACGAAAGACAGTAAGCAGACTGGGCCATAGTTGCTGATATCGCAGAGATCACCCTTCTTGAATAACAACACAGTCTTACTGGTATTTCACCGAATAAGAACCTTGAATATGTGAAGAGCCGGGCTACTGTGTTGATGAGGACTAGGAAGTTTCTGCAGGTGTTCAGATCTTATCCTGAGCAGGGGTTGTTCGATCCTTTACCGACAAAACAAGACGTCGAGTTTCGCAAGAGGACAAAATGACTGGCTATTGAAGAGATCTGAGTACGAATCGTGAATGAATTTCTCCATCGCTTTCAGGGAATCTGTAATTGCTCCGTCTGGGCGTCGCAGTTCAACCCATCTTGGTTGTAATAGGCAATTCGACCATAAATGTGGGCCATTTCTTTTTATGATCTTCTTTTACCACCTGATTGCACTGTTTTTGCGAATTCGGTTGTGAGTTGGAGGTTGCCGTCTGCAGCTCGTTCGATTCCACGCTGGTATATCAGCTCAAGTGTAGCTGGAGACAGACGTCTCTTGGTGATTTTCGAACTGTCAGCTTTCATAGTGCTAACGCGAAGATGTTAACTGAACCAATCGTAGTCCTCATCGTTGTTATCAAGAATGGCATCTTCCAAACAGCTGACTAATGAACTGAATAAGTCCCAGTTCGTGGAGGTTTTGATACATCGTTTTTTTTTGCGTTTAGCGGCTTTTTCTCGTTTTCGCAAAAAATGGAATCTTGCACGAAAGAGAAGGAGGCGATGGCGACATCGACAGGGCAAAACTTTCCATTTATTTCGATGTGGTCGATTTCGTTATGGCACTTTCCACTGGGAGACTCCCACCGTTCAGCGTTGAGAACACTGCTTCTGGAATAGCGGTTTACCATGAATAGTCTTAGTCGTCGTGTTAACCTCAGACAACTGCTCACCCTGTTTGTTCCATTTCAATCCGTGGGTACCAATGTGACGTTTTTCAGACGTTGTTCTGGGTCCAGTCTTAGAGTTACAATCTCAATGATGATCTTGAAGAATGTATGCTCTTTTTTTGTAGAACTTCTCCAAGTTTATGTAGAACGCTTCGACTACTTTATCACAGTTTGTTGTCGGTGGGTAGATGACGAAAATAGTCAAAGCTGGTATTGATCCACATCTCCTCAATCGTAGGTGGCCGATCGTTAGTTGTTCAAATGAATCGATGTTCTTGACCAAATTCATATTGACGAGAACAGCAACGCCGCCTAGCCCTCTACTGTCAGATGTCCCGAGCAACACTTCTTCTCGGTGTCGTAGACGGCGTTGAATGCGTGGCGTTTTCTCGTTTCGGCCAGTCCGATGACGTAGTACTTTATCCTTCTTGCTTGCCTGACCAAGTCTTCTATCGAGGACTCGGATGCAAGTGTCCGTGCACTTTTACATACAGATCGTCACCTTAGCCCTTTGAGATTTAAGCAGCCCAGAATGTCCCCGAGATTTCAGCAGCCTCCCCCGTACTGGCCCTACCCAACGCCACTGTATCGAGGGGCTCTTTCGGGTCAGGGAAATGTTACCCGATGTGTTTAGCGTTTGATACCCACGTTTAGCTTGCTGAGGTCTGAAGTGGGGGCTAGGTTTACTCAGGGATAGCTTGCTACTCTTACCCAGAATAGGTGAGAAGTTATTTGTTAGAAGAGACTCCCAACCGCCTCCCATGTACTTCCCAGTAACTTGATTGTAAGTTTTTAGCCGAATTCACTCGTAGAATATAACTCGCATAAATGAGAAAACACTCATACACGGATGCATGAATACATGCTCGTAAACACAGGAGATATGTGCCCAAGCGCTTTTGGATCCACTTGCGTGTCAGGGAAACAAAGGTCACTTTTTGTCCAGGATTAGCCACTTTCCGCCACCTGAGGATGCATCACGCTGCGTGGTGACTAACTCGTATGAGGTCTTTCTATGAGGGAAATATTGGGAACATTGGTGCATAATTTTGGTACTGATAATGAACTGGTAATCGTATCAACAGCAGTCGCCCTGTATAAAAGAGCGTCGCCGGGTATATTCGACTCATCGAGATGCTCAACTGAGGAAGATCCGGTTCGATGCGGGATCAAGATGCCAGATCGAGAAGAAGAACAACTGTGGACCATCGACAAGGATCGTCGGCTCTGATGAAGACGAAGACGTCGAAACGCTAGCCGAATAAACATCTCGTATCAAGCCCATGTAAGCTCAACAATACAAACAAATCTTGGTGCATAGTTTTGTAAAAAAAAATCGTATATCAGAACTAATTCGCATCATTGCTATTGATTCCCATTTCATCACGAACACCAACAGTGAATGGCAAAGAAATGAATGGAGAACGAACAGATGACTAGTACAGAACATACCCAACATTTCCACATGGAAGAAGAGACGAACTCACCAATAGCCATGATGACGATTATCGCCACAGCGATTATGTCAATGAACACCATCAAAGACGTGACGATCGTCACATGAGCATGTACAAGACTTCTACGCTCAAGAAACACTCCGATTATCTGAAAAAGGGAACGGAAACTCATCGAAGAAATCGAAAGAAAAAACAATAAAACAAAAAAGAATGACTCTGTACATATGAAGAATAAGAATAGTCGGAAAAACAATGGGGAATAATTTTCTCGTCATCGTTCCCGTTCTTGTTCTTTCTTTTCCTCAAATGAACTAAGCGAGCTTGGACTTCAGCTTTTTCCAGGTTTTCCAGATTTTTCGAAACCATTGTCGCATTGTCTGTTGACATCCAGCATTATCATTGTTTTTTTTTACAATTGGCGTGGCTTCAGTTGCAAAACAAAGTCTTAGAAATAGAAGAAGTTCAAAAATTACGATTCCAGAACCGAATTCTGCAGGCCGTATTGTCTACTTTTTCTACCATGAGCGCTCTTTTGCTTCGAATCCGGTTGTTGCAAAACTGAAGAAAACAATTACGAATCATTCAAGTCAACTGTTGTTAAATGAGTGCGAGTTGACGTCACTATTGTTTTCCTTTCATTTAATTTCGTTTGATAACTGATTTCGATTTTTTAATTTTGCAACAATTTTTATAATATTTTAATTTGTAATATTTCGGCAATTCATTTGATAATTTTAATAATATTAGTAATAAATATAATAATTTAATAATAACCACAATGATGCTGAGACATTTGCAAAACTCCGGACCGCAGGTGTTTGCGTTGGGGAACGAACGCGTTATTGTCCCTTCCGGGGGAGTAACGCGTTCACCACCACACCATGCGGGCCTATCTCTCAGCTAGTTCTAGCGGTCACTGCCACCAGCAATCACCGGCAATTAACCAAGTTAAGCTGAGGCTGTAGTCGAAATCACAATGTTAACTTTTTATTTACTGCCTATCACAATTTTTCACGGCAGGGTATTATGTGTGAAATAACAAAAAATTTAATAAAAAATAATCTGGATAGTTTTGACTTATTATTTACTGCCTACTCTTTTTAGCGGCAGGGTATGCGTTGCGAAATATAACTTTAATGATGCTGAATATTTGCAAAACTCCAGACCGCAGGTGTCTGCGGTGGGGAACGAACGCGCTATTGTCCTTTCCGGGGAGTAGCGCGCTCACCACCACACCATGCGGGTCCTTCGTTTCGCCTGTCTCTCAGCTAGTTCTATTGATCTAATCTGGATAGTTTTTGCCATTTATCACCCTCCAACCATTTGCCGCTCTCCAATTATCTTTACGATTTTTCATTTTTTATTGAAGCATTCAGTACCGCACAAATCGTCCCGGCTGCATAGAGGGTTCCCATACAGGCGACTACTGGTCGGAAAGCGTTCACGTTCACGAAATAGTGTTTTTGTTCCAGACAGTAATATGTCATTCCAACCACAATGAGGAGCACGAACTAAAAAATAAACACAAAGAAATCTTCCTTACAGGCATAATAAAAAAGAAAAATTCCATACAGTATAAAGCAGGGTGTACTGTAATGATAGATTTCTTTGATTTCTTAGTATAACTTTAAATGCAAAGGCATAAAAAGATACAAGCTGTCTGTAAAATTTCGGAAGATGCACCATGCATTCCCTCGCATTCGTAGCATGACAGAGCTCGATGAAGATTACTCTATATAATAAATTCCGGAGACTTATCGATGTAACAATCCATCTAGAGATAGGTTTCTACCCTCCCATAAGCCTTTTAGTCTTCTAAAATTTTCCGGACACTAAAGAGTTTGAAAGTTTCGTTACCCGAGGCACCAGATTGATCCAAAGAGCATGTCTCTTGTAGCCATGGCCCTAACCACTTTACTAAACAGGTCATCCTCGAAAACACCAAATGGAAACCAGTAGTCAATGTTGTTGTTCTCGCGTGAACACTTTTGGAAGCACAATAACTACCTCATACCGACTAAATTCATAACCTTTCTGAAGGTAACGAATTAAGAGCAAATTAGTGTACGAATGGAAATTTACTTATACAACAACCCCCACTGCCCGCATAGCTTCAGATCTGCTACAAACAAAAAAAGAATGAAAGGGCATAGATGCAATCTTCCAAACGACATCAAGTACTCCTTGTGCTTTGTGCAACTATAAAGGATAAAAGCTCTCGGCGTCGACCAATCCCTGAGGAATGCGCGATGCATTCGACTTCATTAAGTATCGTTGGAGGTGATTGAATGCATATCTGGCGTTTACAGTGATTCGCGGTGGTCTTCCGATGTATCCAGCCAGTGCTGCTATCCTCCCCGTCACGTCTGGTACCAATTTGCCGACCCCGGAAGGATGGAAAGCTTGCCGGGCCATGGGCGCTGGGATCAATTCCACGTGTGTGTCGCAGTGGCGCCTCCAACCACTGTCCGCATAGCTTCAGATCTGCTGCAAACAAAAAAGAATCAAGGGGCATAGATCCAGTTTTCCAAACGATATCAAGAACTCTTTGTGCTTTGTGCAACTATATGATTTAAAAGAAGCAATTGAACTCTCTACTTGTAAAGCAGCAACGACATACGAGCCAGTAGACGCATGCAAAAGCTCAAAGCAAGCAGTCGGATAGAACGGAGGACAGCTCGATATCTTCTGAAATATGCAAGATTATAGAAGAAGATGAAAGTTCTTATTTTTCAAAAGTTGACTTTGCTTTAACTTCGGAACAAATAACCAATTTGTATCCTTTCATTGATAAGCTAACATTAGGTTGATTAAAAAACCCTTATTCAGATGACGTTTCGGCGTCTTCGCCTTCTTCAGAGTTCATGATCCGAGTCGATTGTCCACAGTAGCTCCACTATCCAGTTTGTGTCTTCGGATGAGGTCAGCTGTGAAGAAGGCTACGACACTCGAAACCTTAACCAGATAAGGTTTTTTATGAAACTCCTATGAGATAATCATTTTTTATGAAACCTCCTATGAGCTAATCAATGGAAGGGTAGATTCTGTAGTTTACAAGTGGAAGTTTTTAACCAAAATGTCTGCTATTATCTTTTCACGGCAGGGTATTAAGTGAAGTACAACCAGAACAATACTAAAATATTTACAGAACTCGGACCCATGGTCAGATTAGAACTCGCGACTTCTTTTTCCGGGAGTACATGTGTTACCTACTGCATCAATGAGACTCTTGGTTTTCCCCTCCACCTTAACTTGGTTCAATGTCAATTTATGCCTCCCAGATCATTCCCATTGATGGGTGATTGCTGATGGCACCACTAGGATAAAGTGTAGTGGGTAACGCGTGAGCTCCTGGAAAGGGTGATCTCGAGCTCGAATCTGGTCTGGAGTCCACCTATTGCAAATATTTCACCATCACTTTGGTCCTACTTCATATATGAGATTTTAGTTTCTATCAAGCTAAGATAATGCCCCATCGTCCCCCCTGCCTCTTACTCTTCCACACCCATTAAGGATTCCGCTACCTTGTCGTACTTTGAAGTACAGAGTGGAATTCATACACCTCTAGAATGGGAACAAGTTCGAAATTTTCTTCTGGAACCCCTGTCATGAGGAAACCTTTACTAGGAATTACCGTCAAGGGGAAAGAAACCCCCTATCGACGTGAGAAACATCCATTCGACCCTCAAGAGACGATGGATACCTACGGTGGTGACCTGAAAGTGCCATGGTACGGTTATCTTGGGATTCTATGGGAAAACTTTTCTTATCAGTAAAAATACCAATCAGATGGAAATGGTGTTGGAACTTCCTTCATCAAGATTATTCATAGATAAAGACAATTCAAGTATGAAGTAAGTAAGAAAAGTGATGAGGAGAACATCACCTCAGTCGAAACAACAGCCATGATGTTAGGCAAGTGACGTTGTTCGTGTGTATGAAACGATTCAAACTTATCTGTAAAAGTTGTCTCTGCTCACTTTGGAAGAAGAAGCTTTAGAAAGGGAAAGCTAGCAAGTGTGAAACAGAAAATTGGTGATGAAAAATGAGAACGAAGAAAGAAACAAAAAAAAGAGAAAATAATGGTGAAATAGTGCTCTTCGTTCCATTCACTACAATTAGAAAACTTTGCTACCTTATAACTCATTCTTTCCTACTCAATAGGATAAGCATATCTGAATAAAGAAAATATTTAGTCAAATCTGACCCAAAACTATCTGGGATGACCAGCTCTTATTCTTCCCATACTGGCAGAAGCTGATTGTCACCAAATTCGATATCACGAAACTAACATGTCATCGTTTTTTGTTCGACGCTGATGAGACTACGATCTTTTAAGCCACGTCCTTAAAGTGCCATAAGAAAAGGCGCTTGCGCAGAAAAAAAGGAGGAAGTAAAAACGACTGCGTAAATCGATCACAATCATCTGGTGACGGCAGGACAAACGCTCTCCCTATGGATGAGAACCCGACAACAACGAAGTACAACACAGTAGCGATTGCTCCAGTTAAGAAAACGACGACGACGATTAGTGCAGCATTGTCAGGATATCGATCGACGGCTGTTGACCTCAATTCGCTCCGATCACATGATTGCGCGGCGGCATCGATCGATATGGGTGGAAATCATGATGACGCGCAACCCCTGCATTATTTATGGGAGCAATACAAAACAAAATATAGCACAATAATTTAGTGGTTAGGCCGATGCACCAATAAATGTGGTGGCTCACACAGTGATAGAAATATGGGAAGAGCAGCTAGTTGTTAGCTTGGGTGACTGCTCGCCTTGTATGAATGTGCCACGTGGGACTTTTTCGAGCGGTCCCGGAGAACACAAGTCCAAGCTTATTTTGTAGCCCTTTATATAAAATAGCAGCAGTACAATATTAACGGTTTGACGCTGTACAGATTGTTGAAGGATACAAGAATCAGTACCAAGAAGGAGGCTGTAAGGACCCTGGTAGAGGGAACTTGTAGAGAGAGCTGTGGAGAGATTTGTGGAGAGAGCTGCGAGAGATCTGCGGAGAGCACTGTGGGGAGAACTTTCTTCCAGAGCTGACGGAGCAGCTTACATTCCTCCTATTATAGGCGGGGTTTGAGAGAAGAAACTAGAGACAATGCTGAGAGGAAGATTCCAGGATGTCTCTGAAGGCTAAACAAAACTTTTGCAGAAAACACATCTGGCAGCGGTATAGCCTATACAAAAACCAGATTGGAACGATAGGTGCTGACGAATGCCTGCAGCTGGCAACTGTTTCTTCAGTACCCGAACTGTGGGGACCCAGAAGAACAGTGGTTAAAAAGAGGTTACAGAATTCCTTCCAAGCCATCTGCAAGGCAGGTGCATGAGATAGTTCCTATGAAACAAATTGCGGAATGTGCAAGAATAGATCTAGGATAATTGCCAGTAAATACAGTTACTGCAAGAAGCATAAGATACTATAGAAGATAGGAACAATTCGGGGGATTAGTTACTATAGCAAATCTAATCGATTTTGGCACACCACAGTGACAAGAGTACTGCATGAGCGCTTTTTACGAATTTCTGAACAAACGCATCGCTTGACCTCTGGTGAGAACCGAATAAGAAGCACATCCACTGGAAGTAAACAACGACACGATGAAAGGATAAGGTCCTAAAGTACTAAATCCTACCAAAGTATTGATGGATGTAAAGGTTTAGACGATGATCGGTCTTTGAGGAATGGTAGATGCATTCGACTCCAATAAGTATCGCGTAAGAGTTTGAATGCATATTTAGCTCAAACAATGACAGTATCCTACCAATGCGTCGAACCAGTGTTTTTATCCAAGTCTCCAAACAAGTCTGCTAACAACTTTTCACTCCCGGAGGAAATGAGGTTTAGTTATCCCAGAGCGCAGAATCGGGCCGATGGCCTAGCATGTATTTCATGCTACCTCCAACTACTGCGATGCACTCACCTGTTCAATGGAATTTATTCTTTATTGAAGGTTTTCAACTGAATCACATTCCAGTAAAGAATGAAAGGATATATAGCGTTTGGCGTTGATCAATCCTTGAAGAATGTACAGTGCCTTAAACTCTATTGATGTTGTCGTTGAAGTAGTTGAAACAATTTGGTCCGCACAAAGACTTGTGGCCTATCAATGTTTTGAGTGAGTGCTGCTATCCTCCTAGAAGAGTCTGGTGCCAGTCTTCCGATCCCAGAATGATGGAACGTTTGGTGAGCCCAAAACGAGGGATCGAACCAGAGGACGAAATAGTATGTATTGCATGGCTCCTCTAACCACTGCGCTATACTCGCCATTCCATCCACTTATGCTGCGTTAAATGTACTTTCATCGGATTACCATTAAAAAAACGAGTAATTGCTCATAAAGAATAGCTAGTTGTTTTCTAAGGGACATCAAATCGTCAGTAATGATTTCCGTTTGATCACTGCATTTCTAATTGAATCAAGTCATTCCTGTAGCGCTGTTAATTTAGGCACCCAACTTTTTTCGCCTACGACAACCACTCGTATTCGAATTAAGGCACTAAGTGTGTTTAGTAAGGTTTATAAACTTCATGAATATGTTCCGCGAAATCAAAAACTCATGATGCCAATCTAGATAAGCGATAAGGATAACAAGGAGGTTTGGAAGTTCACACAATGAATTTGGCGCTAAGGTTAGCCTTAGTGATAACCAGTACCATCAAGTCTTACCTTTTCAAAACGGCAGGATTGTTCTTGGATTTCGAACGGCAATATACAGTTAACGGTTGCTCACCCAAGAATGGTGTTCTAGGCTGAAATCGAATTTGACATTTCCATCAGAAAGCTCAACAAATAGTAAACCAATGCTAGAAAACACTAAACAGCCGGGAAATCCAACAAATGATCATGCGTGTCTTGCACGAGCGTCGTGAGCGTCGAGGTTGTGTTCTTTCTGCAGTGGACTTGACGTTCTGTAGAAACCATTCGTTAAATGGCTTTTTTGCCTACCGTTTGTCGTTAGCACGCATCTCTTTTACAAGGGAGGACGGAGCTTTGGAACCTCTTTGACCTGGTTGGCATGGGATTCTCTCAGCGTCCTGCACTGCATGCTCCATAGCACTGTGCTGGGTTCAGTTGTCCTGTTTACCTAGCGCCCAAGTTTCTAACCTTGCATACCTTAACGTTTGAGCAATGAAAAATAAGCACATTGTTCTTTTCTTCTTTACTAAATTGTTGGTACTCCTGTGAGACTTTGAAAAGAGTTGTTTCCACCTACTTAACTGTGGTATTGAACCATTCATCATATTGACTTTCTCATCCGGATACATATATCTGGGAAATAAGGTGTCAGTTCACGGGATGTTGGCAGAGAACACCGTACCTATGACCAAGGTCTTCTTGAGATTCTGAAGAAAACCATTCCTTTCTCAAGTATGTTCAGAATCATCCGCTTCTCTGGGATGATCTTGTCAGAACGATATCACTAGCAGAACGAGGTTGATGCAAATTACTTACCAGATTTCACTCTTGTCTCATTCTATTCCTCATTTCGTATGAGGTTTTCGAGATCGGCGATAAACAGTTTTGCCTAGACTAGATCACTTTATTGAACTCCCTTTTTTTATTCCGATTACAACTTCGTTGCTGAGTGACGAATTTATATACGTGAAATTGTTTTATATCTCAAAAAATCTCATTATTTATTGAACAAGGACGTCACCAGGCACTCCAAAAGTTCCAACATTGACTTTGTCTCTAATTAATGGAAGATTTTTAAGCCGACGAAAACGATACAAAGCGACCTCTGGTTTGGCTATCGGAAACTGGAGCCTTCAGCTCACACATAAAAGCGAAGGCAAGGCTTGGTGCTAATCGATGTCCCATGGCCAACCTTCTGATTTGTGCAAAAATATCTTCATGATCATTTGAAGACTGAAAACTAAGACACTATTTCAAGAGAATCATTATTTGTTGAATCGACAAGCCATGCATCACAAAATGATATCGAAAGCCATGCTACAGTATACTTGATCTCATGCGGTGAAGCACACATTGAGGAAACGGGATAGACCGCTTTGTGTCCGTAGAAAAGAAGAACTAGATGGGAAATTTAACATTCGCCAATGTACTACGCCAGGTATATATATATATATATATATATATATATATATATATATATATATATATATATATATATATATATATATATATATATATATATAGCACAAACGCATGGGAATATTATCTTGATATCACTATTAGGATCCTAGCCTAAGAATCAGAAACATCAACACGCAAGACTGTTGAAGCGCTTTGGATAGATTTCAAAAAATCCAAAGATAAGCTAGAAAGTCGAAAGCCCCACTATCACGCGTGCCCTGGATTGATCTGGGTTGATATCACTCATCGTCCCACGTGAACAACAAGGGAATGGTCCCACACCTAACAAAACAATGAGTAGTTTTTAAACAAAACAGCTTTCATTTATATATTAGATCATCATCAGTACTATAGATAGTCCCCTATATTATACGGACATCGTTACATGAAATACGTCTAGGCTCTGAAGAAGGTGAAGTCGCCGAAACGTCAGCCATCGAATCACGACAACAACAACAACAGCAACAACTGATGCGAACCTCCCGTCAGATCAACAAGGTAGTTCGCAAGAATATAAATTACTTATGACGTTTACCAAGAGGCAGGCAGCACAGTGGTAGTGATGTCGGTTATCACGAGCATGGTGCTAGTTTGATTTCGCTCTGGGCCAAGCAAGCCTCTCATCCCTCTGGGGTCAGGAAATTGACGGACTTGTCCGGGAAAAAAATTGCTTTCTGTAATCCAGCTGGGAACGCGCCAGCCCGGTTATCTCAAGACTCCAGAGAGAATAGCTTCGAACAGCATCCTGCGGCATTCAAAATGAAATGAAGATCCCAAGCAGCAGCCGAAGCCACACGTAAAAGTAGGAAGATCTTCGCGGGTGAGTGATGGACGCGAGAAAACGAATCAAATATGAGAAGTGCTGGGAGCCTCACAGTAGATGTAAGGACGAGTCGTATGGGAAAAAAAATACGTTTATCACACTACCTGATATCATATATATTACACTTTGTCGATTTCAATACTTCTTGCATTAGATTCGTTAGCCTCGCACCCACTGTCCACGAAGGTCCTTGAACTTTTTGCCCGTGGGTTTGGTTGCTGAATGAGGATGGTAGTCTGCTTCATTAATTAATGTCGTTTAATGACAGTCGAGTCGATTCTCTTTGGAATTTCAAGATAGCCGTTCTAACACGTTTCCGCGTAACATAAAGTGAGCGCCTTTGTTCCAAAGAAGTCTGGTATCAATTTCCCGACCTCGAGGATGAGAAGTTTGATGAGCCCGGGTTGGCATCGAATCACGGGATGAATAGATTAACGTAAATTTGCCTCCACTTAGAGTGGTGTTCTTTTAAGCGTCTTGTTGGTGTTGGCGGCAGCGTTGCTCATGTCGCTGGCTTAACTCCACTTAGAGAAGATCATCGACCTGGTATTTTCTCCTGTTTTATCGTTGTCGTCTATTTGCCAGCTAACGATCCACATTTCTCTATCTTTTCCTTAAAACAACTAGTGATAGGATCTACCATGGTCTTTTCGAAATGACTAAATGCCATAACTCTTTTCACAAAAGTGGAAATCTTTTCAAAAGCGTTAGAATTCCAAATTTTTTAGTTAGCCCAACATAAACATATTACAGATATATGATATACAACGTTACTTGAAATTTCCCGCATTAACATGTTTTTAATGGCGCAGTGCCTAGCGGCCCTGGGACGGCGCTAAATTTTCAGCGGTTATGGGTGCACTGGTCCTCCGAAAAAAGGCTATAGGTTTCCTATAACTGGAGAGCTTGAGAGGTTATGAACACGACAAGATTGTGGGCGAAGCTCAGTCTATAGTGGAGTGAGCATGAATGGTATGTATACTGTATTACTATGGTCCGTCATACAACAACGTTATGCTAAGGGTTTAGAAGAGTTTACAACATATGCTGTTTCTAAATCGGTATTTTTTTATACTTTTATATTCCATACAATATCTGTGATTTATAACAGCGTTTAAAATTGAGATAACCCAGTTCTCAATAAGATTACAGGGCAGTGAAATCGTTTGGCAAAGTGTTCTTTGTATATTTCTTAAGTGCACAATAAAGTTTTTTCTCCGCTGACACCCACCATAACATCTGAGTTGGACAAGCTGCCGTTTAATTACGAAAAGTGTGGAGATAAGGCTTTACGCGACAGAATAAAACGTAAGAAAAATTAACATCTTAAAAACAGACTTTCACTAAACCTCGGTAACAATAATAAACAATTTTCCCGTACTGTATAAAGGACACCGCTGAGTAAAGTTCTCCATTCGAGCGGTGCCTCCTCCACTGGATTCGACTCAATGCGACAACGAACACCTACATCGCGACAACGACTACCTATGGACTATCGATACGGATCAACACGGTTGTGAAGAAGGCGAAAGCGCCAAATCGTTAGCTGCATAATAGTTTTTCTAGCAATCTTGTGTTAGCTCAATCATATAAAAAAATTGTAAGAAAAATGAGCTCTACACACCTCGTACTGGCCACTTGCTGTGCCGTGCATGGTTGTTTAGAATGTCCACTAACGGAAATGTGTTAATATGCAGATCCTATCTAAGTGCTTACTTGTACCGTGATCGTGGCCCATCTTCATCCTGTTCTGTAGCTCCAACACTTCATGCACTTGTGTCGTTGTTTTGGATGCGTTGTCAATGAAGGTGGTCAGGTTCGGATGTAGATCCAGTTGTAGATTGAGGATCTGCGCGACATCTATCGTCAACTTTAACGTAGTGTATCCTAGTTCAGCGACAATTTCCGGGAACAAGCGTTTTCCAGATGCCAACGGTTTCTATGAAATTCGAGAATGGTCTACTAGCTTGAGACTCGGATTCTTTAAAGACAACAGTCACTTATTTCTGTGACCGCAAGCGATTCGGTCGATCCTCCAGGTCGATGTCACAATCGTCATGCAGTAAGCAAAAGATCCACAACCAAATAATGAAAATTAAGATGAACGATAAAAGGCTAATCGTCCGGCATAAGTAAATCTGTTAGGGATACGCCGTGCATTCGACACAATTCGTAGAATCTCCCAGACGAGTAAATATATATAACTGACCTATAAAATGGCTGAGTGTAGGCTCAACAATGTAAGTCAAGGCGCGAGATCACACGTGGCACTAGGTGTTGTGGTTCATTTTTTGGATTTTTAGTTTACTCGAAACACTTCAACACTTTTAGTTTTAGATTCCCGTGTGAGGATTTTGATTTCTATTTCGAAATCTTATCTGTTATTTCTGTGAGTCCTTGGTGAGTCCAGTGGAGTGTTCACTCTAACTTTACGCTTGCCGTCTAGGTGCTCGTTTATACGGATGCAGTGTGCTGTACCTGTTTCGCCAACGTATTCATTCTCACAGGCTTTACGAGAGTTAACGTACATTGCACTCGAACTCATGCGAGCACCGTCCTTCCCGGCAAGGCAAACTTTGCAATTGCGCGTTTCGCATAGACGGACATTTGAACGGTTACGCACTAGCTGGGATCTTAGAATGTTCGATGGTATTTCAGTCACCGATATCGACTTATGTAAACTAACTCTTTTAAAGCAACATCTTATGACTATGTTTATTTCACTTGAATTGACTTTTTGATTTGAACCACTCACATTTCTCACCCATATAAGACCTCGGGTGGTTGATCTCCAGTGATAGCCGGAGGACTTGCGAACAACAAAACGGTGAGTAGCCACTTTTTTATTCATTGCCCATTCCTCTTTTGGCAGTATATGGTGTGAAATATACTCACAATGATGTTGAGATATTTGCAAAACTCCGGTGCGCTGGTCTCTGTGGTGTGGATCGAACATTCTATTACCCTTATGGCGTGTTCTATCCACACTGCAGACACTGTTGATCGGAGTTTTGCAAATATCCAAACACCGTTGTAAGTATCTTTTAAAAACGGTGGGCGTTTAAGAGAAACTCTTCGCTAGGCCACTAATCCATTGTGTACTGTTTTGTCTGTTGAGGCTACGAAAATATTTAGCTGAGTAGATTGCATGTCACTTCGACCTTCGCATGTTCCGAAGAAGGCGAAACCACCGAAACGTAGGCAATTCTGTATTACTAAATGCTATTATACTAACTTTATGCTTCCCCATCAAGAACACGGTGAATTATTTGATCAGTGCTGAGGTTTACAGAAAGTCGGTCCTGGGATTTGCTATCAAGCCGGTGTTTTTACCATCATATTCAAGTCTATTACCAACTATCCGTCTCTAGCGGCTAAAAGGCTCGTTAGTCCAAGGCTTGGGATTGAACCACCTACAAGTCACGTTGAGAACATATATATATATATATATATATATATATATATATATATATATATATATTTATTTATTTATTTATTTATTTATATTTATTTATTTATTTATTTATATTCATACGTATATATTTTTTATTTTTTACCTTTATTTTTTATATAACTCGTCTTCAAGTCTACTGTGCGAATCTCAGCACTTTTCACATTGGATTAGTTTCCTCACATCCATCACCTACAAAGGTCGCTAAACAAAGTTTTACGTGTGACTTCGGCTACTGCTTGAGGATTTTCATTTCATCTTGAATGTCGTAGAATGCCGCTCGATTCGATTCTTCCTGGAGACCTGAGAGAGCCGGGTTGGAGCGTTCCCAATTGGATTGCAAAGAGTGACTTTTTCCTGGACAACTCCGTTACCAATTTGCCGACGCCGTAGCGATGAGAGGCTTGGTTGGCCCGCAGGGGAATCGAACTATCACCATGCACGTGATGACCGACATCACTACCACTGTGCTATCCTCCCCAGTTCATATATGCACATATATAAAATGTGTATATATATATATCTATATGTATGTGTTATATATATACATATATACATATGAGTTCAAAGATTCATAAAGAGTTCCGAGGGCACGGGGTCGAACCGAAAAACCATGTTCGTACTGCACAATACCTCTAGCTACTGCGCTACGTGACCACTCAAAAACATTTGCGTGAAAATTGCAAGATATTACACATAGAAGACACTACTGTTTTTTAAGCAATGTCATTTCTTTTTTAAAATAAACCACAGCTTCCAATGAAAACGAGGGCGCAGAGTACTTGAATGGTGTCTAGTTTCTCGTACCTGTTTATTAGGGAACTAGTTGAAAAGTGTGAAAATAGAGTAGAGTTCACAATAGCGTTAAGCTATTGATCATATTTGAATTATTTCAGACATAGTTCTTAGAGAAAGGGAAGGGCCGCACAGTGGTAGTGATGGCATTCATCACGAACACGGTGATGGTTGGTCTCTGCCCATAGCTTCTCAAGCCTTCTATCTTGCCGGGGCCGGTGAATTAGTACTAGACCTGATCATGGGACCAACGCACTCCCTCCAATCTCGTGGACACGTTCTAGCACGGTTGTCCCAGGATTCCAGAGAGAACCGTTTGGACCAGCATTCAACGACATTCTTAGTGAAGATGAATTCATCGAGTACTTATCGAATCGACACCAAAAACATTGTGGCTGATGGAGAAGAAAGAACACGAAACGAATGCAAAAAAAAAGTTGAAAAAAATCTTAAAGAGAACTAAAATGCACTGTTCATAATAAGCAATGCTTACTTTACACATAGAAGGATTGCTGTAGCATTAAAACATCTGTTACTCATTCATAGAAATGTACTCCTTCCTACTATCATTGATGTACTACCTTTATTTTTTTTCAGCGCAGTGGTTAGAGGTGCAGTGCACGTGCATAGGTTTTGGTTCGATCCTGTGACCACAGCTCACCAAACCGTCCATCTCTCCGGGGGCAGTAAAGTTTTTCTCGACTTGTCTGAGTGAACAGCAAAACCGACTTAATGCATCGGTAGGTCGTCACAAATGATTCTTTGTGGTATAGCTATCTATTAGACCACCTCTATGATGCCTAACGGAGTCGCATACTTGGATCATCTTTAAAGGGTTAATCAAGGCTAATGCTTTATCCTCTCCGTCCTCCTTTTTTCTTGCGAGGAATGCTAAGACAGCATTGCCCGTGGATATTTCAGGTCACCTCCATATACAGTCAATCCCCTTTGAATCAACAGACTCGGTCTGCCGTCTCTCCATCAGCTTTTATGTGCGGCAACAGCAGTTCCGTGCATAGGTTCTACTTCTGGCTGGGTTTCTAATTTCCCGCTTAATTGAAAAAAATAAAGAAGAACTTACTACGTCAAGACATAAATCGAAGCACTTCAGCATTATTAGTGTCAAATACGGTCATCTGAGTGGTTTTCATTATTCATTCAGTCTTTTTTTAATCGTTCGCCTTCGAATGAAATTGGATGATTGGTGGCCGTTTGACGCCAACTGGTTCGACTTCGGTTTCTGGCTGGCGGACGCCCGCCGCCGCCATCACCTTGTAGTTCGCCGCTCCCATCTGAATAGTTCCTACTATCCGTGGATAGTTTCTCAAACGCTTTTCTTTTTTCTTTCTCTTTTTTACAAACTTTCCAACTTTTTTACGGTTCGCAAATCATAAATTGTGTTCTGTGAATCTTCAAAACCTTGGTGATCGATTGAGTTTTCGGAAGGTTCGTAAAGTCATTTGGTGACGTTCGTTAGGGGCATCATCAATAAATCTATAAGTCATGAATGTAATGCTTCAAGTAGACTTGAATAATACATGAAATCTCGCAGCTCAGGATTCCAATTGTGTGGATCTCCTGTGCGAGCTGCTAAGACATTTTCCCCAGATTTTTCTCTTCTCCATATTGCTCGATGACTTTCTTAACTTTCTAGTTTTGTAAGCCTTACGTCCTATTTGATAGCAGTGGTAATTCAAGTGAGAAGAAAACTTTACCTCGTAATATTAATGTGCTCTTATAAAACGCGTTTCTTCTCAACATATTCTTGCATATTTTCTAAAAGGTTCCATTTTTCTTCCTTTAAAAATTATAAATTTATTAGTATGTATGAGTTTATGTGTACAGAGGATAGAGCTGTCGGCGTTGATCAATCCCTCAGAGATGCTCCATGCATTCGACTTCATTAAGCATCCTTTGGAGGTGATTGGATGCGTATCTGGCCTTTTACAATGACTCGCGGTGGCCTCTCGATGTATCGAGCCAGTGGTGCTCTTCTCCCTGACAAGTCTGGAACCAATTTGCCGACTCCCGGGGGATGGAAGGGTTGGTGGGCCATGTGCGCGAAGATCGATTTCACGTGTGTGTTACAGGGCGTCTCCGACCACTGCGCCACACGCGCCTTTTAATTTATGCGCATTGTATGATCGGAAACCAGTATTGGTAAGAAGTGTGAAAAATTAGATTGAATGATTTCAACTCGATTTCTCAAGACCTAGAGATCACGCTGTAAAATTAACTGGTGCCTTTCCTTGGCTGAAGTACGTAACGCTTTGAAAATATTTGAAAACAAAATGATCTGCTATTGAAGAACTTTATGAACTTTCGTTTTTCTCCTTTCTGCAATCCTACGTTTTCTTCTTTTTTTCTTTTTTGAAAAACAAAACATTTCTGCGTTGAAAACTGTTCCGAAGCTCGGTAATTGACGGCATACTGTATTCAGCAAAATGTTCTAAAAGAAAGGATCAGTATATTAGACTTTTTTAAAATAACCAAAAAAACAGTACAGCTTGTTTAACTTTTTATTTACTGCATATTGTTGTTTCATGGCAGTGCATTGTGTGAAATACAACCACAATGGTGCTGAGATATCTGCGAAACTCAAAATCCAGGCCAGATTCGAAATCGCGATTGACCTTTCAGAGGACTCACGTGTTAGCCACTCTATCCGTTGATGCCCATTACTTTGCCAGTACCTCTTCAATACCTCTCGTATTCTCTTGAATATGCAGAACTTAATGCGCAAGTCTCTCGCAGAAGTTATGGGCAAATGGAAGAGACTTTTCTGACATTCGCTATTGTTACTCACTCAACGACCAACGACGAGAGGACAGCTAATAATGACACCCACACCCACATCCACACCCACATCCACACCCATTGTAATAAACTTGGGATCGATCCCGCTTCTAGGGCTCTTCAAGCGTTCCAATCCTGCGGCATCGCTAAATTGGTACCAGACTTGTCTGGGATGATAGTGGCACCGAGTCGATACATCGGTAGGCCACTGTGAGTTAATGTGTAGTGCAGATATACATTCAATCACCTCTAACGATGCTCAATGAAGTCTGATGCACGGCGCATCCTTCAGGGATTGATCAACGCCAAGAGCTTTATCCTTTATCCTTTTTCATCCCACACCCCCCACCCACACCCACACTAATGCAAAAAATTGCCGTCGGCGCTGCTGTTGGTGTTTTCGCGGAATAAACTGAAAATACTCATCGACAACATTCGACAGCAATGCTCAGCTCGCTCTTTGGTGATAATTGTTTCTGCTGTGTTTGGATGCGTTGCCAGATGATTAGTCATGTGGATGATCTCGGCACTCAGTTATTCGCTTTACTAGCTTTGCTATTGCTCTCTTCTTATCTCAGAAGACCGACTTTCTATAAACCTCGGCATCACTAATCGATAAATGCATAAATTTTATTCCGAACTGCCCTTGTTGAGCTGATTGCGAGGTTGCTATCAGTTGTTGTTGTTGTCGTTATTTGGTTGCTGATTTTCCGCCGAATTCGAATTCTTTAGAAGCGTTTTGTTAGCTGTGGGACCACCCATGTGTCGTTCACATGTTATGACAATGGTCAGGGTTATCTCGCACTTAGGAACCTAACACGCATAATAAAACGGCTCTGTGGAAAGCGAAATCACCGAAACGTCAACCATCGAATCACGACAACAACAAAGCTGATAGAAACCTCATGTCATCTCAAGAAGAGGAGTTTGTAAAAATACGTGTGTACATATATCCGCCTTTATCGTTCTCTTTCTCTTCTTCTTTATTCCTTTCTTTTCCTTGCTCCCTGTCATCTCTGTATGGCTTATGGATTGTGTTAGGCATGGAGATGGATGGGATCTTCTTAACGAAATAGACGGCTCGTTGATTAGCTTAGATGCGGCGCTGTTGTTGTCTGCTAAATATTTTCCTCCTGGCCCTCCCTAACCCCATTCAATTTGATTTCTTCTAATTAGTCGACGACACTCAATTAAAGGGATCATCCAGATTCAAACCAAAATCGAAGACGAACGAAAGCGTAAATGGGAATATGAGAAGGGAGGTAAACATATAGGAAAAAAATAGTATTGCGAAGAGTTAAAAATGCGCAAGCAAATGAATTAAGTAAGCCTTAAGATAGCTCTTATGCTTATTTCCTTATGTGCTGTTGCGTGGTTACCGCATGTGAAATCATCAGTCAATTTTTTTTAAACCTTACTTTAAGAGAAAACGAAAAATTGAATTCTTAGATCGTTGACTCGTTCGCTCACAGCCTTGTTGTGAGGCCTTAACTTGCTTCTTTGTCTACCAAACCAGTTTCCATTGCATAGTTTCATTTGCAAGTTTTTTTTCTTTTTTTTTATTTTTTCATTTATTCTATTATTTAAATTTTTTTTATGCATTTATTTAACTCCTTCGGAATGTACCATGTATTTGACCACATACAGCGCGTGTGACGCAGAGGTCGGAGACGCACTGCAACACCACACACATGGGATCGATCCCCACATCCCTGCCCACCAAGCCCTGCATCTCTCCAGGGTCGGCAAATTGGTACCAGACTTGTCTGGGAGGATGGCAGCACTGGCTCGCTACATCGGTAGGCCATCGCGAGTCATTGTAAAGGCCAGATATGTATTCAACCACCTTCAACGATGCTTAATGAAGTCGAATGCATGGCGCATCTCTCAGGGATTGATCAATGCTGAGAGCTTTATCCTTTCATTTTTAATTGAACTATTCTCTGAAATCGTCGTTTCAAAAGGTTTCATTTGCGGAAAAAATCTAGCATACTATCGCAAGATCGCGGAGGCCTCATATTTGCTTCCAAAAAAAAAGTGTTTATTCTATACCGAGACCCGCTTCAAACCCTTCTGTCAACTTTACGATTTCGTCATATAAATTCTATTATCGCTTCAGTGGCATGCCGGCTTATCGGAGTTGACAGGCTGTTCCTGAGTCTGGGAGATACAATGTGGGTTCATCGTTGGATCCAATTATAAAAGTGATCACGAGTTGGAGATTTCCACTTAGAAGTTCAATCAGAAGTGCAGCAATCCAACAGTGGAGTTCATCGAGTCACCCACAGTTACCTACTCGTCAAAAGCAATAAAAATAAAGAAACTTCGCACCAAGAGTATGATGTTTTCATTTCTTCCATGTAGCCCTCTAAGCAGCTTTGTATGCAGCGGTAACGAATATGAACCCAACTACTGTGTTTCCAAGTTACTTTGTAATTAACGAAATTATTGGTTATATCGGTTAACAGGTGATCGACCTTAATGTTTGTGTGTTTTTTAAATTGTTGAGCTTACACGAGGTTGATAATAATGTTTATTTCGGCTAACGTTTCGACGCCTTCGCCTTCATCAGAACTGATGTTAGGTTAATGTTTGCTACCTCAGTCTTAGAAAAGGTTACATTTATCGATAAGACATCATCTAAAGTGTTTAAAAATTTGTTAAAAATAAGGCAAAAACTTCTTACAATATGAACTGCGTGAGGATTTTTTAATACAAATTTGCGGAGGGCATTGATAATGCACAGGTTTGAGATACTTCACAATACACACATGGTCATCGGTCCGATCTCTTGCACCGAAGTAAGCAACCTCTCCGTCCTTGTCAGGTCGATAAACTGGTACCAGATTTGTCTTGAAGGATAAGAAACGTTAACATGATTTATCGGTGGGCAATGACAAATCACTATGCGGACCAAATATCCATTTATTCATCTCTATGGTGCAACGAATGGAGTCGAACTTGTTTAAGAAATAATCAACTCCTCGCATTATAACACTCATCCTATTTTATAGTTTAGCGAGAGCAGATTCGTTTAATTGAGGGCAATCAGTTCTGCTCCAATCGTTTGGGATGACTTCTTGACATAAGGACCACTTTTCTTAGATTTACTTTTAAACAAAGTCTTTAACAATACATGAAATACACCTTTTTCTAGTTCCGATTCATTTTGTCTGTTTATTGTGAATATATTTAACCATTAACCATACCCAGGCACTGGTTTGACTTCGTTTCGAGACCAACAAGCTTCTCATCCCTCTGGGCTCAGAAAATTGGTGGCAGACATTCTGGGACTGCCTTAATGCCTCTGATCCATGTAAGAACACCTTGGCATATATTTCTCAAGACTCCAGGAAAAATTGACTCAAGCATTATTCAACGACCAAAATCCTCAGGCGGATGTTGAAAGCATACGTAAGGAAAAGTTCGGAAACCTTCGTAGATGATGAATGCGAGGAAACGAACTGAGTGGAAGAAGTGATGAGACTCGCACAGGTGTGGTGCATGTGATGTTAGGTTATTTAGTAAAAAATTCGGTAAATATAAGTCATAACAGTGGTTTCTTATCGCAACCAACCAGCTAATCAATCATCTCAGCCATTCCGGCGGTCCTTTGAACAGTTGCCGAATGCCAGCTACGGATTGACAGCAGCAGTGACCTCTAAAGACAAAACGAATGCAAATGTGTTGTGACTATAAGTGGCTCTTAGCGACCCATTAATGCATATCTTTCTGGACTTATCGAAAGTGCGTAGAAGCCTTTACCATTAAAGGTTAATGAGAATGAAAGTCGTCCCTTAAACATTCATAGAGAAGGATTCTATAATGAAATTCTTTTCAAAAAATTAATATAAAACGAAAAAATTTAAACGTGGGGACTAGCATCGCGTGCAGTTTTTGACAAAAAAAGGATGGAGGGTCGATGTCGATTAATCCCTTATGGATGCGCCATGCATTTGACTCTATTAGAGGTGATGGAATATGTTTTTGGCCTATAGAACTTATAAAACTTGGAGGACCTAGCGATGTACGATGAGAGTAGAAGACGTCGAAACGTTAGCCGAACAAATATTTGGTAACAGCCTCATGCTATCTTATCAATGAAGCAAGGTTCATTTATCATGAGAGTGTTTTTACCAGCTCAGACAAATCTAGTACCACTTTTTTCGATTCCAAATGAACGAAGGCTAGGTTAGGTTCTTGGTTAGGCGCAGAATCGAACCAAAGACCGTTTAGTTATTACAGCGCACTTCTAGCCGTTGTGATACAATTACCAATAAAACAGTTCATTAAATACATATTTCTAGAACCTAATATCAGGAGTGTTCTAATGACAATTTAGGAACTTCGCCAGCACTCGCCACTGGCCTAGCTTAACCCTAAGACGCCGAGGCGATGGGCGAGCTTACGGCCCATGCCGAAGCGCTACTTGTTTCGAAGTCCGTCGGCAGCTCGTTTAACATGCGGAATTCGATTTGTTTTTGTTTTGTTTACTGGTCGAGCGAAGGAGCGAGAGACTGGCAACTCTCGGCTATGGCTTGGTAGACTTTCTCCGTCAGTGAATCCGCTTCGCGCAACCCATTCGAGTACATCGAAATCACCTTACTGAGTTCTTTCTCCTCCATCGATATGTGTACCACTTCCGATCCAAGGCGAAAGCAGACCAATCCAGTACACGCAAACACTTTCTTCGAAAAAAAAAGACAGTATTTTAAAATCAAAGAAAAGTGTCATTGTCGCACCTAACTAACATCCTCAAAAAAAAACACTCAGTCATCGATGGAAGCAATCGATGGTCTCAAACAGCAGATGGTGAACATTCTGAAGATTCCTAAGTGAGCAGATTTGGGATATGATTCTATTTCGTTGCTACTGAAGCCATTAGAGCGCATTACGGTGTACCGAAATCGTGTTTGTTGTGGAAAATCTCGTCTTCCGGTCGACTATTCGGTGTCCTTTCTCTTATAAACAAATTGACTTTGTCTAGTACTGAATCTAGTCAGAGTATTTCTTCACAACAAATGTCAAATCACTTTTAAACTCTTCAAGAAATAGCGTACGTCATTCACACATTCTATTCTCGAACTTTTTAACCACTTTTTCCTTGTTTGATTGACTGCTGCTTACCAATTCATTCCAATGCACTCATCGCTGATTTGCAAAAAAACCCGAGGATTCATGACTGTCGAAGAAAGTAATTCCGCAAAACAGTGCCTAAACCCAGAATTCCGGCACTGGGAGGAACTAAATGAGCTGATGATAGTAGTTTTTTCCCTTGTTTAGACAAAAAATGACCATCGACATTTTCCTTGTCAACCAGCATGTCACATCGATTTTCAGTTGTAGGCGAGCTCTATGCGAACTGAGCACGATGTTCATCGTGCGACAACTTCAGTGTCTCCCATTCGAATCGAATAGTCGAATATTCGAACATTCGAGCATTTTATTTGTGATTAGTATGTCAGCAAGCCTTGGCAGCATTACCAGCATGACTTTCAAGCGATGAATATGTTCTCATTTAGAAGAATTCCTTCATCTCTCCATGAAACGCTCTAGTCGTTAAAGCTTTAGAAGTCTTCTTTTGTACTTCCTATCCTTACAGTATATGGTTATCTACATTTCTATCTATCTTGTTTCTCATTACACTTCTTTTCACTCTGTTCTCTTTAATGTTTCTTCTTGTCTGCGCGTGCAGATATTGATTAAATTTTATATTTAGACCTAAGGAACGATTCAATAATAGGGCAAAAGAAAAAAAGGATAAAGGTCTCGGCGTTCATCAATCCCTGAGGGATGTGCCATGCATTCAACTTCATTATGTATCGTTGGAGGTGATTGAATGTATATCTGGCCTTTAGAATGACTCGCGGTGGCCCACCGATATATCGAGCCAGTGCTGCTATCCTCCCAGACAAGTCTGGCACCAATTTGCCGACCTCGGAGAGATGGAAGGCTTGGTGAGCCACGAGCGCAGGGATCGATCCCACGTGTGTATTGCAGGGCAGCCTCCGACCACTGCGCCACACGCGCCCTTAATATAGTATAGAATAGCGCATACAGTAATAATAATAATCACCATTGTTCGCTCGATACGTGGGATTTTTTTTATTCAAGTACCCAAAAGACCTCCATTTTCGTATCATCTTGAAGTGCTTCTGTGTTCATTGCTGTGCGAATCAGCCAAATTTTCAGCTTTAATGTTCGAATAGTCGAATATTCGAACATTCGATGTCGACTGTACATCGTGGTCGCTATCGCTTTAGCTACTTTTTTGAACCATCACCCTAGTACTACTGTGCCATTTGTGCTTAGCAGAAGCTCCTCATTGTTTTGGCAAATTGTTGATCAGCTCCAAATATACTGCTTTTGAGAACCGAATGACTGATAATTTTTTGCTTTAATGGTTATATTCACGTAGGCTGAAGCAATATTTCCATTAGGCCGTCAATTTACCCTTCTGCAAAATTACTTGTTTCCCTAGAGTTTGGAAACAGCATTGTTAAGACATTTCTAAGTCGTCATCACAAGCATTCGCTGGCCCATTTGAGGATTAGGGAGAGATTTGCCACTATGGGATTAGTTGTTACCAGGTCGGCGGTGATTCCCCGCAGTATTTTACCTCTAGCAGGATTTCTCGGTCGAACTCCTAACCAACTTGACGGACTCTGTTGAGATATCAACCTTTGTTATACATCACCAAGGAACACATCCAGAGCAAGGATATAAATAATTACCTATGAGGCATCGTGTTCCCTTCCTCTAAGTGGAAATGTGCTTAAATTGGAATGTACTTTCCCTGCGATGCTGTTGGATTCAATGAATACGCTTCCTGTTTTTGCAGTGCTGAAATGACATGTGCGTTCCGTACACATCATTCATGCATAAATTCGCAGATTTCCTTTAGTGCATTCAAATCAATTCGTACTAATTTTCCGTGGCCAGATGACTAAGCAACGCATGTGGGGCGATTATGGATAGAGTATTCTACGATTCCTACGAAATATTTCCTACAAACTATCTCCGAGTATTCTATCATGAACATGATTGAGCTTCCTAAGGGATCAGCACAGTGGATGCTGTTCACTGGGTAAAAAATTCTCATTTGGAAGTTGGAAAATTACAAGAGTCCACTTTGTCCTACTTTTTGTCGACTTAAAAAAGCGTCCGACTCCGTTAAGACTAAAGCTAATGGAATTCATGAAATCTATGGGTAGTGGCGACTTCACCATACGAAAATCTTTTGAAAACTATAAGGTAGGTTTACGACCAGAATTCTGCAAGAACTACGCAACTTTCATTGGCATGAAGAAATGAATTCGATAAGGCGATACCGCCTTTCAAAATCTTAGCAGATAAGGCTTAACGCATAAATTTGCATTCACGTAATAAACAGCTTCTTTTCAACACTCACCGTTTTATTCGTTGTAAATCGTTTTATTCGTTACAACGAATAAAACACTAAGTGCTTAAAAGCGTTTGTCGATAAAGGAAAAAAAGCGTTGAATGGCATGGGAATGAAAGGCAATAGCCAAAAGCTAAGCCATCTTCGTCTTGTTGATGACATCGCCCTTAACTGGGGGTCAGTTTGAAGGGATACTGACCGCTTTCAGCAGAAAAATATGGGAGGAGCTTCTTTATTTTTTTAACCCTCTGAACTTTAATATTTTAATCGTAATAAAATAATATTTACTACACTGCTACTATAGGTCAATTTAGAGCTTATTCGTTGCATGACTGATTTTCATAATGCTTCTTCTGAAGAGTTCAAAAAAGCTTACCACAGTATAGCTGAACCAGCTCGGAATACTCAGGACCGATTCCATCTTAACCTCATCATTAGGCAATAGTTCGATATTTCCTTGGTCGAGTAGGAATGTCATCAAAAACGGGCAAAGAAGTGGCTTCCAGGCATAATATATTACCCTAATAAACTAAATTTTTCTAGAAAACATTAAGGAAGTGTTTCTAGCTGATCTTAATATAATCCCAAAGTCTGAAGGTCCGACTTATTCCCACGACCAAAGATTGGAGACGTTTCCATATGCTCTAAGATACCCAAAATTACATAAGCTGGAAACATGACACGGTCGTTAACGACGACAACCGCCGTGGAGAGAAGCACCCTCGGCGACTGGGGATCTTGGAGGATGTCAAGCTCACAACACGAAGACCTTCGATCGATTGGTGCACGAAGATCTTGAAAGAGTGCTCTGATCCTTTTCCTGACATTCGAATCAGCGGAACCCACTGGATTACACTTCTTGCTAGCAGGAAGAAAATGGAGACTTTGCTGACATCTGCTCAAGTCGGTTAGAGAGAGATGAGAGGAGAAGTGCAGTAGTACATTTACTTATCATTACTTGTATTTAATCATACTGCAATGTCCGTTCATGTGTTTTTTTTCATAAGAAAAAATCATGCTTCTTTTCATTTTAGCCCTAATTCATAGTCAGATACTGTTATCACTCAATCTTTTTTTCAATACCCTGATTTTTATTTGTTAATTAGATGTCGGATCGTATAAGTAAATACAAGGTAATAGGGTGCTTGTCACGGGTTCTAATTTTACTTCTTCTTGCGGAGCCAGCAAATCTGTTAAGTCAGACGAAAAAAAGATGAAGGAGAGCGATCATGCTGATTATGACTACACCATTGCTGGCTGAGATTCCGCTTATCAAATTACCCTTGATCAGTTAGTTGTGTAGTTGAAAAAACCGTCGCTACAATAGGAATCGTTAGTAGTAAAAGAATGCTAGTCAGAAAGGAGCAAACCATCCCCCCGATCTACAACAGTAGGCGACTGCTTCTGGTGGTAACCTGGGAACGTCGTTGTATGGCCATCACGGGAAGAATTTGTGGAAAATCGCAACCGTCCAGTATTGGGCAGGACGATGTGGAAAGAGGACTGCAGGAGGTCTGAGGCAGAAGTTGAACCCTCATACGTGCACGATTTTTCGATGATGGGACAGTTGCAAAGAGATTCTCTCACCCACATTTGAGAACGAGTTATTTAGGTGAGTATTTAAGTAGCTGGCAAAACCATTCACTAACGATTCCTAAACCTTCATGTAACTACAACGAGCCTATAATCTTATAATAAGGAAGCTGTGCTTATGAAATGAGTGTCTGTGCGTTTTCCGGGAGGATAACAAAAAATATTCATCTATATCTTCTTATTCACGTTCCCACGTCTACTCATCAAATGGCCATTTTCACCTTTTTTTTGTAATATCACCACATCACGTTGAGGACAGTGATTTCATCGATTTCTCTTTTCCAAGGTTCGACGTGGTTTATCCCCTGATTGCGTCCAGTTCTGACACAATCAAACCCAATCTGAAAAACACCTCCGACTGGATTTCTATACACTAAATTCTTGTCACTTCGTGCTTTATCTTCTGGAACGCACCCTTGCTATTTACCAGATGCAAAACCGATTATGCGTTCCTCCCTGTAGACGATGAGTGACGACCTTGCCATCAATTGCCCATCATCAACAAATCGTCCATTGTGTCATCGTGATGCGAAATCGACTCATGTGTCGTGTGAAGGACAACTACACAACCCGCCATTCCAATATGAAAAGAAAAAATCCATTATAATAAAAACCACTTCACGAAAGTATGTAGTTGGATTAATATACATCTAAGGAAGTCCAACTTATTTGTTTGTATCTTAGCGAATTTGATGGAATCGCTGTCAAACATCCATGGAAAGCCCAATGGGAAAAAAAACGAGGGACGTGAAAGAGACTACGATGTTGTCAAGAAAGTGCTGAAAAGCAAACAGTATCCAGTTTCCTGCTCCTTTTCTTCAGTCCTCCGCTTTTCACACCTTGGTAGATGACTCTCGGAAAAATCTTAGCACCATCTATTCCTGTGGCAGTACCTACCTTTGACGTTCATCCAAACGTCATTAAGAAGACGAATCGCCTCATTGAAGTGATAAAATCGACAACATCGATTCAGATAGAAGCCATAAACTATTTCTCAACATGTATTTTTTTTCATTGATAAGCGAACAAGAAGGTGATAAAAGCTTTATTCGGCCAACATTTCGGCGTCTTTGCCCTCTTCAGAGCCAGATTGATACGAGTCGATTATCTACTGGTGTTTCATCTTCCCATATAAGTCTTCGTCATCGCATAAAGTTGATTCCAGTACAACACCGCCAGAACGAAGTAACTAGTCAGTGTTCTTTTGTGAAGAATGGTCGTTGATAATGATTGTCATTTGATAATCAATTGTTTTTTATCCGAATAATCCATCCACCAATGAAGATTGTCGAAAATGGACATGGGCGGATTGAACGATACTAGTAAGATTTTATGTCGTACGTCAATTGAACACGAAAACACGCACTTACTTGCAATTAAAATGTGAAGGATAAAGCAGTTGGCGTTGATCTCAGGCTCAGCGACTAACCATGCATTCTACTCAATTCGTAATACCATTGGAGTGACCGAATGAATATTTCCCTATATTATGCCTCGTGTCGGGACATTTTACCTGATCACTGTTTTTCTCTTCCCAGGAAGGTCTCCCGACGAATTTATCGACTCCGCAATAGAAGCACGTGTGAAATGCAGAGCACCTCTAAACACTAAACTTCTTCATGCAGACCCACAAATATTTATGGAACTTCCAGAAAAAATAACATAACATTCCTCCCATTCAGTGAACTGGAAGGATTCTCGCTATTTTGAAACTATACTTTTGCAGTAGCGAGAAAATTGTCATGCATGGTTGAATAAATTTTTTTATCTATGAAGAAAGGAAAAGGAGGAAGAAGAGAAAGAGAACCTCTTTAATGCATAAGCAATAAATTACCCGTGTTGACACGATTTTCTTGAGTGCTCATATCAGTACGACGACTCCCGAACCATCCATTAAGTGTCTCCTACGAGAATCGAAAACATTGAACTCGTCCTTGGTTTCTACCTTCACTTCTTGGTTGCCTTTATAAGCTTCCTTTCACCGAACTTCTTTTTGCCAAATAGGCTTCCCTTATACTCATTCATGAAACTGAACGATTTTAAGTATTTGCTGTCTTGGATTTCGTTGAGAAATAATTATTATAGCGAGAATAACGATGCTGAGATATTTGCAAAACTTCGAACCGCGGGTGTTTGCGGTGGGGGAACGAACGCGCTATTACCCTTCCCGGGGGCAAACGCGTTCTCCACCACACCATGCGGGTCCTTCGTTTCGTTTACCTCTATGTAGTACTCATATTCGAAAGTATAGCGAGAATATTAAAGAAAATTATATATGGAAGAAGAAAATTTACATAAAGAGCAAAGAACTGCAGGATCAGTACAAGATCATTTACAACTTGAGATCGATAATAATTTTAGCATTACAGCTCTTTCAACATGATTTCACTTGTTTTCTTGAAGCCTTGCTATTAACACATTCGCGACAGTGTGCATTCTATACAATCATACGCAGCTCGCCCACTAGGCTCTATGAGCTATATAGTGCTCATCTTCTTTCTGATAACTTACTTTGGTGCACAGAATTGCCCTCTCATCATTATTCCAATCGATCGACAGCTTAGCCAACAAAAATGTTGTGACGGGCGTCGAACGGGGAAGGCTCTATTCTGCATCTACAAAATATGCGTGGAACTCAAGCTCATTGATCGGAAATTTCATTGGAAATGAACTGTTATTTCAGTTTTAATCGCTGCAATGATTCGTAGTTTTCAGAGGAAACGTAAAGGTGCAAAAAAATACTGAAATGGACACAGCATGAGTTACAAAATGCTTCCAAATGCTAAGAGCAAGGTGTTTGTATGAAGAGCCATAGTAACAAATAGTAATTAGTGGCATGGTCGCCACTCATGCCCATGGAGCAATAGGGCAAGGTGGCTCCTATACTGTCATCTTCACAATCCCTTAAGTGTTCTAGTTATCGAAAACCTATCGTCTTACATGGATACCTGGATGGTCCGTCTTCACGGGCTGCACGGACTCCAGCACATTTGCCACTTGTTTCTTTCCCTCGGAAACACTGAAATGTACACAGCATGAGTTACAAAAATCCTTCCAAATGCTAACAGCAAGGTGTTCATAAGACGGGCCATAGTAACAAATAGTAAATGGTGTCATACTTACCAATGACACCCATGGAGCGATAGTGCAAAGTCGCTCCCTACAATGCTGTCATGTTCGCAACTCCTCAGTTGTTCTAGTTATTGATACCCTATCGTCTGCTTTCGAAAAAATCAGCACGGCCCTAATGGTCGAAAATTGGTTGTCGTCCCAAAGAGTAGGACTGTTAAACGCAGTACCTAGCGAATGTGTTAGAAGTCCTTCTAATTTGCATCTTTCTATCTCTGCTAGGCTTCAATTCTCTCTTTGCATTTCAATGAGCATATTGAGCACGCGACATTTTTAAGTTGACAAATTTGAGAACATATTATTTTCCATAGGCTACATCTACTACAACAAATCTGCTAGATTTTTAAGAAAGCAGGAAGCAGCCTTCGACTTTCGTTCGATTAATGGGCAACTATAAATGGTTCGCTTACCCACTTAGATAACCCATATCCATATATCGTACAGATTCAGGCACGTCTCCCACTTTTTTAGCTTTTCCCCTTCGTATTCCTACTCCTTATTCTTTTTTTCCTATTCTTTTTTCCTACACTTTTCTTTTTCCCATTTTTTTGCAGTCTGCGTTGGTTAGTTCCGCGGGTTTTCGAGCTCAATCGTGGCTACGACAATTTGATGCTCAGTTATTTTCTTCTACTGACATGTTGAATACTGCTTGAGCATGATTTTGCTGGGAGTTGAATATAAACCGGCTTGAGTGTTTCAAGATAATCTTTTCACAAAATGCCGATCCTTGTGAATCAGAGGGAAGTTTACTGCCTTGTGACTTGGATTCCTCCACGACATCGTCCATTTCTGTAACGGCAGCGAATCCTGTAATTATTAGTTCACCAGTCGCTCGAGGACAATGTAAGAAATAACCACAATGATGCTGAGATATCTGCAAAACTACAGACCACAGGTGTCTATGGTGGCGTACAAACGCACTACTACCCTTTCCGGGGGCTAACGCGTTCACGATGCGGGTCCTTCATTTCGCCTGTCTCTCAGCTAGTTTGCTATCGATCAGTGCCATCAGCAATAGCTCGTCAACGGGATTGATCTGGTGATCCCCAATCAGCAATGAATCCAGGCTGTAGTCGGGATCATAATGTTGACTTTGTATTTATTGCCTACTGCAATTTTTTCACGGTACGGTATTATGTGTGATACAACCACGATTAACTGGGTTCATTGCCTATTTGGGCTCCCCAGACCAATCCCGCTGACGGGTGATTGCTGATGGCACTTCGATAGAACTAGCTGAGAGACAGGTAAAACGAAGAACCCGCATGGTGTGGTGGTGAACGCGTTAGCCCCCCGGAAAGGGTAGTAGCGCGTGCGTTCCCCACCGCAGCACCTGTAGTCTGGAGTTTTGCAAATATCCCAGCATCATTGTGGTTTGGAGTTTTGCAAATATCCCAGTATCATTGTGGTTGAGTCCCCACCGTGAAAAACTGCAATTAGCAGCAAACAAAAAGCTAATAATGTAAAAAATAGTTTACAGTTACCATTTCTGGATTCCAGTTCTAAATTCTCATATGAAATTGAATTCAGTCTATTCTGTCCTATATTTAATTGTAATTAGAGTTTCTCGAACAAGAAAAAAACAACACTTACGCCGCATTCCCGTAACTCAACATAAGCAGCCATTTTTTTTAGTTAATAATATGTTTCTTCTGCTTCTGAAGAAGATATAAATAGGTGTGATTATTGTGACGTAGTAAAATGAGGGGCTACTGAGGTACCTATTAAGGGATTCGCTAGCTCAACTGCTTCAAATTCTATCAGTTACTCCATCGTTTCAACGGGAGTTGGTATAGAATCCGTCTACGAAAGCCTTAAGCTACAACTTTTTTCGCCAACTCACCTTCTTACTGTATTCATTCACTTGCTGTGATCTATTACCAGTTTAGACGAACTCGGTCATTTCGCTGTCCTTTTCTTCTCTTCTTTGCTTTTTTCCTTTTCTTTGTGATGGCAATCAACAGCAGGGATATTTATTCACTTCTTATTGTTTAAGGTTTAGTTTTTTCAGCGAACTTGCTTTGATTTATAGTCGAGCTTTTCATGACGATGGAGAGCCGGCAAGGCGTACGAAATGACTCTGGGTTGTGGTGCTTAGTGTTCTTTAGCGGTTTAACTAATCTGCAGCTTATTGCTATCAGTTTTTCGCAATACAACTGTAAAATTTCAAGTCTGAACATTTAATTAATTAATCCAAACCTTCTAAATCTCTTCATATTCTTGTTCTCGTTTCTTCTTCCTAGAAAACCAATCGCATACACTGTCATAGCTAACGATGATCTCATGCAGTGTGGGAGAATGTCATCTCCGCCGACGGCGGCTTTTTTTAACTTGAGCTGGTTTTTTATTGTTATAACCGGGCATAAATATTATTCCACAAGACTCTTAATAGCTTACGAGACGTGAAATACGACCCACTAAGGCTTTTTTTTCCCCTCGAATGTGCTCCGTAAACGTGTTTGACACCTGAGAGCGTACTCTCATACGTAAATCTCTCTCATCGTCCGACACCTGTCGATCCGTTATGGTGGTGCTAGGAAATTAACTCACCCACAGCCAGCCTGAGCTCGACGGGGCCGAATGACCGGCCGGCCGGTCTCATCACGGGCCGCCCAGCCCGCCGCCACGCCCCCGTGCGTTTGCCAGGCTGCGCTCTCGTGCAGGGAACGCGCCGACAACCTCGATCGGCCCTAGCCAAGACCACCAACGCGCGCGCATGGATTTCTTCTAGGACTATATTATACATGACGTGTCACTGAGTCACTAAGAAACCTTGTTGATTTGTTCATCTTTTCTTTGCTCTTGACAACAAAAAATTCTCTTCACGTTTCTCTGTGGCTTTACTTTAGTGGAAACAAATTCTTACGTATGAGGCGTTCTGTTGAGTCCTTGTTGTCCGTGTTTCGTTTATCGCGTGCGAAATCATAGTTCTAAATTTTTCTCTGCAATCATCTTTTCAGGCAAAGCTGTTTGCATTCAGTCAGGAGGATAAAATTGAATTCCTCCTGGGCAACATATGTGTTTCATAACTTTTAGTTCAATTTTTGATGTAATATTTTCAAAAAATATTCATTGATTTTCAAGTGCAAACTGTTGCTCATTACATCACACTATTGCTTTTTCATCTTTACTTGATCTTAATTATACCTTCCCTATTAGGGGCTCACATGGTATGGTAGTGAACGCGTTAGCCTCCGGAAAGGGTAATAGTGCGTTCGATCCCCACCGCAGACACCAGCGGTCCGAGTTTTGCAAATATCTCAGCAACATTGCAGTTATATCTTCCCTACTTTTTTAAACAAAGACAAAAATCTTGCTCAAAATTATTACTGTTACTAATATTTGGTTATGATCTGAGCAGTAGGTAACATTTTTTATCTTCAGTAAAAGAGAAATAGGGAGCATATGACTAAAACACAAATGTTAACTTTTTTCTTATTGACTCCTTTTTACAATTTTTTCACGGCGGGATATTATGTGTAATACAACCACAATGATGCTGAGACATTTGCAAAACTCCGGACCGCTGGTGTCTGCGGTGGGGAACGAACGCGGTATCGTCCTTTCCGAGGGCTAACGCGTTTACTACCACACCATGCGTGTCCTTCCTTTCGCCTGTCTCTCTCTGTATCTCAGCATCATTAAAACACAAATGTTTCTCCTATAAATATCTTTTTTTTAAAAACTGTAGTAATTCTATAAGGTACGTACTAATATTGTTTGCACTCTATTAAGTCCATTCTATTAAGTCGATTAAGTAACGTGCGTAAACCGGAAAATAAACGTTTTCCGAGCGGAACTCTCGAAAAACTTTTGATGTGCGCTAAATCGTGAAATAAGCGTTTCCCTTGTGAAACCGTCGAATAACGTCTAACGCGCGCAAAACCCTCGAAATCAGTGTTTTCCTATTAAAAATCACGTAAAATTGCCATTATTGTCGTTGTTCTCACAGTTATACTAAGTTATATAGGAGCAATATTACTTGTGAATCGTATGGAAGTAAGCACTACGGGCTAGCTAGATTGTCGCACTGATTACTAGTCCTTTTTGCAGGTTTTGTTTTATTATTAAAGTCAAACCTAAAATGTTTTTTAAGGAATCTCTTCACAACGTCCGTGGCAATGTTCGTATTCTGTCGAAGATTTCTGGCTACAACACGTCGAGTTACTGCTGATTTTTCATTATATTGCAGAGAAATTATGTTCCGAGCTTGTGTAGTGCAGTAGTTAAACCTGTTCTGCAGTATGCTAAGAGTTGTTGGCTCGACACTGCGCTCCGAGATATCCCCCACCCCCGAATACTCAACAGTGAGTCAGTTTGGGATAGCAGACTCGCCTGAGGGGAATAAATTTACTGTCTGGTACATCAGTGGTCGTCCGGAAGTCATTTTATAGACCACATATGCAACCAAGCAGCTTTACGATCTTGTGAATGGAGTCGATTGCATGACATAGCACTAAGTGATTGATCAACGTCGACGGATTTGTTTTATTTCTTTGTACAGTATAAGCTTAGATTAATCAATCCTAGCGTGCGCAGTAGCCTTAATATGACTCACGTCATTTTCACTTGGTCAAATGAGGTTGTCGTAGATGTGAATCGTCCTTCTTACATCATACTTAATTATTCCTTACGAAGATACTTGTTTGACAACATTCACTAGTTTGTTCCACTGGCTTTCTTTTACATATTTCTGATTTGCTTTCTGTTTAGTTTTTTTACAGATTATTAGTTTTTGATATTGTCCATTGCCATTAAATTTATTGCTACTGGCATTGGTAGATAGAAAACTAGCTGAGAGACAGGCGAGACGAACGACCCGCATGGTATGATGGTGAACGTGTTATCCCCCTGAAAGAGTAATAGCGCGTTCGTTCCCCACCGCAAACACCTGCGGCCCGGAGATTTGCAAATATCTCAGCATCGTTGTGGTTGTACTAAATTTACTGTTATGATGTTTTTAAATTTAGTTGAAAAAAATATTTTTTGAACTGTTTTCTCAATTTATGAAATGCTGCACTTCAATTTTGTCCCATTATTTCCATTTTTAGCGCCACTTTTCCGCCAAGCAAAAAATTACTTTGACATTTTTTTCTGGGTGTAGAATCAATAAAACCTCTAATATTAAAAAATTTTTGGTGTTTTGTGAATTTTTCTGTAGATATGACTGGAAAGGCCCATTCGTAAACGAGAACCTCGCGGTTTCTTAGATTCAACGATTAAAAAAATCAATATCTAGTAAATTTCGAGAAGAAATCCGGTTTACATCCCTTCCATTTTAGCGCGTGTTGCTTCAAATTCGTGCTAACCTTCATTTAAATGCTCAAATTTTCTTGAATTTCAAAGTCTTTTTTTTCAGATTTCGCAAACTTTTTTCACTAAAGATGCCCAAGTCTCTGTGTGTTGAAGTCACGTTACGCAACAGTTCCCAGGATCGACTTTCTGTTAACCTCGGCATTGGAATATGAATGCGTCGGTTTCTTGTTCAACAATCGCGAGGTTGTTAAACAGCAGCATTTACTTCCATAGAAAAAACGCAATACAATACAACAGTAGCTGGCGTTTCGGCAGTATCGCCTTCTTCAGAGCCTGGAAGGGTATACTGATATACAATTTACTAGGCCAAACGCTTCAATAACACTTACAAAAAGACGAGAAGCTCTGTGGTTATTACACGTTCAACAGCTTCTCGAAAAACTCACCGCTTTTTACGTGACTTCCAATGAGTGACTTCAACTATATGCGGCTATAATCAGCTGTTATAATCTTCTTCATTGGAAGTCACGTAAAAAAGCGGTGAGTTTTTTTCGAGAATCGGTTGATCATGTAATTACTATGGAGTTTTTTCGTCCTTTTGTAAGTGTCATTGAAGCGTTTGGCCTAGTAAATTGTATATCAGTATACCCTTCCAGGCTCTGAAGAAGGCGATACTGCTGAAACGTCAGCTACTGTTGTATTGTATTGTGTTTTTCTATGGAAGTAAATGTACGCTGTTTAACAACCTCGCCACTGCTGAACAAGAAAACGACGCATTCATGTTGCGTATTTTCACTGAGTGTCGCCTTACAACCTCTTGTCGCTAGTCGTCGCCAGCTGTCGCTGACCGTCGCCGTGCGATTGTAATGTCACGTGTTGCTGCTGACAATTCAGTCGCTTGTGCTTTTTGTCACATCTCTAAGAAAAGTAGTGATCAAGACCGATGACAATGAGTGACGTTTTCTGCTTCATTCGGAAGCTGAACGCCTTCGTGGCTGCCGATGATGTCTTCTAAGAGATTTATGTGCGCTATTTTTTTTCATAAACATACTCTCTTTGGAGCGAAAATTCAAAAGCAGCTTTTCTCTTGCTTAGAGATAAATCGAGGTGATTCGGGGTTGTTCTTAAAATCTGTTTTTTGCTGATGTGGCACTCGTTATAATCCGCTTTTTCCTTATCGTAATGAATTGCTGGCTTCTTTGATAAAACTGCTATCTCCGTTAGGCAAACCTGACTGGCCTATCCATGTCATTCACTTTATACTAATGAGTTTTGTGCGCAAGAGAAAGAAAACATCTGGAAGTTAAGAACTAAAGGTGAATGGTTAATTAAACAGATCATTTTTTTCATGGTCTCTCCCTTCTCTCGCGCTATCATGACTTTCTTCTTCCATGCCACTTTGGGTTTTCATCTATTTCCCGCTTGGTAGTAATAACACGATCTTCTTCCATTAATCACTTTAGAACTAATCTTCATTCTTAATCTGGAACATACAGAACTGGTTTCGAGTTCGTTTCATAAACATTTAGTTGTTTACGAGCAATAAAAAAAGAGAATAATAGACAGACAGCAGATCATATCGTCTATGTCGTTTCTGGTCACGACAAGGTATAGGCAGTAGTCAACATCTTCAGAATCGTCAGTAGTTGTTGATACTACGATTAGGACAAGTTTAGTAGTAACGGGCTCAGGTATTTCTTGTTGTTGGACGAGCTTTTTGCTTCGTTTGAAATCAAACAAGTCGATCCTTTGGCTAATCAATCAGGAATTGGATATGGTAACGTAACTCAACGGAAGGCTCCTAAAGGTTTTAAAATGCCTAAAGTTGAATGTTTTATGATCCAAAAGAGGTTCGATCTTTTACTACCGTTGTTGTCTCTTATCAGCTTATCGTCCTTACCCGATCTTATCACAGCCACTCGAACTAAGCTCTTTATGGCGCTGTGAGCGGTCTAACTCTCTATTGATGTTTGCACCTCTTTCCTTTCTTGTCTTATAAAATTTCCGTCTGAAAAAAAATCTTTGGCTGATTTTAAAGTGTTTACGCCACGGGACCGGAAATTGGTCCAAGTGTTGATCGAACTACTAAGTGTCAGGACCAAGTAGAAAAATGCATCTCCAATACTAAGAACTGTAATAAATACTTCTTTATATTCTTGTTGAGCAAACACGAGGTGTTATATTATTTCTTATCACGATACAGCTGACGCTTTGGCGGATTTCGCCTTCCTCGGAACCCGAAAAGGTCGAGAAGACTACAATCTACCCAGCCAAACACCGCAGTATCCAAACAGAGAAAGTGCTAGACCGACATTACAGTAGAACTGAAAACAAAATAACGTCTTTGCACATTCACCGCTTTCTATTAGTCTTCCACTGAATATGTCACGTGGAGACCAACCGCTCAGAGTTCACATTGGAAGTGTAGTGTGCCTCTCAAATTAAAATAACAGTTTCAAATACCTTGAGACATCACGTGATTACGAGGCATTCCTCCTGCGATTCATTTTCGCCTGGTAATCACGCATGATCTGACACGATATTTAAGACTGTAATTTTAATGTGAGAGGCACATTACACTTTCCATGTGAGCTCTCTGCGATTGTTCTCCACATGACATACTCATTGGAAGACTTACAGAAAAGCGGTGGATGTATAAAGAAGTTATTTTGTTTTTCATTGCTATTGAAATCTCGGTCTAGCACTTTCTCTGTTTGGATATGGAGGTGTTCGGCTGGGTGAGAATCTAGTCACCTCGACCCTTTCAGGGATTCTGAAGAACATGAAATCCTCCAAAACGTCAGCTTTATCGTGCTTCGTGTTTGCTCAACGTGGATATAAAGAAATATTTGATTAATGCCGAGGTTAACAGCAAGTTCGTTATCCGACTCACCATAATAAGCAATTCCTTATTTTACTTCCATTTTACGTGACTCGCCATCACATCTACAGTGGGCACTACAGCATTTTCTGCATTCGGTCCTCGTATTCATCGTCCATAGTGGTCTTGGACATTTCACATGTTCTTTCAGTTACTGCATCAGGATTTCAAGTTTTTTATGGATATTGTGGAATGCTTGTCTAACTGATTCTTCTTGCAATCTTGGAGTTGGCAGCACTAACGTTTCCACGTGGATTAGAGGGAAACGTTCGGATTCAGATCGAACTAAGAGCCTTCTTATGGTCCGCATTACTAACCACTACGCTATCCTCCACCCCTTATATGTAAGGTAATAAATATTGTCAAAAAGTGAGCGATAGAACTTTTGTTCTAATCTTGTAATCTCTTTCTATAGCCACTTTTTAGATACTGTAACGCGGTTCAGAGAAAAAGGATATCATAGAGTTCCTTGTTTATAAGCTCTCAAAGCTCAAGCTGGATTGTACCCATGGCGGTCAAAAAAACCTTTATGAAAATAGGCATTTGAACATCTGGAAAACACACGATGTTTTTTACGTGCACAGTCATTTTTTTCGTTCCACCTAAACATCCTGTTTTCTTTCTTCATGACACCTTTAAAATCATATGGTAAGTTTTGCAATGAAAACGATGTAGTCGCTTTCTCGGTATTGTCTCTTATCATCGTAGATCACCGCTCATCACATAATTTCTTGGAAAAAATCCTTACAAACTGAATTTCTGGACGGTGAAACATCTGATTCTAAGAGAAAAGTAAAAAAGTTTATTTTGTAACAAAAAAAAACAACTTAGTAGTCGTAGAAAGAAACATTGGGCTCATGCAGTATTAGGAAGGCCTTTATAAGTGTCAGCAGAAATTTTATCAAATCCAAAAGAAGGAAAAATAAAATTGAAGGCAAGAAAATTCTTCACTGATCTCTTTGAAGAGCAACCACTTTTGGTGGAGAAAGAGGCGTGCGAAAATTTTTTCTGTGTTTCATTTTTCATTGTTGACTTGACTTAAACTCTTAGCCCTTTGGTTCTTCGAACACAGCATTTTCAACCATTAATATTTCCTTTAACGGGTTTTTTAAGGAAAATTTTTAAAAAGTGTTTACCATTATCAACAAAACTTACTTGTTTGCTGAAATCGATCATTTTTTTAACTCAAAGTGACGTCATTGATAAATACAATCTGTCTTCGCAATCTGATTTCTGAGAACGATTCTAGTGAATTCTTCTATTGTTCCTAATAATATAATATTGCAACGAGAGAAAAAAAGAAGTAGAAAATAACGGCAGCTTTAACTCCTCTTGTTACTAGAATTATCGATTTCTCGTCGAATTCGCCTCTATGCAGAATAATTCTTTATTAAGATGATACTTGCATACTTGGACAGCTCGTCCTCACTGGTTATGCGGGCCCCAGCATAATCTCCATTTTTTGGAGTTTCGCTGGTCTACCCACTGTGGTTCTATGGAGTGCCGAGATCAGCCTGGCCAAAGTCTGTCACAGGTAGTCACCGCCGTTGTGAATCAGAGGGAGATTTGCCACCATGCGACTAGTTTAATACCAGGACGGCGACGGACGCTGGTAGTGGTTTACTGTTAGCCAAACTTTCCGATGGAAACGCCAGACTCCTTCTCAGCTTGGGGAGACCCTGCTGGGAATGAATCCCCGCTGTACATCGCGGTCGCACATCCAGGAACACCTCCCAGCCACGATGAGGCTGTAAACCGTCGGGAGACATCAGGATAGTGTTTTTAACTATTTGAAAATTTGTAATTTCTCACGAACGTCTGTGATTAGCGATGAGAACCAGGGCCAATGAGTGTTGGAATAGGTTTTTGAAACAAAAATGGAATTTTTGGAATTTTTTGTAAGTAATCGTAGTCGAAGTTCCATTCCAGAAAAATGCCCTACTGTTTTTATGCTTAGTATGATGTAGTGGCATTTGAATAACTGTTTCGGTAATAAACCTCTCCAATTATCTTTGCTGGTTTTGGAACTGACTTTTTATCAACTTTTTATACTTTGTCATTTTCCCTCTTTTTTCACGTTCTGTTATTTTTTAGTGACTGTATACTTACTTACTCCATACTTGAACGGCCCTCACTAGTTGTGCGGACCCCAGCAAAATCACTATTTTTCGGAGATTTGCTGGTTAAGCCATTGTGGTTCCCTGAAGACCCGAGGTTGCCTGGCCAAAGTCTGCCCCAGGTTTTCGCCACCAAAGGCAGTCGCAGCACTTGTGGATCAGACGGAGATTTACCACCATGCGACTTTGATACCAAGACGGTGGTAGATCCTGATATTGGTTTGCTCTTAGCTAGGCTTTCTGATGGAAAGCCGAACCAATTCTGATTGGGAGACCCTGCCAGAGGGATGAATCCCACCGCTGTACATCGCAGCCCAACACCCAGGAACACCTCCCAGCCACGATGAGGTGGTAAACCGTTGGGAGGAGTGACTGTATAACTCAAATAAAACATTTTTGGTTGCTGACAAACTTTATAACAAAAGGCAGGAGTCACTGCTATTACTTGTAGTTTCGCTTGTCATCATCTTATGGCGGTAACGGTCACCAGTGATTCGCTGATTTCTTGATAAACACAGAAGAGGCTGTTACTAAATTGTTTATTCAAAAAAAGCTGACATTTCTGTAGATTTCGGTGGATTGCCCTCTTTAGAACTTGTAAACGTCCAGTTGACTGCAATATGGTCAGCTAAACACCTCTATAACCTCGACAGAAGAATCATGAAACCCATATTTCGATCGAATTGGAAACAAAACAGCTTCTTCGCACACTCATCCCTTTTTTATGGGGGCTACCACTGAGTATTTCACGTGGAGACTAACTACACAGAGTTCACATGGAAGTGTAAGGTGCCTCACACATTAAAATATGTCTTAAATATTGTGCGAGATCGCGCATGATAACGAATTCCTCCCTGTGATTCATTTTTCGCGCTCTTGGAATTTATACAGTATGCTTCGAGTTTTGCACGCTGAAGTTTTCGATTCTTGTGCGAGGATAGTAGCTTCTAACTATGGTTTAACTGTAAGTTTACTGAGTAGGTGTTCTTTTATATGGATGCAGAGTGGTCTTCGTGCTTCGCCAACGTGCTCGTCCCCAAACACTTTACGAGGTATCAGATAAGCCGTACCCGAACTCATGCAATCACCAGTGAATTCTCCATTCGTCTTCATTAGGCGACGCAAAGCTGCTATAGTAAACTTCACTTATTTGAACAATACAGAGAAATGCCATCACACAATTTAGTATGAGGTCCTCTATTTCTAGCACTCTCGACGTAAAACTGTCTACAGCCAGATCATCAGCTTCCGGTGTCAGTGGCCGGATGTGCTCATGACTTTTCAGGTACTTCCGGACTGGAAGTAATGTGTGTTTTTGCGACAAAACCGAACCCTCATCATATGTTTTAGGTTCTCGGTTAATTATGATAAATGAGACCAAAGATAAATTATAAAGTGCCTGACGTTGATCAATCTCCGAGGGATGTTCCATGCACTTGGCTGCATTCGTGGTACCGTAAAGGTGACTGGATGCATGTTCGATCTTGCATATTGACTTACTGATCCTATCTATGTGTCAAATAAGTGTTCTTGTTCTGTTGAACAACTCTGGTACCTTCAATGATGCTGAGATATTTGCAAAACTCCGGACCGCAGGTGTCTGCGATGGAGAACGAACGCGCTGTTCTCTTTTCCGGAGAGTAACGCGTTCACCACCACACCATGCGGATCGTTCGTTTCGCCTGTCTCTCAGCTAGTTCTATCGATCTCTGCCATCAGTGATTACCCATCGGCGGGATTGATCTGGGAGCCCAAATTGGCAATGAACTCAGTTAAGCTGAGGCTTTAGTTATAATCACAATCTTAACCGTTTTATTTACTGCCTACTTTTTTTTAATGGCAGGGTATATTGCGAAATACAACTTCAATGATGCCGAAATATTTGCAAAACTCGAACAAAAACTCTGGTACCATTTGATCCACCCCGGAGGATTAGAAGACTCGGTTAGCCCGTACGCATGATTGAACCTAAAGCCATTTGTATAGTGCATAGCATCTTTAACCGCTGCACTACACGCACCCAAGTGGTAATATAACGATGATATTTCAGCTTTGATAATGAATTAATCAAATAGTTATCAATCAAAGACAATATTAACAGTGGCAATGGGGTTTACACTGGTGTGCAAGAAGCATACAACATATCACCGACCGACGACTGATCCTATGCCACCTGTCCTTTATGGACCACCGACGATTAATTGATGTAGGTCCATGAAAATGATCCAGCTGATGTCTTGTCACTTGAGAAAGAGACCCAATTCATTATTTCACATGACCCGTCTTCACGTCTGTTGTGCGGATCCCAGCACTTCTCACACTCGATTCGTTTCCTCACATCCATTGTTAACGAACGTCTTCCAACTTTTACGTGTGGCTTCGGTTGCTGCTTGAGGATTTTCATTTCATCTTGAATGTCATGGAATGCTGGTCGAGCAATTCTTCATGGAGTCCTGGGATAGCCGGGTTGGAGCGTTCCCAATTGAATTGCAGTCTTTTTTCCCCAGACAATCCCGGTACCAATTTCCCGACCCCGAAGGGATGAGAGGCTTGGTTGGCCCGGCGATGGAATCGAACTAGCACCGTGCTCGTGATTACGAACATCACTACCACTGTGCTATCCGCCCTCTTGACCCATTTCATTGGGAAAAACCCCATGTGGAGTTCCAGTAATATTTAATAAGACGACAATAATAACAATAATGATAATTGTAATGCACAAACAATGACGATAAAAAATCAACAAAGAAACGAAGACTCGAAGACTAAGTCTAATCCCACTGATAACTAGGCGATTATTCTTCTGATTTACAGTATGCTGCTCTAGCGAGGATAGTTTTCTTTTATCATCTTTTCGTGAAACAAACTGCGAGAATTCACTAACTTCATTTTTTTCTTCCGTGCGAATTTGATGACATAACGATTCCCATCGTAGTTCGTTGAATAAATTTACTCGTCGCCGTCCACCGCTGTGAATCCGACAAAGTATGGCGAAAAACAAAAAATGTGCTATTGATCAACACAACTCAGAGGGAATACATCGTATATATATATATATATATATATATATATATATATATGTGTCTGTGTGTCTGTATGTCTGAGTGTGTGTGTGTGTGTGTGTGTGTGTGTGTGTGTGTGTGTGTGTGTGTGTGTGTGTGTGCTGTGTGTACGTCGTGAGCGTGTCTGCGTGTGCCTGCATGTATGTGTGGTGCGTGTGCGTTTGTTTGTTTGTTTTATTCGTATGAGTGTTACTCCTTGTTTCATTTTTCCACCGCTCTATAAGATACCATGAGTCGATGGCTGACGGCGGATAAATCTTAGAATATTCACTCATTTAGTGCGACGACACACAGACAACGTCAGCAGCAGAGGCACCAGCTGTTCCTTGAACGAGTTAAGCACCACTTAATCTCTACAAAACGTCGTTTTTGTCTCTCACTACGTTATGCGATCGTCGTCGTGTCCGTTACGTTGTCCATGATTACTAACACAGAGCAATAGATTTTGACATCTAAATTATGTATGTTCCAGACTGACGTACACCGTCATGGAAGGATGACAAGTCAGCCAATTATTCTCAAACTATGACATGTTATTTTATATCACACGACTTCGTATATTGTGTGGATCTAAGCATTCCTTTCATTCGATTAGTTCTTTTGAATTTGTCATCAGCAAAAATCTTTGAGTTTATGCGTAGGTCCAGTTTCAACCTAAAGAATCTGTCTTTCTCATCAGTGTTTTTGAATGTTCGTCGAGGTAATTTTCCTTGGAATGCTGAGGTAGCTCTATTACAGCCCTCCCGGATCCTCACGTCATTGTTGGATCGGGTAGACTGACTTTTTCCAGGCAAGTTTGGTATCGATTTCCCCTAGAGTGTAGTTATTGGAGACATAGGTTGACCATGTGGGATTGAACCACCGAGCACGTGTGTATTACACGGCTCTGTAAACAGTGCTCTTCCTGCACTCCACATCATGACTTGCGATCGAGGAAGGGGGTGTGTGATTTCATATGGTTGTGATATTGGGATATATGATCTAAAAAAGACCTAGATGTATTGATATAAGAGATGAAATAATAAGTACAACATTTTGATATCGTTAAAAGTGGAGGGAGTAGCTCTGATGAGAGAATCACTTCGGTGCAGTTCGGTTCGTCTTCACGAGAAATCGTACAGAAACCGTAATCGTAAAATTACCGTCTAGCTGGTTTGTTACTAGTTTGGCAAGTTTCCGAAGTCTCAGTGTACAAGTGCCAAGGCGTCCTCGCGTCTCCCACCTAAGTTATCGTCAACCCATATGGACTTTAAGGATGTTTGATACCATGCGAGTAGGTTTCTTCCAGAACGGCTGCGATCTTCTTTTTAACCCCGGACCACTGCAACATAGTTGCAGCAGCTTTCAAAACAGAATTAGCTACTGGAATGCGTTTTTCCCTCTTTTTTTCTCTTAGTTGCACTTTACTGAGTACAATCGAAATCCACAAAGTGGCCCTTACATAGAGGAACTAAAATATGAATTGCAGTTTAATTTAATGCTGATATTTTCGAAGACTGGGTTCTTTACTTTCCGAAAAACTCCTCAAGTACCAGTCTTGTTGTCCGTCATCTGATCTCCTGATAAAATCCAATCGTACCTCTGTTTCAATTTTTCAAACGTTATCAACTTCATGAAGTCTTGTCGTCAATTCTAATTTCATCATCCTTTTTTTTCATTTCTCTTTCATCATGGACCCTTCTTATTCTTCCGCTCTACAACGTTCTTCATTGATTATGCTATTCATGCTTCTTGTTTTTTCTGTTTCTCTAGTCCTTCATTCTAAATTATGTCAAATCATCAACGTTCTTCTTTTCTCTAATTTATTCCTTCTTTTTTTCTTTTCTCTACATTCATCTACTAACTATTTCTCTTATTACTTTACATATTATTTAGTGAACCACTGACGAAAATCTAGTCTGGCATCGTATTCTTCTCTCTTTCTCCTATCTTAGCTGTCTTTCAGAACTTAATTTTAATAGATTTCTAAATAAAAATGATTAAAGAAACAAAAAATAATGAACAAATAAAAAGCAAATAAAAAGTTTAAATTTCTTAAATTTACCCAGTGGTTTCTTGCGTGGTTTGAAAGCGAATAATTAATTGCAAAACCAAGGACTTATTGATTTGTGGACGATTTATTGAATAAATAAGGTTTATCCTTTCTTTCTTTCCTATCATTTTACAATGACTTATCGTCGTAACAAGTTAGGAAAAAATGTAGAAAACTGAGTGTAGTAGTGGGCTCGTAATAACCTATGAACTATCTTCTAACTGAGTAAAGTCGTATTTAAACACGAAAGACAACAAGTGTACTTGGCGTTTCTTTTCTCAAATTTAAGTTTCTCTTCGTTACAGTTTTTAAGGCGTTCTATTATGCATTGACTTCAATGCGTACGTGGCCGATGACACCTTAGCCTTTCGAAGTTAAAGGAAAGTATCCTAGATCTTGGTGGATTTAATAACAAAAAAATTATTGGAATCTACAGGTCCACGGCAATGAGATATTATCATTTCAATTTTAGTAACAATAAAATTAGGGTTTTTGGAGCTTGTAAAGTTTTTTTGTTTGTATTTCGTAAATCAAAACGATTGAACAGCTGGGAGTTTCGTAGGACAGAATGCGATGCTGTCGCCATCGTTTATGTTTGTGACTGCTATGGTTACGTTTGAAAGACTCAAAATTATAGAGTCCTCTTTGAGCTTCTTTGTAAATTCCACCTGTTAACAGATTTGGAATTAAAATAGAACCTTATTAAGGTGGCACGGATTTTAGGAACGAAGAGGAGAATCTCACATATGAGTCTGTTATCTTTTAAAGCTCTCACCCACTGTGTTACCAAAAGTTTATCGCCAGCTATCAAAAGACTATCACCATCGCAACTGTGCTAACTAAGTGCTTAAATCTATGAAAAAGCGTCTCTAAAAGCTGTTAGCGGAACAAACTCATCGGATGACTGCTCCACTAGTTGAACTCCTCCATATTCTATGTGCGACCCAGAGCTGCGTACAATTAACTAACTACATGCACTGTGTCCTACACAGCCGTAATCCATGAAATGCACTACCCGTTCGGTGTTCGTCGATTATCTCGAGGGATTCTGAATGAAGGGATTCCGTTGGAAAAGGCTATAGGAAGGCCGTTTGTATTGGCTGTTATTCGCCACATCCTTCAATCTCGTCCCTCACTACCCCTCCACCCCATTCATCCACACCCCCCTTGTCCCACAAGTGGCCAGACGCGGCCCCCAATTATGCTCGCCGTTTTGGTTTATTATCTTCTTTATATTAGTATAACCACGAAAAATGAAGACATCCAGCGTCTTAATAGACCAATATCGACTGCTTTTTTTTTCTTTTTTTTCTTATTTTTTTCTCTGATAGTGTGGTACTGTCAGATTAAACATCTCTCCGTGGGAGGCGATAACTGTTTGAAAAGTTGTGGTGTCTGAAAGTTGTTCGCACTTAGAGTCTTTCCTTGACACCTAAATTTACTTGTATTTCGTACCGCTTGTAACTAATCGTCGACAACTGACTGTTTTTAATGTTATCACTGTGTAGGTTATCAACTATGAAACCTCTGATTTTCTCCACTGTCATCCAACTTTTGCTGCCAATGTTTCACTTCTCGGAGGAAACTCGTCCGCTTCGTTAGGATAACGAATATCCATCAAGTTATTGTCTTGCATTTAAGTTATAGCAGTGACAATAAAATTGCTATAGGCAATTTTCTCAGTTGATGCAAAAAGAAAGTTACGCTATTGTTCCCCAGAGAGGGAAAAGAAGGGGGCACTTCACAGTTATAACACTCTGAACGAACACTTTTCTAGTACTTTTTCCCGAATATTTTGCTTTTAGAATGGTTTCCTTCTTCATCGAATCCATCCGACCGAAAGCAGAAGAAAAGATAGAGGAAAAGGTAAAAAGAAAAAAAAGGTGCAGAGTAAAGTTTATGAAGTAAAAAATTGGTTCAAGCGCACCTTTCGGAAACGTTTCCTTATTTGCTGTAAGAGATTTCACTTAAAGTGTTTCGCTTATGTCACTCAACGATACTGTGGAATTAAGTCAAAAAGTTGAAAACAAGCCAAAATACCGGCAAAGTTGAAGAAGTTACTGAATTTCTTAGTGTTAAGAGGTGCTAATGAAAACTGATTAAAACGTATTCGGAACAGCATATTTTGTTAACTGGTAAGTTTCTAGTAGCTCACGACGATTTGTGTTATGCTTCCATCCGGATGTGCTGAATTACGGTAAAGGACATTCTTATGATGTGATAGCATCACGTTCAAGCCATTTTGCTTACTAAATTCACACGTTTATACATGATAAATTTGCTGGACTGAATAAGTGAGTGTAGATGGAATGCAATGTTATGGTTGACTTTAATCAGGCCAATCTACCATAAGTGTATCTATTTCCCGTCAGTTTTATTTGAAAATCTTTGTCTCCTGTTTATTTTGTATTCATTTTTTCTCCCTATACTTTATCGTGCTTGTCTCATGCATGTCGCTTGTTCACATACAGGTGTTCCTATATAGGATTGGTCGTTGTCATTCGGCTAACATCGAGCAGTCCGCAATCCAAAAATTGTAGGAGAAACCCGTCCAAAACCTTCTAGCCTCTATTCTAAACGTCTTAGGCATTGAAGAACACTAACGAAACGTGAATTGGCTCCTTTCCCCATAGTAAGACGGTAACTGAACATCAAACATCCTATGGTTCAACTTTTTCTTGAGGGTGTTGAGCGAGAAATATGTCGTTCGAGCGATAAAAACCCCCCGCAGTGAACAATCCTGCCATCGAACATAGATTGATGGGAACTTTTTCAAACCTTCACTCAATTATAACAGTGACGTAACTGACGGAAATGATACCAACTGGGAAGCACCGGAGATTTAGATAAAATGTTCCCGTGAATGTTCTAAACGGTCAGAACAGGAGTTACACAGTTTTGGACGAGTTCATCGCTCATCCTGTTCCATGAAGAGTTGCTTCAAAACCACATAATCACTGCTGTTGAGTTCAGTGTTCAAGCACTGTGTATGACACTTTAAAAGCACTAAAAGCGCTTTTTTCTCCCTAATTTTTTTTGCTTGGATGTATGGAAATTTTGCGAAGTTTCAACTCATCAGTGTTCAACTCATTCAACTCACTCATTTAATTTCCGGCAAGCGCTTTCTTATTGTAAAGTGAATAAACGCCGCAATGCTGGTGTAACAGTTCATGGCAATTGTCTAGATATCATCCACGCCAATCCTACAATGATCGATCATTCGACGAAACGAATCTGAATGAGGTTGTAAATGACACTATGAAGGGTAAAGGATAAAACTCTCGGCGTTGATCAATCCCTGAGGGATGCGCTATGCATTCGACTTCATAAAGCGTCGTTGGAGGTGAATGAATGCATATGTGGCTTTACAATGACTCGCGGTGGCCTACCGATATATCGAGCCAGTGCTGCTATCCTTCCAGACAAGTCTGGTACCAATTTGCCGACCCTGGAGGGATGGAAGGCTTGGGGGGCAAGGGGCGCGGATTCCACGTGTGTGGCACAGTGACGCCTCCAACCACTGCACCACACGCGCCCCTAAATGACACTATAGAAGAGGAAATTATTTAAAGCATAAAACACATGCAACGCGAGACATCATGAACATCTCCTTCAAATGGTGTGGATCCATCGTATTAAACTTCGTCGGTGTTTTCCTGTATTTATGAGCTTACGGGAGATTTTTTAATAAACACACTTTGTTGTGGCTAAGGTCTCGGATCTTTTGCCTTTCTGAGATCCACAATGGATTGTAGTTCGATGTTCGCAGCGATTGTTTCCCGATCTTTTTTTTCTTCTTGCCCTTTTGTTATTCTATGTTCTCTTCTCTGTGTTGTTGTTTTCCTGTTGTTTTTTCTTTTTTGTTTTCTCTTTCGTCTTCTTGTCATTTCTTGTTTCTCGTTTATTGTCCTTTTTTTTCGAAAATGTTTTCTCTCAGTCGTTCGTCCTCCCATTATGGAGACGGACGAACGACTTTGGACCATCGATGCGGAACATCGCCTCTGAATAAGACGAAGACGTCGAAACGTTGGCCGAATAAAAGTCGTGTAAGCTGATCAATCCAAACAAATTTGTTGATTATTCAAGCCAAGGTTAAGTGTAGGTAGGTTCACTAAAATACTATCCCCAGCCAACCTTTATTTGCTGCCTACTGTGACATGCACTATGCTGGGTATGATGTGAGAAACAATCACAGGGTATGATGTGAGATACAACCACAATGCCAGTCGTGAAAAAATTATAGTAGGCAGCAAATAAAGGGTTGACATTGTGGTTTCGACTACAGCTTCAGCTTAACTGGGTTCGATGCCGATTTGTGCTCCCCATATCAATCCCGCCGACGAGTGATTGCAGCGTTAGGTAGAAATCTAGCTGAGAGAAACGCAAAGCAAAGGCTTCCGTGATGCACTGTGTAATACGCGAGCACCCAGAAAGGATAATCGTGGCTCGATCTGACGCGGGGTCCAAGTTTTACGAATATCTTGGCATGATTGTGGTTAAATCTCACTATCCCCAGTGTTTTCAGTAGATAGAAAAGGAGGACAGAGGAGCGAGTGACAGAAATTTCGCTGACCGTCTACACCATGCTTCATTGTTTTCGTTTCTACCTGTTAATGATCACAGGTGTTGCTAAATGAAATGGTAGTTAATGATAGTTGACGATCAGGTCTCATTTCTTCCCACGACATTTATGTATGAGAAATAAAAACAACAAATATGAAGTTCTTTGTATCAGAAACAATAGCAAGAATAGCAATAAACCGAAATGAAAGAGGAGTCCACTAACACGCTCAGGGGCGAAGAGCACATCCTCGCTTCCAATCTGTGTTTAACCCTCTGTTTCTCCGTTTGAGATGGGACGAACCAAATAGCCTTTCACCTCGTGCTTGATACTCCTCAATGACTGAAATCCATGGAAGTGAATAAGAATAGTGGTAACGTTGGTAAGGATAAGGGCAACAATAGTGGTAGTAACAATAGTAAGACTAAGAATAATGCCCGACTAGGATATGCGAAGCTGTGATCAGCAACAAATTACTGTCACAAGTGCCAATCCGTCATCCAATATCGATCCATCGATATCGGAACAATAAGTTAAACAGTCAGAAAACTCAAATTCAATTGTCTCCGTCGATGTTACTGAATTGCTAAACAATGCAGCAACGTTGAGAAATCTCACAAATAACGCCCAGTTGTTGTCTGTGTTTGGTCAGATCTCGAACTCGAACAACGCTTGTGATGGTGATGTCAGTCAGTAAGTCAGTGAGTCGAGTCGTATCCATTCACCAACATGTCTCTCCACACTGAGCTCCAGCTGTTTCTTGCTCATTTCTGCATTGATAGCGAGCTTAGAGGGTCGGTAAATTTTGCTCCATTCATAGGCGACGTGAAAGGCAACCAGTCTATGTTGACAGATGTAGTCCGATTCCGATTCGTTGTAAACAGCTGTTTCCCCTGTATTCTTCATCATCAAGCTCTTAACCCTAGAAGAGGGTTTTTGAGCAGATTATGGATTCTCTCGTGAAACATCACGTATTTTTCTGTTTTGCTCGTCGTTTTCTATAAGTCGGACAAATTTTAGGCACCACACATGACTCATCTATGATGTAATGCTTCCATTAGTTTACTGTAGATTGAAATTATCACATCACCTATGACGTGTACAGGAGTGGCTTCATCTGTGATTTACCACTTATTTATCTTTGCTATTTGCCTTCTGTCGTTTACAATTTTCGTTTACACTTGTCTACTTAACTTCGTACATGTTCATATATTTTTCATGATCTCCACCACCACCTCTCCGTGCTATTTTTTTGTTCCAGAGCTATCTTTCTTTTATAACCTCGCTGTTGAACAATTTAATGGAAGCTCTTCAAACCATCACATGTAAATCGTCCAAGACGGGGTTTTCGATCTTCATTGTCTAGAAAACCGTGACGACCTAGCTAAGATTTCTATCCAGTCATTCACATTTCCCTTCTTATCGGCTTTATTCGTTAACCAGTAACACTGTTATTTGCAGATATATATGATTTAAATTTATATTCCTTCACTGATAAGCTGACACGAGATGATAAAGGAGTTGATGACTTTACTTCTTTGTGTTCCTCTAAATGAACAATCTCCATTGGTTGTTAAAGGTGCTATGCCTTGTAGATCTTTTTGAATATCAGGTGATAATTGTTTATTTATGCATAACTAGCGGCCATGAAGCAATTGAGACCTTTAGGTTGTCCATTAGATTCCAGTTTTGCACTCTTCAATTCTTAAATCCCCAGAGATTAGGCAATAGGATATAAATCACATCCATTGAAACGGCCACTGAAAGGACGACGACGACGACGCGTCGGGAACAAGGGACCAATTGATTTCGGCGACTTGATGTGTGTATGTTTCTGGAATGGGAAGTGTTTTCGTCGACGTTTCGCATGCAGTTCCTACTCACCGACAAGACTTTCAGTATTGAAAATATCACAAATTCATGCACGATAGAGCTCCGATCCACGAAACTACTTCACCATGAGGTACAATAATCGATCGGTTACAAGGTCCGTAGTGCTATCGAAATAACGCCATCTGCTTCATTTTTGTGCTTGTTCGACAAGTGGCACTCACAAGCAGAAACGCGGACAGCGAACGTCAAAATCTTGCAGAGAAGTGAAATTTTGGGCGGAATCACGAGGATCTTAGTGATCCTTAGAGAAGACCTGTGGTTTTTTTCTGGTAGGCGTGTAATCAAGAAAGCTGTCAAAACCTTAGCACAATGGTAATTTGTACAAAATCCGTACTGTTTTTGAGAAGTACACAACCGGCAGTGACAAGTCAATTCTTTCAATTAGTTCTCCAATTTCATGCAACGTTTATAGCACAGCTGGCATTGTCGCATCAAATACAACACCTCTTTGTTTTTCGAATTTCTCAAAAACGCAGACATGCAGGCGTGTATGGCGCAGCGACTAGAGGTGCCCTACAATACACACGTGATCGTTGGTTCAATCTCGCGTCCCGCTCTTTCCAAGTCTTCCGTCCCTCCGAGGTCAGAAAATTCGTACCAGACTTATCTGGTTTAGGAAGGTAGAAGAACTGACTTGGTACATTGGTAGGCCATCACAAGTGATTGTAGAGGGCAGATGTGCACTCAGAGACCTCTAACCATGCTTGAGGAAGCTTAATGTGTGACGCATTGCTCAGAAATTGATCAACGCCCAACGATTTATCATTTTATCCTTTATTTTATCAATGCATGCAGCATTGCTAGCATTTTGCTTCGAATGATCTGATTTAGAGAAGAAAATCTTCACTAGAATAACATGGCCTAAATTTTCAAATCTTCCGAATGAAGAGAATAAGAATTTCCAAATACTTAATGGGGAAGCAAGTAACTAAATAGAAATAACTACGAACATGCCGCGATATGAGCAAACCTCAGAACCTCAGTAGTGCTTCGAACCCGCGACTAGCCACACCAGGGGGCTTATGTGCCATCTACTACACCAACCAATCTTTGATTTGCCTTCTTCTCTGCAAATTTTTACTGTAATGGTGCTATCAGCAATAAACAGAAACAAGTGAAACCCTACTGATGCATACTGTCTTGAACATTACGCAAGTGGTACATGTCATTGATGAGATCGCGGAGTGATCTCTCACCACTCAACAATGGGCGATCTTCAAGCGATTGCCACGGGACACCGACAGCTACCAGTGTGATGTGATCGCTCAGATTGGACTCCAACTGAGTGACAACGTGACATCGTCGTCACTTTGGAGTTACGAACAGGTGTCGTCGAGGCTGTTGGTCGCTCGCCGGTCGCCGCCACCTTGTCGGAAACCTCATCAACCTCAAGGTCGTTCGTTATCGTTCTCACTCGTTTCGTTTTCGTTACGATTACAACATGTTTATTTAATAGTCTAATATGTGTTCTTTCATTGATGAGCTAGCACGAAATTGTCATATGACTTTTATTCGGCTAACGTCTCGACATCGTCGTTCTCACGGCTGGATTGATCCGACTTGATGTTCCATAGTGGTTCGTCTTCTCGATGTGGTGTCCTCGTCGTCGTATCGACTTGTGTTATTATTGCTATTTTTTATGTTATTGTTATCGTCGTTATGTTTGTTATCGTTGCGTTTGTCTGTTATTTGTTCAAGTTTTTCAAATTTCATCTTTTTGCTTTTAACTTGCCGAAGCTTGTTCTACATGCTACTATTCTTTTGAACTCAAGTAGATTTTGTTGTCTTTCTGGTAGTACTGATATTTTTCACTTCCACATCTGTTGACATTTTTGCGATGGCCTGTCTTTACTGTTTGTATGAAACACAGCAAAATTTCCACTTTTCGGACTTTTGCTAGCCTAGCCACTGTGGTTCTCTGGAGTCCCGAGTGCAGCCCAGCTAAAGTCTGCCCCAAGTCTTCACCACGCTATCCAGCCGCGGCTTGTCTCCCGTGCAGAGTCAGATATAGAACCAGATTCTGTTCAACAAAAAAGGATCTTGAGGTTTCTACTTTTGTAATGGTATAGCATCCTCATGTGGAACAATTGTCAGCCAAGAAATCCATCTTGCCAATTCCTGAGTACCATTGTGCAAGAAAGAATAGAAAAATAAGAAAATGATCAATGAATACTTTATCCATATGTCTTGTTGTCTGTACAAGAGAAACAACAGAGACGATTGCTTATTCAGTTTCCTTCCAGTAGAATTGTTTTCTTTCTCACATAAACGTTCATTGTTCTCTTAAACGGTTTTAAATAGAATTTTTAAAATGCATACGATATGTGAAAAAACCTTCTCAACGGTTTACCGCCTCATCGTGGCTGGGAGGTGTTCCTGGGTGTCGGACTGCGATGTACAGCGGAAGGATTCATCCTCCTGGCAGCGTCTGGCAAACTGGGAAGGAGTCCGGCGTTTCTATCAGGAACCCTTGCTAAGAGTAAACCGATACCAGGATCAACCATCGTCCTAGTATCAAATTATTCGCTTGGTGGCAAATCCCCCTCTGATCCACAAGGACTGCGACCACCTGTGGTGGTGGAGACGTGGGGCAGACTTTGGCCAGGCTGACCTCGGGATTCCAGGGAACCACAATAGCTTAACCAGCAATTTTCCTAAAAATGGACATCATGCTGGGACCCGCACAACCAGTGAAGACGGGCCATCCTAGTATCCAAGTAAGTATGATGGTGAGGTGACGAATTTCATCGTTATTATGACTTTGTCGGTCATCTTTTCACCGTTTTAGGTGTTTTTTCTTTTCTTTCTTGCCGTCGTTTACATTAGTTTCAACACAAACAGGTGTTTTCTCCTTACCATGGCTAAATTTCGCCTAATTTTCACAGTTTTGACCTTTTCGAAACGCTGAAAAACGCATTATTTATGTATCGGATAGAAGAAGAGCCTTCATCGAAATTCCCGAGCCTGCCTCACTCAGAAGAATGAGTCATTAAAAAGCTTATCTGGAAATTTATTGATGTGAATGCTTTGTGTTTTTCTCAAGTTTTAGTTTTCTTCTCTTCCTTCCTTCTTCCTTTTCTGGTTTTGCAAATTTTTTTCTCTGTTTCTTTCAAATGCAACTTCGTCTCGTTCGTCGATTGTCTAACGGAAGGCAATTATTCACTTTTTTATCGGCTTGTTTCTGTGTCTCCAAGTAAATCCAGTGGGAATTTAGTGGCTGTCTCGACAATCCAAAAAAGAAGATTTGGGGGAACTATCCTCTCTTGTTGTCTGCTATTTCTCAAGGGCTGTATTGTACACTACCTTGAAAAAAAGCAGTAAGTATTCACAGGTTTTCATCATCACCCCTTTTTCATTCTATCATTTTCGTTATCAAACATTTGCTTTTGAGAGAAAGGCAAGCGAATTCCTAGAGGAGCTAACAGTGGACGCTAGCATTTGCATGTTAACACTTAACTGACTCTGTGTATTGATATCAACGCATATTCTCTTCGATTATTGATTTTGCCGCGGACTTCATTCATTATAACTTCTGCATTCAGTCGATCGCTTATCCAACGCAGATGTTGCGCCAAGCTTGTTCCATGAAAATCTGTTTTCTATTCTTGATGACCTGCGAAGAAAGTCTTTTTTCGGACGAGTTTACCAGTGCATTCCACACACGGTGAAATATTAGCGTAGTCACAGGGCTGCCGACGCACAAAATGAAGCTCAATCATGTTGTTTTACATAAATGAATCATAATAATGTATATCTACTGTGTTCCCCTTGAACAGATACCACCAGAGTCAGTGTTCGTCTCGGTTACACGTCAGAGCCATCTGGGTTCATTCTCTCGTGACGGAGTTAAGGAGAGCATCACACTTTGCATACGAAATCTTTACGTTTTATGATTTTGCCGGCAGGACATCTAGGATTTGATCGCTAAATTGTACCATGGCTGTTTAATATAGCCCCTGTTTCTTCAATAGTAGACTTTGAAAGAATCCGTTGAAGCCCCAAAGCAACGCGTATGCATTTCTTATTCGTTCCATTGCCTGCATTTGTCTTAATCAACGTTCAGAATATACTCCGCATGAATATTGTCGTGCTAATTGGGCAGGTATAAGTTATTCTGACACAGAAAAGATACCTCTTTCCTGGAGCCACCTGCATCTTGATATATACTAATTAGGGTCGCTTTTGGCCCTCGTTTATTCCCTTATTCGTCACCTAGGGACACGACACCTGAGAACTACATAAATCCCATGCATAAGAACACTAGGTGCTTTTTATTTGGCAGTCAGATGAAACCCATGCAGAGCTGCAGGTTTGTGCAGGATAGCTGACCTTGCATTGATTTGCCCGTAGCTGAGATTCTGCATCGAAATCTCGAACTATTCGTCAAACTTTTTGAATAACTTTGCCAGAGGATAGCCCCTGCTAAACTTCTTGAGTTGCTTTGCCGGAGGATAGCCCTGGCAGCACATCGCTGTTCTATACGGACAAATAGTCGCCACCTTAGTAAGGCGATAACCCATTGGGGTCGGTGGATACACACCTCAAAATTTGCCGGAGTTACTGAACTGGGTTGTCTAGCATGAACCTTAAACCCCTAAAAGTACTCTACATCAAAACTAACTTCTAAATCTGTCTCTCGTCGATATGAATTCTACAGATGCTAACCAATGTATTCATATTTTCACCCAACCGATCAATAATAGAACAACTCTTTTCGAAGATTTCAATGAGCTTGTGGACTCTTTTTTAGAAATGAAAGGAAATGCAGCAATCGAATGAGTGAAAACTTACTGATTTATCGTATTAGAAACGCCAGCACAAGCATCTTGATAGAACAGGAATCATTATATGAGCAGTTCATCAATGCTAGCCTGACCTGCTGAGCGCCGCGTTAAACCCGTCGACCCCCACCCATACACTGATCGAGCCTCCGGTGCTTCACGAAGGTCACATTGATCCCGCGCTCGCTCTCTGTTCCTAATGCCACTCAACGCCCCGTTATTGGATATGTTTGTACTGGAAATAGACAGCGTGACCTCTCTACCACCTCTAAAATACGGAAGCAAATAACGAATACGACGATGAAGACGACGACGACGACGACGATGGTGTACATGGACACATCAGACGTCGACAATCGCCGGTCATCATCGCTGTTTCCATTGTCTGTTCATCATTTCTTCACTGTGCGCTCTCTTTTTCTTCTCTCATCATTCCCTGAAATTCATCACGTCTTGATCTGATCGAAATAATCTTTCTTCCATTGATTTTCGCTCCTTGGTTTCCTTCCTCTTAGTGCTACCACTTACATCATACTGAAATGCAATGTCGTTTCCGGCTCTCGTGGTGTTCTTCGTTCTGACGCAACTCTTCGTATGTCACTCAGCTTCTTTTTTTCTACAACATTTCTTTTAGATTATATTTCATCATCGTGATTTTATGCTTCGTCATGCTGCAATTTTTTTTTGTCGTTGTCTTTTTTTTTACTTTTCTTTTTCTACTCTTCTTACATTATACTCATCCATCACGCTCATCTTCGCACATACCACTTTCTCTCGAGCTTGTCATGTTTCTTCTCCACTCCTAATCCTCATGTCTGCGTCTACTTAGCTTTTACTCCCTTGTTTTTATTCGGAGTCGTATGATTTGTCGTCCTGAAGAAGTTTCATTATCGTTAATACCACCGATAGCTAAGTATTCCGTCTCCATGAACCTTAGCCGCTACCTCGAAAGGTTTGTTCTTTCCTATCTACCCCTTTTACACCATTCATTCCGGTTTTTTCTCACATTTTCAGACACCATTACTATTTGGTAGAGTTGTTTTCCATAGCGTTTATTATCCCTACTTCTACTTTACATTTGGTCCGTGCTCAGTTTCTATGAAGCAAGGGCTTCCACGTTCAGACTTTCCTGCTCTTCTACTTACCTCTTTCAATCATTATTCATTTCGTTTTTCCACATTTCCAAAATCAGTTACTCCGAAGTAAAACTGTTTTCATAACTACGGCCATTCAGTTTTGTACTTTACCATTTGTTATGATTTAGTATACAATTCATGTTGTCGAAACTTTCAATCTATTTTACATTATTTTCTCTGTTGTTCGTCATCACCACGAGTGTCTTGCTCTTTGTTTATTTTTCATTCTTTTTCATTACTCATTATAACGAATGTCGAAGGTTAAGCAATCTCTGGGCTCACTTCATTACCGCTTATTTATTTCTCCCGTGACTTTGATTACTAGTATTTTAAGTAGTTTTACACCTACGTTTGAAGTTTCATCTACTGCCTATTCTTTTTTCATGACAGGGTACGATGTGAAATACAACCAAGAAGCTTATCTGACGTTCCGAGTTTTGCTCATATCTCAGCACCCTATGGTTTCACATCTGTTTACTACTATCGACTTGTTTTATTCTCTACTTTTTTCGTTCTTCTCTCCTATTTCCTCTTCTTATCATTCACTCATTCATTCATTTTTTTTGTAATTGCCAGCTGTCTGCTATGCAAAAACTTCCTAGCTTCGTCACGCTTTTTTCTAAGCTGATCATGTGATAGTACTGTTATCAGCGATTCTTTTTCCCACCATTTCTTTATGTTATCGATCTTATTCCTTAGGAATACTACTGTTACTAGTACTACTAGTACTACTACTACCACTACTACTACTACTACTACTACTACTTCTAGTGTGATGAAAATGTAACTAATTTGAATGAGATATTCGCCATTCATTCTTTATCTTCCTTCCGTCACTTACGTCCCAATCGTTCTGTATGAATTTGGACGGACGAAAAAAAGAGAATGAATAATAACATGGAAAAAAAATGAAGAGCGTTGTGTTTTCAGCTCTGTCGGCCCCCATCAGTGAAGAAAGAAATGCTTTTGAGAGCTTCATAATTTATGGATACGAGACAACGTCGGACGACGACTGCGGAAGTGGAAGCGGACCAACGGCGATGCAGTTTGTGAGTGCCAGTGCTTCTTGATCCTCTTTCCTATACGATTTGTGTTTTCTTATTGTTCCGTATCATCCATATTCCTATGTGTTTTCCCCATGCATGATTATTATCGTTGTTACTTGATTAGTACTGCTGTCATCCTCATTATTACCCTTTTTATTAATGTCTCGGTCTCTTGACAGTCTTGCTCTATCACAGTATTGTTATCATTATTACTATCATTGGTAAAAAGCTAACTAAAAAAACCCAAGCTAAAACTAAGAAACCCTAAGCTGAAGTCATTAGGTAACATCTGTTACTAGTGCTCTTTTAATTACTTTATTTCATTCTTGTCTTTTTTTTATTCTAAATTTCACGATTTTTATTTTTTTACTGTTTTAAAATTCGCGTGTGGCGCAGTGGTTGGATGCGCCTGCAACGCACACCTGGGATCGATCTCTGCGCCCGTAGCTCACCAAGCCTTCAATCCCTCCGGGGTTAGCAAATTGGTACCAGACTTGTCTGGGAGGATGGCAACACTGGCTCGCTACATCGCTAGGCCACCAGGAGTCGTCGTAAAGGCCAGATATGCACTCGTTGACCTTCAACGATGCTTATTGAAGTCGAATGCATGGTACATCCCTCAGGGATTGACCAACGACGAGAGCTTTATCCTTTTACTGTTTTAAATATTTTTTTGACTAATTAGCTTTTTTATCAGTGGATATGGTCATATTTTTTGATTCCGTTTAAATTCAGTTCAAAATAACGTTCATAACGTTCTATGTTGCTCATTGATTGATTACGTTAAAATCTTAGCTTCTTCCTTTCAATCTAATCGATTGGAAGCTGATAGAACATTTAAAAGAAACGATCTCTAAGCACTTTTAGAAATATCGACCATTTTTGTGAATTCTTTTCTTAGTACAGAGTTTTCTTGCCTTTTTTCTTCTGCTGCATCCCATAGACGGCAGTTTTACATGTTCACTTCCTAATGGAATGCTTGAAATGACTGTTATCATTAGCTCTCTAAAGTTTATAGGAGCGTTTTCTGGTGCTTCATTAAACCTCTTTTCTCTACCCTTATAAATGGACTCAAATAATCTATAAGGTAAAAACCGGAGATCAGTATTTACTTGTGAAGAATTCCTTCTTCCGAACGACTACCACTGTAATATCGAGCTAGAAACCTATTTCTGCTTTGTCTTGGGTTTTACCGTAACAGTTGAGTTGTACAGAATAATTTTTGCTTGAAATTTCTCTAGATTTTGGTCCACTAGCATTAGTGGAGACCCTTCGATTGAGTGCTTTTTTTTCTCTTCGTTTTCAGATCGTCTAAGTTCCTTAAGAAAAGATCTACATAGTTTATATTCAAGGCGGTTAATGAAAATTTAAGTGACCTTTTTCAAAACACTGGCAATTGGGGATTTTTTAGTGACTCTATATGGTAATTGATCAACTGGTAGATGTAAGTGTTTACTATGATTAATTGAATAATTGGAATGCTACAGTGATATCTTTCAATAGTTACTTTCTTGGGAGCGTAGGGTGCTGTACTTCTTCTCCGGCCACAACCAACCCCACCAGTATGTGGGTGGTCCCGAAGTGTCCAGAGTAGATTTTTCCGACGAGAACGCCTTCTCTTCATTTCCGGCGCATCCGCTTCTTCTGAGAGCAATCAAGTTGACTCGGTTGAATTCTTCTCCGTCTAGTCGCCTATCTGGGTGGTTCGCATTCCTCGACGATTCTCCGAAGTGAACGATGTACGACCAACTTCACTGTCGAGTTTTTCTTTTTAAAATACTTTTGAGCGGTCTGATAGTTCTTCACCTATTTATATCAGAAATAGTTCATTTTTTGGATGGTGAATCGTAAAGCGTTAGGATAACTAGTAAGCATTGGTAAATTGGGTATAAGTTAGTTATGTTGCGTCTGTTACTGTGGAACGTGGTAATTTTTAAGATAGTAATCTTTTGCATGGGAAAAGAAGCCAGCGATTTAAGCGTAGTGACGATGAATGATAGGAAGTCATTGATGATTGGAAAATGGCCAGTTGTTTCTGGATTTGCAGTCGTAATCCAGAATACTTTCAAGGTGTCTTTGATTGAGTTCTATTCATCATCCGTAAGAATGCTACGCTTCTTCGCAGGATAACGTTCATCAATAACTTTTTCTATGAATCCCAAATACCGCTGTTTCTCGAAGTTGCTTTTCGCGGTAAACACTAACTCTTATTATAAAGTCCACTCTTTTCCTACTACACGGTATTTATGGGTTTCCCATATGGGTAAAATGTGATAATATGAATATGAAAATATGAACACATGATGTTCCTACAGGCATACATGCATATACAAACATATATCATACATGCTCACACTCACAGCACACACAGACAAATGTACATGCGCGTCTGCACGCTCGCGTATATTTCACACTCATGGAAGGACATTATATGCATGTATGTACGTATTATATGCATATATACATACATGTATATATATATATATATATATATATATATACAGTATATATACAGTTTAAGAAACATCCATACATACTTGTACGCACATACACATACTTTGCGTTGATATACATACGTGGAACCCATGAACATACACACACATAAACACGTGCGTGCGTACACCTACATCCGCACAGAGTCACGTCCATACGATCGCACACGTGTATGGACGTGCGTACAAACAGCTCATACACACATAACACACAGACAACACATACACACACACACACACACACATATGCTTATATACATACATACACATGCCTACATACACACACACAAACACATACGCAAAGAAACACCACACACACGCACACACACGCACGCACGCACAGATACACGATATACATCAAGAGGTTTTCGAAGATTAAACGTCTACAGACGTTATCATTTGTAATAGTGTTCAATATGCCTTCACAAAGTGTTTAAATCCAGTTCTAATGCATTTGAAACGATAACTAGCTAAAGTTTGTGACTGAGGCTTAAATCTAAAAGCCAAATCTAAATCTAAGCTTAGGCAGAAAACTAAAGCTAGGCCGAAACTTATAACAAACCACTATCAGATAAACAACGCTGCTAAGCCATGGCAACTGATTCGGCTTCGATTCGCATAGTCAAGTAGTAAAACGAACAGAGCTGTTTTTCTGAAATGTGTCACCTCAACATGAATGTGTACAATTTCAGGATACTACCGATATTTCCTAGAATCAACATTTTTTCATTTATATTTATATGGATTTCATTATTTTGTGGATTTGGTGCGACAAAATCGGACGTTGCGGTGAGTGCAATGATGTTTCATTCTTTTTAAGATAATTTTCCTCTATTCTACTTCATAGATGTGTGGTTTGCCTAGTTTAATTGGGTTATCAGTGTATTGTTACCGTTGTAAATATAACTTATTACTTACTTGAATACTCGATTTGCCCGCCACTGCAATTCAAATTTTATTGGTAATCTATGGTTGGGCAAGATTTCCTCTTTCTAGTCTCAAGGGCGCCATAATACCGCTTTCCCCTACCTCTTCATCAGGATTAGCTGCAATCCCATTTGGGATCGGAGTGAGGTTTAGAACTTTGAGACGAGGTTGCTACCAGAACGACAGTGATTCCTAGTTTGGGACACCCAGGTTGGAAATGAGCCCCCGCCGTATGTTTCAGTTGGATTCGCAGGAACACCTACTGGCCTCCTATTTGTGTCTAACTGTTAACATATCAGCTATCGTAAACTGTAACTATTTCGTTTCAAAATCCGTGATGTTTAAAGGGCTTAGGAGTTGTATTATTAAAGTGTTCTTGAGTGTTGAATTCCTTTATAACAATGGAAGCTTCATATAGTCGCAGCAGTGCTAAGCTTAGTTTCTTGCAAAGAGCTGGTGGTTTACTGGAGATTTGGAACTGAGGAAGACCATGAATACCTATCAGAAGGCTCAAGAGGAGGAATCATTTCTAATGCACAGCACATGAGTGACAAAATTCCCAGAGCCCACATGGTTCTTCCTGAACTTGAGCCACCCACGTATCAAAATATACATAAACTTGATTAAGAGTGTGTCTTTTTGGTAATTACTTTGTTGGATTTCCCGTCCCCCTTAGAGAAAGCTAGCCGTACCAGCCGAAAAGAGAAAGAAAAAGCCACACCCCTGGAACCGTTTAACTTCATCTCATTATTTCTTAAACTGTTTTGTAACATTGTAAAGTTTTTCCGTTATAATTCATTCCATCAACTGTCATTTTTTATTCTTGCTTCTCAATCTCGGCTTTCGTAATGTCTTTTTCAATCGTATTATCACACAAATAAGGATAATAATAAAGGTAAAGCTCTCGGAGTTTATCACTCCGTGAAGGGTGAGCTATGCATTCGATTTCATCAAGCATCGTTGGAGGTGATTGAATGCATATCTGCCCTTAACAATTAACAATTTAAAAAAACAACAAAAATTAACGCGGTGGTCTACCGATGTATCGAGCCAGCGCTGCTATCCTCCCAGACAGGAATGGTAGCAATTGGCGACCCTGGAGGGATGGAAGGCTTGGCGGGCCACTGGCGTGGTGATCGATCCGTGTGTGTGCCGCAGTGCACCTCCGACCACTGCGCCGCATGCGCTCACGGTCACACAAGTTAGAATAAGCAAATGGAATGGAGAAAGAGCATATCAAAGTTTTCCAAGTGTATTTTCTTGAACAGAATCGGATTTTGGCGCCAAGTTTGAGTAGAGTCTTGCTTTCGGTCCTCAAATGTTTTTTTAAACATTTTTTCATTCACATTTTTTCTACTCCTACGTCTAACGTTTTTAGTTGAAATTTTTTCTTTCCATTTTCCGTGATTGGTTTCTGTCTTCTTGTTAGCGGGAAATCAAAGCAATCAAAAAAAGATTCAAACAAAAACCGTTCTCAATCTTGGCACAAAATTATCCAGGCATGAAGAGTCGCGCTTCAAATAAGTTAAACTATCTCAAATATTTATGTGAACCTCTGTTTGTTTTTTTATTACAATATTATTGAACCTTGCGGTATACCTTTCATGTAGCTCTTAATTCCACACACCTGACATTTGCTAGAATTTTTTAGAGCCTAAGAAAATTTCTAAAGAACTTTTTCAACTTATAGAATAACTTCTCTGGATGTCTATTCCTTTTTTTTAGGAAGGCTTAAGCAGCCCGACTAGTTCGTTAGCCTCAAATCTTCGTAAAAGCTACACAAACGACTGGGCGGTGCGAATTGCTGACGGTTCCGATGATGAAGCTGAACGGTTGGCGACCAAGTACGGGTACCAGAACTTGGGTCGAGTACGTCTATTCACTTACTTTACCCTCTTTATCATCTTATCAAATGCTATGGCTTAGTATGGGTAGAGCAGTCCCTGACATGGTGCATTCACATTTCCTTGTTCGATCACACCCTTCACTTTGTTTTTTACTTAAGTTCTAATGCGCGCTATGAAATCTTTTAACTTTCCATTAGCTGCTATGTGTCAGGGTAGATTCATGTGAAATGATTTACTATGATGACGAATGGCATATGAAGACGATGACGAAGAACGGCTAATTATTATGAGGGTTAACACTGAAAGATTTTTTCCAATGTTTGCAAAAATTCGGGTTCATTCCTTTGAACTACGAGAGGGCTGCCCATTCTTTAGGATGCGATTATACAGAAACATCTATCTGATCATATCAAATGTTAGGCAGTACATTTTTAACTTCTATGATGCTGCGATATTTGCAAAACTCCGGACCGCAGGTGTTTGCCGTGGGGAACGAACGCGCTACTACCCTTTCCGGGGGCTAACGCGTTCACCACCACACCATGCGGGTTCTTCGTTTTGCCTGTCTCTCAGCTAGTTCTATCGAAGTGCCATCAGCAATCACCCGTCAGTGGGATTGGTCTGGGGAGCCCAAACCGCCCACTTTTGCAAATATCTCAGCATCATAGAAGTTATATTTCACAACATGCCCTACCATTAAAAAGAGAAGGCAGTAAATAAAAAAGGTTAAGATTGTGATTATAAGTACATTTTTTATTTACGTTCCTTCGGTCTATGTCCATTCAAGAATTAGATTCGAGTGATCTGGTAACAGTAGCAAAAAATAAAATGTGAAGTGCTTTTGGAAATTCTTGAGCTCTATTATATTATAACTGAGTGTTCAGTCCTGCTGGACTCAGCACCTCTTCTGTTAGATTTGTTGTCTTGTAACTTCCATTATTCACGGAGGTGATGAGATTTGTCAGTGAGTGGATTCGACTGCAACTTGACAAATAGTCGTCTTTTCTTCTTATTGACATACGAACGCATATCGAACATGATTTCTTTCTGGAATCTCAAGACAGACCTACGAGAGCGTTGTTCCGGATTCCACACTGTGCGATCACTGGACGGTATGGATCGGAGGGAGATTTTCCGCCTAAGGACTAGGATTCTTTGTAGAGTTGCGGCGAATCTTGCAATTAACAGACCAATGAATCGAGCAGGATGTAACAATTTCAATCGCTTTAGTTCCTATCTTGTTATTTATCCATTCACTTCCAACATTTCACCAACACATTGCTCTTCAACCTAAATATGCCAAAGATCTCAAGGATTTCAATAGGTTGTTTCTGCGACATCTAACGCCCAGGCATCATGTCTTGCAGATGTGCTTCATTTTTGGAGCACCCTGCTATAAAGGCCGTTAGTGATTGAATGAGTATAACGACTGACATATTTCAGGCCTAAGATGCCTTAACTATACGGCAATGGCTACAGTATGCAAATCTAGATAGCACCGATCGCAAACCACCGTTGTTCGATCGGCAGTGTTTGCGACGAAATTCGATTTTCACCTCGAATCTAATCGTTTACGGCTCCGTCGCCACTCGGGCCAGCATATCCCAGGAATTCATGCAGAGATGCAAATCGCGGCGTCCGGAGACCAGCGGGCCCTCTGACTGTCGTCCTATGCGGGAGCATTTAAATTCCACCGAACACTCGAAAGTTCTCGAATTTCTGCTTTTTTCTTGGAAACCGTTAGTTCTACAACATGCCTTGAGACTCATTTATGAAATAATGAACTTAAATCTATATGGCTTTTTTAAAGTCAGGTCAAATTAGTAACGAACATATTAAGAGAGTCCAAACTGGAACGAAGAGAAATGAAAACCATAAAATAAGGGAGGAAACCTCTCTACGATTTTTCATCCTAAACTCATAGGAATGTTCGTTTTTGGACACATGAGAAATTTTTTTCTAAGGGATAGTTTTTTTTTCTGACAATTTAAATCATTTTCTTTCGTTTTCAGATCATTCCGGGTGAAGATTATTTTTTGTTTCGTAACGTCAATCAACGAACTCGCTCGTCGAGAAAATCGAGAAGTCTGCAGCTGAAGCGAATTTCTCATGAACCTGAGGTCCTTGTCGATTTTTATGGAATATTTTAATGTTTTAACAGTAACAACAACAACAACAACAACAACAACAACAACAACAACAGCACAACAACAACAACAACAACAACAACGGCAACAACAACAACAACAACAACAGCAACAACAACAACAACGACAACGCTATGGCATTTTTTCGTATTCCAACCATAATAGCGGTGTTTTGGGAGAGAAGTCTTCCCTCATCCAATTCGTCAACGGCACGAATTTCAGAAATTCGATTATAAGAAAGCTCCAGCTTTTTGTTTCGGTTCCAGTGCAACACAGCGCTTGTCGGCAATATTCAATAAAGAAAACTTCAAGGGATATTTATTTACTGCAGTTTTAATTCTGGTAAAAAACGGCAAGGAACTAATGAAATCCACATAGATGGTGATCGGTACTTTATTTTGGTTTTTTTTTCTGGATAAATAAAAGGTTGAAGGATAAAGCTGTCGGCGTTGATCAATCCCTGAGGGATACGACATGCAATCCACTTCATTAAGCACCGTTGGAGGTGGCTGAATGCAAATCTGGCCTATGCAATCACTCGTGATGGCCTACCGATGTATCGAGCCTGTGCTGCTATCCTCGCAGACAAGTCCGGTACCAATTTGCCGACGCCGGAAGGATGAAGGCCTTGGTGAGCCTTGGACGCGGGGTTCGATCCCGTATGTATTGCAGGGCACCTCCGACCACGACGCCACACCACCCTTTTTTTCGTCGATAAATAGCTGGTTTATATCGACCAGAAACGTGAATTATTTAATGGTGCGTTGGGAGTGCAGATTACACTAATAGGCCACGATTACAACACGTTGGCGCTGAGTTTCTCGTTCACTTTCCAGTTAACACATGACATTTTTGAATTTTTCACCAAAATATTGTTGAGGTTACTGTACTTGCTGAGTTATTTGTGCTAACTGTCATAATTTCCACCTGTTTATGATGGAATTGAATAGAATTAACAGCTAAGATATAAATAGTGGTGACTTTGGTTAGTCAGGCATTAATCGTGTTGTTGACACCAAAAAGGACGTGTTGATGAGCGTGAAGAACTCAATTAGTCGTGGAGCTGATGAGATGATGAATACACTCAAATCCTGACGACCGTAATCGTCGTTTCTTTCAGATTTTATGGATGGAACAACAGGTGGCTAAGAAACGCGTGAAAAGGGATGGTGATCGGCATCGACAACGACACGGTCGACCGACGAACGTGTGGCATATTTCAGTTAGAAGGCTTTTTTAAATTCTTATACAACTGATAAAAAAATTCTCCGTATTCTTGTTGAGCAGAAACGAGGTGTTATTTTTTATTCTTTATTCACGAATAAGCTGACGTTTCGGCGAATTTCGCCTTCCTTAGAGCCTGGAAAGGTCAAGTTGACAGCAATCTATTCGGCCAAACACCTTCATAACCAAACAGAGAAAACGCTAAAAATAACACCTCGTGTTTGCTCAACAAGAATACTAAGAATTACTTGTTCAATGCCGACGTTAATAGAAAGTCGGACGTGGAACAAATAAAAAACTCGTGTTCATTGCCTACTTTTCGTCTTTTTTGTATCCTGGGGTTCCTATTGAACAGTCAAATTATCCCACTGTTGAGGAAATCTTACATGTAAGTAAATATTATCGAATGAGAGACAGGCGAAACAAGGAACCCGGATGGTGTGGTGGTGAACGCGTTAGCCCCCGGAAAGGATAGCAGCGCGTTCGTCCCCTACCGCAGACACCTACGTTCCAGAATTTCGCAGATATTTCAGCATCATTGTGGTTATTATCGAATGTATTGTTTCTATCGGAAATCACCGTTATCCCTGAAGTCTTCATTTCCTTTAAATGATCAATTAACATTTTTTCAATTTAGTTGAAAGTGGAGAAAAGGCTATAAAGTACAACTAAACATTAAAAGACTGGGCAACTCCTTTCTATATAAACTTTCCCCATGTCAAGTCTTTCATGTTTTTCTGCTGTTTTGCCATTTTATCGTTAATCCTCACTTGGTTCATCGTTTTTTTTTGTAAATATGAAAAGAAGCGATCCCTACTTTTTTCGATCATTAAAAAAAGAAAAAAAACATCATTTGTACTATTAACGACAAAAATGTGGAAGGATGGCATATCCGGAACGTTGGACGCTGGGGTGTGCTGTAGTATGGTCCCGAAACAGAATTTGATTTCACGAATCGAAAGCTCGTCCACTTAAGCTATTTTAGTTAACCCTATAACCCTACAGTATTACAGCATATCTATGCACGAACTAGAAAAAATACTGCTTACCCTTCCCTGGTTGTCCTGGCTGGTTGTTGATCAGATTGCTTAAGACTGGCCACCATCGTACTATCGGGACGTTTCGTGGATTAATTTAGTTCGACGGCCTATGTAGTAACTGATCTTCAGAATTTTTGGCTGCTTGAGCATTATTTCCAAAGAAATACCAAATCAAATCCTTTTTCTTGTAGTTTCACAACTTTCACTAAAACTCTCCCGGAATTCTGGTCTCTCTGTGTTTATTTCGTTATTACAATATATATTATTTTTTGTTGTAAGTATATCAATTTGTTGGTGTTATTATTCTTAAATAACTTTTAGAAGTGAAATATTCCCCATCCGGAACTTTTACTGAAGTTTTCGATTCCATGTGAAATCTGTATCCGAACTGATTCTCTCTTCAGGAGAACGATATCACATTCGGTGAGGATGATATGCTTGTGAGTAAATCACGAAATCGTAAGCAACCCGATCCAAACGATCCACTCTGGACCGACATGTGGTATTTAGTCAGTTTTTCCAGATATTATACGTTTATGTGCTCACATAATCGACTCACTCAATGACATATTGATGCTTTTTTTCTTTTATGTGTGTCTGTGCGTATTATAGAATCGGGCCGAAATCACGGGTAACTCGAAAATGGACCACAACGTGAAAGAGGCATGGGATCTTGGTTATACTGGTCGTGGTGTGGTGGTAACGATTCTCGACGATGGTCTCGAAAGAACACATCCCGATATCGCGCCCAACTATGTGAGTTTATCCGAAAAACTGGAAACACGGTAATTTGTTCGCTGATCAGTAGTGACACAGTCGCCGAAGGGACGTGCTGACGCGGTGCGGATCGATAAACATATTTGTAATATACGGGTTTATTACTGGTACAAAGGATAAAAGGATAAAGCTGTCAGCGTTGATCAATCCCTGAAGCATGCGCCCTGCGTTCGACTTCATTAAGCATCGTTGGTGTGACTGAATGCATATCTGGCCTTTACAATGACTCGTGGTGGCCTACCGATGTATCGAACTAGTGCCGCTATCCTCCTGGACAAGTTTGGTACCAATCTGCCGATCCCGGAAGGATGGAAGGCTTGGTGAGCCACCGGCGCAGGGATCGATCCCACTTGTGTATTCCAAGGCTCCTCCGACCACTGCGCCACACGCGCCGCTTATTTATGCTACAATGTAGAATAATTTATCTTTGCAAAGCTGTCTATTCCTTCATTATGGTATGAAAACACGTCTTTAGTGTTTCGAATTGTGGTGATCGTTCATTAATAATGAATTCTATGCACTGGACAGATAAAACAGAATCCTCAAAAATTGACTGTCTGGATCAGAAATAACTGATAGCATGTGGAGTTAGGAAAGTAGGAAGAGAGCTTGGCAAGCGCAGAAACAGAAAATAAACTAAAATGTCTTCGTATCTGACAATGCTATTCGTTATTCTAATGTTTAAAGCTTATTGGCATATATCGGCGAGTATGAACGATATTATCATGGGCGTATTGATTAAAAAAGTGGCGCCAGTCGATATCCATGTCTCTCGTTAGTGGTTTCGTGTGTGTGAATACCGTGAAAACTTGTGTGATAATGTATTTAGGCGGTTTACTGATTTAGTTATTTGTACATTTTTTTAATTTGAGGACGCTCGTGCATCATACGATGTTAATGATCGTGACGATGATCCAATGCCACGCTATGAGTACTCGGATGAAAATCGACACGGGACTCGATGTGCTGGAGAGGTGGCTGCTATCTTCAATAACAGTCTATGCATTGTCGGAATAGCGTACAATGCTAGAATAGGAGGTAGGATTAGATTTTCACAAGAAACCGCTTAAAGAATGTTCCTAGACTTCGAAAAAAAAACCGGCTATTGTGCAATTGCACACAATGTCCCTGTGCGTGCGGACACGTTGCGGTTAGGCCAGAACCCTTTCTTCATGAAAGAAATCTAAGCAACGGTAGAAGGAAGCATAGATGTGTCCAACAGTGTGTTGTATTATCTTGTGGAGAATTAAAAGTTTTAGGATTAATGTAGAGCTTGCGGATTTAAGGGTCACCGTTTGGAAATTCTCCTTAGTAAGCTAGTAAAAGGAATACTTGATATTTGAGTGGCCCGTCCTCACTGGTTGTCTGGGCCCCAGCATAGTCTCCATTTTTTTTCGGAGATTTGCTGGTTAAGCAGCTGTGGTTCCCAAGAATCCCGAGGTCAGCCTGGTGAAAGTCTGCTTCAGGTCTTTACCACCACAGGCATTCGCAGCCCTATGGATCAGAGGGAGATTTTCCACCATGCGACTAATTTTATAGCAGGACGGTGGTGGATCCTGATATTGATTCACTCTTAGCTAGGCTTCCTGATGGAAACGCCGGACTCCTTCTTAGCTTGGGAGACCCTGCTGGAGGTATTAATCCCCCGCTGTACATCGCAGCCCGACACCCAGGAACTACCTCTCAGCCATGATTAGGCGGTAGACCGTTGGGAGGAAAAGGAATGTACATGTGAAAGGAAGATCTGCAAGAAATATGAAGACATCGTTGCTGAACAGAAATATTATGATACTGTATTATGATAGTAAAGGGGAAGTAGTAAAGACAGAGAAGCATAAAGGTACAATTTATGAAAGAAAACTTAATAAGTGCCATTCAGGCATCCGAATGCTCGACGGGGACGTGACGGATGCTGTCGAAGCCGCTTCAATTGGACATAATTCTGACTACATCGATATCTATAGGTAGAAGAAGAATCTTTGATTTGATAAATAAGAAGGAAAGAACGAGTGCTTCTCAGTAATTTACGGTTTCATAAGGAACTATAAATTAAGGCACCTACTTGTAAAACTTCGTGCTTTCCTATTAATGTGGATCTATTATATCGGATTCATTTAATTTCAACATTTTTTCTTCACTGTCTAATGTTGGGTAAACTGATTCAGAGGCTTTCAGTGCTTCTTGGGGTCCGGATGACGACGGAAGGACTGTAGACGGTCCCGCTAAGCTGACCAGAGCTGCTTTTGAGCGAGGAATTCGCGAAGGTAGACGAGGCAAGGGTTCCGTTTTCGTATGGGCGTCTGGTAACGGCGGCAAGGATGCCGATTCGTGTAATTGCGACGGTTATACTAACAGGTAAATCTTCATAAGGTAAAGGGAAGATAACCTAATAAAAAGCATAACGATTAAAGATTTTGAGAAGTAGTTACTTTGCTGGAGGAGACTACTTGTAAGCCTTTTTTTTCGTCCATTCAGCATCTACACACTCTCGATCTCAGCCGCTACCGAGAACGGAAACATACCGTGGTATTCGGAAGCATGCAGCAGCACATTAGCGAGTACATATTCAAGTGGTGCTACCGGTGAGAAGATGATCGTTACCACCGATCTGCATCACGCCTGCACCAACACGCATACGGGAACGTCGGCTAGCGCACCATTGGCGGCCGGTATTGTTGCACTAACGTTGGAGGCGAATCCCGATCTTACCTGGAGAGATCTACAGGTGTGTCTCGCTGCGTCAATAGAGTATTGTCCAATAAAGGATAAAGTTGAAAGCGTTCAACGTTCATTAAACCCTAAGGGTTGCGTAATGAATTCAACATTCTGAGGGATCGTAGGGGATTGAATATATATTTGGTCTATACAATGCCTTTCTCTAGTGATGTATCATGCCATTGTTTCCATCCTCCCAGAAAAGTCTCTTACCAATTTGCCGATCCGGGATAAGTCTAGGACTTGGCGAGCTGTCGACGTGTAGTCAGACTAACGACCGGGTTCTATGCATTGCAGAGCATATCTAGCTACTCTTCGGATACAGCTCTAAAATTTGAAAGCTTAAAGTCTCTAGGAATAAAAAGTTTTTAAATAGTTGAGATAATACTGAATTTCATGCAATGAAGGAAGTCCTAATATCGTATCTACTGGTATACCCTGTTGAGTACCGTAATTGTTTTGGGTCCATAGGGTTTTTTATTTCGGTCGTTTTCATTGTAATGGACTTAACGAAACCTTTACTCGTTTGCCAACAGGACAAACTTATGAAAGTAATGATTTTGGAACCTTTCAGCTATGAAACGTATTGCTATGGTTTCTAGTGGATGAATAGGTAGCTCACAGGGTCACAGGATTAGCTAACCAAAGCGCTTGTTAGCGACTCATGCCTGTTAGGTCAGTTGTGTATCAGATTTCTGTTTCAGCATATCGTCATTCGAGCAGCAAAACCAATAAACCTTCGTGCTGGCGACTGGATAATGAACGGTGTTGGTCGCAACGTATCGCATTCATTCGGTTATGGTCTGATGGATGCTGGTGCAATGGTACAACTAGCTAGGAACTGGACAACTGCTCCTGAGCAGCACAAGTGCCGACAGTACTATCCAAGTAGATTCAAGTGAGTGATTGAGTGAACAGGTGTGCTGACTGAAACAGAGTAATGGTGTTCCTTGTAGAGAATTTATGGTGGTTTTGCAGAAGTTGTATTAAATTCACAAAAATTATTAGAACGAACGAGTGTCAACTTTTTGAATTCCAAAAAATCTTGGGAAGGGGACATTTGTTGTCGGTTTCTAAATATTTGTGGACAACTCCTTTTCTAAAGACTTATGACAGTTTCCGACCCGGGAAGGATAATCGTGGTTCGATCTGGCCAGGGGGTTCAAGTTTTGCGAATATCTCAGCATCATTATGGTTGCATTTCATGTCATATCCTGCTGTGAAGAATTATAGTAGACAGAAAACAAGAGGTTAACATTAATCAATAGTTATTAAGAGAGCCAGAAAAGTCGTCTATATTCCTTATGTTTTAGTATCAGTCTTGGAGTTGAAATTTAAGTTCTAACTGATAAGAACAAGCGAAAGAAGAAAGAATGAGTAAAAAAAGAAGATGGAAGAGCAATACTTTGTTATAAAAATTTGACGTGAGCAAAAAAAACATGAAGTCCCACTAATTATTTTTTGTTCCACTTTGAAGTTCTCCTTTGCCGTACCTCTAAATTATAGATTTTCACTCTCTATACAGAAAAGTAGGGAAATAAGGGCATCTGCCTTAATACATAAAAGATAGCAGGATTAAGTGCCTGGTATCGATCATTCCCGCGGCATTTCATTAGGCATTCAACTCCATTCGTAATATCGTAAAGGTGATTGAATGCATATTTTGCCTATATAATGACTTTCTGGAGTCTACCGATGTGCCATGTGAATGCTTTTATCCTCGCAGACAAATCCGGTATCAATTTGATGACGTTGCATGAATGGTTTGGTTAGCGGTATGTAGGATCGAACCAACAACACCTGTGCAATGCAGGACACCTCTAACCACCACACGCTCTCCAAGAAAACCTTTGATAGATGTGAATAATAAGTCTAAAGTATGACTGAAATAAATTTGCTACTCAAAGTTAACTCTTTTATTCACTGCCTACTACAATTTTCACCGCAGGGTTTGCTACTCAAAGTTCATTAGCGACTGTGGAAATAGAAGTTCATTCTATACCGGATCGCATGATCATCTACGACTAGTGACTGCTTAAGTAGTAATATGATTTCAGAACAATTCCGCACGGAAATCGTCTCCAACTACAGTTGTACACTGATGGATGTGCTGGATCACCGGATGAGCAAGTTGTCTATTTGGAACACGTGCAAGCCATCATCACACTGAAAGCACCGAAACGTGGCGATATTCAAATCTACTTGACGAGCCCTTCAGGTATGAGTGATAGAATTCCTCGTTAAAATTGGAATGTTGAGTTTGAGAGTAGCCATATCTAACATACTCGAATATACTGATGATTGTTTTTTACTCCTGAATCCTGCAAACTGGGCACAATTTTCAATAAAGTAGTTTTTGACCGTTGGTGGGTCTCTATCTGGGTAGAGGGTCTTAAGACATCCGTCCTAACTTATTGAAAGACTCACTCATAAGCGTCACTCCATTTCAATGCAGTTTTTGTCCAAATATGAGAAATGGAACCTTCTTAGCTTAACTGGGTTTCCTGTCGGATGCGTCAAACTCCTCCTCAGTTTTAAGTCACCTTCTGTGATAACGAATAAACTGTACATTGTAGTTAATAACCAGACACATTTTGCTAGTAAGAGGAAAAACGGTAACACGGAAATTTCTAAAAATAGATTAAAAAACTAGCTATTTTATTTAAAAATTAGTAGGCAATAAATAAAAATTGACGACATTGTGATTTATACCATAGCTTCAGCTTAACTGAGTTCATGCCAATTTGTGCTCTCCAGATCAATCCCGTTGACGGGTGATTGGTGATAGCGCCTATAGTTCAATAACACGGCTGAGAGAGAGGTGAAACGAAGGACTCGCATGGTGTGGTGGTGAACGCGTTAGCCCCTGAAAGGGTAATAGCTTGTTCGCTCCTCATGGCAGACACCAGCAGTCCTGAGTTTTGCAAATATCTCAGTAACATTATGGTTATAATTATTTTATCTCCTCAAATGTTCAACGTCAATGTTTCGTCCTAGTCGATCTTCCATAACCTTTAACATAAAGACTAAAATATAAATCTTATTACCGCAGTCAATGATTGCGAGTTTTTTGGCAACTAGAAGAATTTCAGTCTTAGTACTGATGCGGAAAAATCATCTGATGTGCTGAAATTGCAAAAGCTTCTTCATAATGATTTGTAGATTAGATGAATCTGAACGGATATGATCCATAACTTTTCTCACTTTCTTGCACGATTTTCGATCATTCGGTTGTGATTTGATTGTTTCCTATGGAATATCACCATTCTAAACTTATGTTTATCATTATTCTCTCACAATATTACGTATTGGAAAGATCGCATACACAGGAACGCGGTCAACGTTACTGACAAAACGCGCCAGGGATACGAGTCGAGCCGGCTTCATTGAATGGGCATTCATGACCACTCATAGTTGGGGTGAATTCGCTACCGGACTCTGGACGCTTGAAGTCGATAACGATGGATGGGACGGTGAGTGATGGAATCAGAAAAAGTTCATGCCCATCATACAGCACTGCTGTTAGCAGCCGAATGTAACGTGGACATAGCACTAAGCATGACGTAGGATTGCCAAGTGAGTCTAATCACCTTGAAATTCGATGATTGTTAACAGCGGACGTTGTTATTTGATCTTCTTTCCAGAAGAACAGAGCTAAATGCATCCAAGAAAGTGTTCGTGTGAATTAATTTTTGATCACTTGTATTCAGACTATGTGTGGTTTTTTATTTATTGAATAATGATTCTCATTGTCTTCCCAACAGTTTGCCGCTTCATCTTGGGTGGGAGATGTTCCTGGGTGTCGGGCTGCGATGTACAGCGGGAGGATTCATTTCCCCAGCAGAGTCTTCTAAGCCGAGAATGAGTCCGGCATTTTGATCAGGAAGCCAGCTAATAGTACAAGAGTGATATCCTATTCGATTCACATTTGCACTACTAATCTCTTTTTTTTATGATGTACGTTCTATTCTGACTGCTGAGAGAAAGCAAAGGGTAGTCGATTGTTAGAAGGTGGCCCGGGGTTGCGAGTTTTGCAAATATCTCAGCATCACTGTGGTTGTGTTTCACTTAATACCTTGACATGAAAAAATAATAGGCGGTAAATAAGAAGTTATGTATTACTGAGAAAAATGTTTGAAATGGGCTTGTCGATAGTCTTCAGTTTCCGAACGAATATCTGTCTCTATAGTAATTTCTGGTGATAAAACTGACCAAATACGAATTTATTTAGGATACGAAAAGAGATGACAGAATTCGCACAATTGTTAATTCTTCTTAAGATCTTATTATTTATGTTCGAAGTTTCGAGGTTTTAACAGTATTTTTTTATGTTGGCGTATGTAGCGCAGTGATCAGAAGCATGCTACAGTATGCACGTGGCAAAGGTTCGATCTCGAATAACTAGGTCCTTCATTACTCTGAGGCCAGCAAATTGGTAGCACATCTGTTTGGGAGAATAAAAACACTGACTTGGCACACCACTTTCCGCAATCCTTTGTAGAACCCAGAAATGCATTAAATTCCTTTTACATTGGTAGGAATGGAGTCGAATGCATGACGCACCTCTAAGGAATTGATCAAACCTGAACGCTTTATCACTTCTATGTTTTGCTTTTATTTAACTGATGAAAAACGTCGACCATAGCAGTGATAGCTGTTTGGTAGCTATAATTTTTTAAATAAAAATCGATAGGTGGTTTGAACACCTTGCTCTTACAATGGACCAGAACGATGTTAGTAAATGAGTAATTAAATGAATACGGATAAAATTCAGATGCCGAACTGGTAAAATGGGATTTGGTCATGTTCGGCACCGTCGACGAAACGACACAGCACGGTGGTGGACGGAACTCTGCACTTACGGCTCGCTCCGTAGCACAAATGGAACATATTCGTGCCGGTGGGGGTAGTACAACACCATCGTCACCGATGGATCTTCTTCGTTCGCTTTTTCTACCGATGCTGATTCTTTTGCTTCGATTATAATAATGTTAGTCATATGATGTGTATGTGTATATGTGTAGGTGTATGTGCATGTGTATGTATGTGTCTATGTGCATGTGTTGTATCGGAATTCTAGTGGCCTTACGATTCTTTCATATTGATTCTTTTTATGCTGACAATAATTGACAAAGTTCAATCAAACACTGCTACTCTTGGATTTCTATTCACGGTTTCTCTCTGTGGTTTTATTTTCTATTGATCTCTTAAATGAAAGTAAGCGAACATTCCGCACACCACGGAGCGAGAGACGTACGCTGTTCTTTAGCGACCGGATGTTATCCAGGTTCTGTCGCTTCAGCTAGCACTGAGGATGATCGGAGAATCGCTATCACGATCATCACCACCAATCATTTGCTAGTGTTTCTGCAGCTCGACAGCGAAAAGTCGGAACTATTTGTATGTTCCAGTGATCGCTAGGTGGTATGTGACGAATGATCGGTGTGATTCGTGTGAATCTCCATCACCTCAGGTAGCATCGTCCCAACATGTTCCATCGCCCACACTTTCCGTTTACGGTATCCGATTCGTTTGTGATTTTGCTTCACTTTTTCATTGTTTTATCCGTGCATGCATTTTATCGTCATCTCTGTGCTTCTATTCTCTGCCCATCATCTCCAGCGTGTTTTCTAGTCACCGATACCGTTTTGTTAAATCCCTTATGAAGAGCTTTATGTTGTCTTGACAGTGCAAATTTCCTTATACTGTATTATAACCGCCGAATTCTTGATAGATGATAAATTTATATGAATCATTTGTCAACATGTCAGAAATTTTAGGGCTATTTTAATTTTCATTTGGTATTAAGATTGAAGCCCCAGGGCGCCTGTGACGCAGTGGTAGGAGGCAACACACACGTGGACTTGATCCCTTCGCCCATGGCACACCGAGTCCTCCATCCTTCCGCGATCGGCAAATTGGTACCAAACCTGTCTGAGAGGATAGCAGCCATTGTCATTATTAGGAGCGTCTGTCATTGTAGAGGAATAGATAATATAGAAATAGAAAATATTGAATATGCATTCAATCACCTCCAAACGATGCTTAATGAAGTCGAATGCATGGTGCATCTTTCAGTGATTGATCAACACCGAGAGCTTTGTCTTTTAATCTTTATTAAGACTGAAACGTGGAGAAAACTTTGTCAGGATGTGGACCAATGACAAACAAATGAGCGCTTTCCAAGCACTCTCTGAACATTTCACACATAAAACGGTTCACAAGGAATTCTTACGTAACATTCGCTCGTAGAGGAGTAATTGGTCAGCAAAAGAAAACAAGTCACGTAAAAAAACAAATTAGCCCTAATTTAAGACATCGTCACCGTAGTCGAGAAGTCCTCATAAAACCTCATAAAAATTTTTTTTGCTGTGTAAAATTAAGTAAGGAATGTGAATTTAAGTAGGCAATGTAGTTCCTTTTCATAAGTGACATAGTCACATTTAGCAAATTACGTGGAAAGAGAATAAGACCAGCAAAAAGAGTAGAGATAACGCAAAAAGAGACAGATCTTAGAAGTAGAAACTTGCGGCTGCAATTATCTTAAGAGTTCCCAGGATCGACTTTCTATTAACCTCGGAATTGGAATATGAATGCGTCGTTTTCTTGTTCAGCAATCGCGAGGTTGTTAAACAGCATACACCCACTTCCATAGAAAAACTATGGAAGTAAATGTATGCTGTTCAACAACCTCGCGATTGCTGAACAAGAAAACGACGCATTCATACCTTAAGAGTCTTAAGTAGAGATGGAATGGTACAAGTTTTCGGAGCTATCCATTTGCAGTCGAAGATTAAGATTTGTTAACAAAAGCTGTGCTACCACCACCGAATATATTATTAGCGTGATCGGGTGCGGAACCGATGGCAAACGTTCGAAATCCGTAAGAACGCAGCTGACTTTGATCCAGAATCAGTCGCCCGTCAAAAACCGAAGCTGGATGTTGCATCATTGAGTAGATTTTCTTGTAGTCCAGAGTCTGAATAGTAATGGAAATTCTCACAAATAAACAATATTAGATGGCCATCAAAAGGTTCCAAGAAGAAAACACCACTGAATCAGAGGTAAAAAGCGAATGTCACTAGGGTGGGGTAACACCGTGAAGATTACTAATTGGCGGCGCGCAAGTCGCACGGCTTCGTTCGTGCATCGAGTGTTAATTTAATTCTGCGCGTCAATCTCCGACAAGCGACAGCTTTTAAACGTTATAGTCAACTCGTAATTGATTCGATAAGGGGTGCAGTTGTTAGCGGCGTTCTGCAATACACAAGGGATCTATCCCGAACGCCAGCCTCACCATGCCTTCCACCCCTCCGTGGTCGGCAAATTGGTACCAGACCTGTCTGGAAAGATAGCAGCAAAGATTCGATACATCAGGAAGCCACTGCGAGTCATTGTATAGGCCAGATATGTATTCAATCACTTCCATATGTTTGTGCCTAATGAAGTCGAGTACAAGACGCATCCCTAATGGATTGATCGAAGCCGAGATCTTTATTCTTTATCCTTTTATCGTTAATTCTTACTGAAAAGTTCTCGAAACTGAATTTCTTGGTATCTAAACTATGTTTCGACTTTTTGAATATACGTTTAATCATCATTTGTTCTGAGTGCTGACCATGAAGCGTAGGTATAGAGTGCATCGAGGCTTAGAATGACACTAGGCAAGATGGAAGCGCTTATAAACAGCGATGACTTTGGTAATACTTTAAATGGATAGAACGCTCTACGAGAACTGATGACCCGATCGTCAGTAGGCAATCTACTTCAAACATGATGAAAGATGATGCTACTCACCTTGAATTCATCCCATTCAGTAAGAATGACAATAGCATGCGATTCGTTGGCTGCTGTATAGGGGTTGTCATGTACCGTTACCAGTTTTGACACTGAAATGTATAGCTTGATATCATTAAGTCGAATCAGATGAGCAATGTTGAACTCACCCAATTCAGTAGGCGAACGCTGTTCCAACTCGTACCGCATTTGTTCTTCGGTCACCTAATTAAGTGAAAACTCATTTTTTGTAGTTGTCATTTTTAATAATCCAGAAGCTTATTTCAATAAAGAAAACCTTTGGGTCGTACACGGATATGTGAGCGCGTTCTTCAAGTAGATGACTGATAACATGGATTGCTGACGACTCCTAAACCCATCGATCTTACCAGTATTTTGGAGAGCTTTCTTGACCGAATAGAAACTTCTTTCTTGAAAATTCAATCTTAGTAGCCTTATTTAGAGATCTGGGATGCGAAATAAAACCAGTAATCGTCTTTCAAATTACGCATAGCAATGGGTGCTACAGAGTTTTTCTGATAAACTACATTTGAATATTCTAAAAATTCCAATAAGAACCTTGTATCGCCTGTGTCCTTCTTGAAGGCGAATCCAAAAACGGTGAGTTTCTTATCAGCAACTGTGTTGAATAGCTCAGCAATGATCTTGTCCGAGAATCGACGACGTTGCCAACAGTTGATGTCAACTACCTGAAGAAACGTTGTAGAACCCTGAATTTATCAAAATAGTCACTCAGCATCCTTGCAGCACCTCTACGAAAGCAAGAACTTATAAAAATACGAAAAAAGAACGATAGAAAGCAAAAAATATGGTAGAAATAGAGCGTAAAAGCAAACAAAATCTTCCTCCTTACGCCCATCCAATAGTCTGCCACCTTTTGTAAATTCAGAGATTCACACAGATAGACTAAGGATAGGACATCCTTTTGGAAACAACTACCGCCAAATCCTAAAACAGATATATAGCATAGAAATCGAAACAAAGCACCACGTGAAATTTATAGATCGATTAGCGATCAGCTACGAAATAAGTGGAGTAATTCATTTTGTGCCGGTCATGAATCCTACTACTCATGCCAAGCCATAATGTTCCGACCGCAGTATCTGTGCTGTAGTCCAAATAGATATCAATTTTAAGATGAAGCGAAGTGCCTCAAAAACATGTATGAGTGATTATGTATTAAAAAAGAACTTTTCTTTCCGTTCCCAAGTAAAACAGAAATCATATTTGAAGGTTAAAAGGATAAAGCTCTCGGCGTTGATAAGTCCCTGAGGGATGCGCCACACATTCGACTTCATTAAGCATCGTTTGGAGGTGAGTGGGTGCTATTTGGCCTCTATAATGACTAGAGGTGGCCTACCAATGTACCGAGCCAGTGCTGCTATACTCCCAGACAAGTCTGGTACCAATTTGCCGACCCCGGAGGGATGGAAAGCTAGGTGGGCCATGGGCGCGGGGATCGATTCCACATGTATGTTGTAGGGTGCATCCGACCACTGCGCCACACACGCCGTTAACGAAGATAAAATATTTTTCAAATTTCTTGCCTTGTTATGTTTTACTGAAACAACAAATAAGGAATAGTGGAGTAGTTCGAAGTGACAGTATCCCCTACCTACACTGGCTTCTAGGAATTTATTGCCTATTCGTGAATCGAAGCCGATAGCGTGAGCTACTTCTTTAACATCGGCTCCGGTAGCTTCACAAATCGCCGAAATCGCATTGATGGACGATATTCGCTGAGCGAGAAATGCGTTAGCCGCCTGAAATTTACCACATTGTTGGGACTGTGACGAAGAAAAAATGTACACTTCCTTACTTATAAATATCTTTGAATTGTTATTGTTGAAATTTATTGACTATTCACACTGAGGCTAAGTGAAAGTCGGTTTAGCACAGTATTACTACGCCTTCGTGCTAACTTTCTTACTCATTTTTCGGCAAACAATTCTGATTTTCTGTGTTTCTCACTGGCGGGCCAGAAGCGCGGTAGCTACAGATGCCGTTGAAGACAAGTATAGTCTCTGATCCCACCTAGCACGAGGTCAACCAAGTTCCCATTCCTTTGGTTTTGGCAAATAAGGGCCAGACTTCTCTGAGAAAAGCTTCGCACAATCGATGAAGGGCGACGAATACCTATGCTGAAGAATTATGAACGCTCGAAATGAGCTAACACAGGATTCTACAGGGGTTCAGTTCGATTGCTGTTAAATGACATTCGGGAAAAAGATGAAATGTTCAAGTGGTACTTGGCAGAAAAACGGAAACCCTTCAGCTGTAATGTCTAGAAACTTATTTACAACGAATAGAAAATATAGGATAAAGGTTAAGATCTCGATGGTTCAAAGAACGATTCACCGCCAAAATAGTATATAAATTCGCTAAGATGAAGATCCGGGTCCAGCCTATTTAACTGCTTGTGGATGAGCTTATGGATGACCAGTGACCAGATCAGTAGGTCAACCTCCAGAAATCAGTTTTCTATGAATATCGAAACGATGAAGGCATCGGTTCGCTTACGTTGATCTAACCAGAGACTGTGTTAACCATTATGGTGAATTGTCCTACTGCTTTAATAGACTGCTTCAGTATGCAAGAAAATAATAAATAATGAATAGCCGCAAAAAATTCCGTTCTTTTAATCCCTGGGTATGGATAGGCGATTCATATTTTGACTGCCTTCACGGTTCCTCAAAGTTCCGTGGAATCCAATATGCCGTCTGGAAAATCCTGAACTTTCTCGAATTTTTCCCATATAAAAAATAAAGACAACTGATGAAGGCTTTTTTCACAAGCAGTGAATCGGAAAAGAGTAGATAAACATCAGAAACTCTTAAGCGATATCGTATAGTGTGTGCGAAACACACATCTCAACGAGTCCATCCACTTTTACTCATTCATCTATAAATTTTTTTTCTTGCTTTTTCCTCTCAAACATTTCTCAAATTCCTATTCATATACTACAAAATGACCACTTACCAGTTTCGATAGTTCCGAACTCCAAGTATTTGTTGTGATAATTCGATCCCGAGGGACCCAGTGCTCGTAGACTCGCACTAGCTCGGCTACCGCCGCCGCACCTACAAATCACCGGCTCATTTGAAAATCTAAGTTTTGCTTATAATGGTTTTTTTTTCACTTTTCCTTTTTTCTTTTTCGAAAACCTAGGCATCGTTGAGATGAATAACCACGTAAACACAAAGCATAAAACATCCAGTCTTTAGGCAATAGCTTTTGTTTTCGCTATAATACAAAAAAGTAGCGTTTGACTCAATCTTCCATTTCTTCCCTTCTTGACTTTTCTTCATCTAACACATTGTCTTTTTACCACTCTGAATTGTGCAGATTGATTTAAAGAGCTATTTTGGTTTGGATAATGCGAACCAGCTTTCACTTGTAAATAATAGCAATAAAGTAAAAACATAATAGCGATAATGACGACAAAAAGGATAAAATAAAGCTTTCGGCGTTGATCAATCCCTGAGGGATGCGCCATGCATTCGACTTCATTAAGCATCGCTTGGCGGTGATTGAATGCATATTAGGCCTTTACAATGACTCGCGGTGGCCTATCGATGTATCGAGCCAGTGCTGCTCTATCCTCCCAGACAAGTCTGGAACCAATCTGCCGACCCCGGATGGATGGAAAGCTTGGTGCGCCATGGGAGCGGGGTCGATTCCACGTGTGTGTTGCAGGGCGCCTCCGAACACTGCGCTACACGCGCCCTTATAATAACAATTATAACACTAATAATAGTGAATGCGTCGTTTTATTGTTCAGCAATCGCGAGGTTGTTAAACAGTATACATTTACTTCCATAGAAAAACACAATACAATACAACAGTAGCTGACGTTTCGGCAGTATCGCCTTCTTCAGAGCCGCTTTTTTACGTGCCTTCAGCTGTTCTAATCTTCCTCATGAGAAGGCACGTAAAAAAAGCGGCTCTGAAGAAGGCGATACTGCCGAAACGTCAGCTACTGTTGTATTGTATTGTGTTTTTCTATGGAAGTAAATGTATGCTGTTTAACAACCTCGCGATTGCTGAACAAGAAAACGACGCATTCATACTCCATTGCCGAGGTTAATAGAAAGTCGATCCTGGGAACTAATAATAGTAACAACAAAAAGCTTGCGAAGCATTTTGGTACCTCATTGCTTGATGGGATAAGAAATGTAATAAGGTTTCATTCCCTATTTATACCTGGTTTCAACTACTTCTACCTGCATCAGGGGAAAATGGTTTAGCACACCCGAACTTCATCGAGTATCCCAAAAATCGTTGAGTTCTTCTGGTAATACAACTACAAAGTACCTTGTGGTGAAGATTCTCCTCCGATCAGAACCCGATCCGGATTCGATAGATCTCTTATAGCTGTCCCTTCAGCCAAAAATTCGGGATTTGAAAGCACCTAAGCAAATCAAAGTGTTTGGTAATAAAATATTTAAATGAAAAAAAATGGTGAGAATTTAAGTGGAAAGTAAAAAAGCATTCACCTGGAATGACAGACGTGAATCATTTTGTTGAGCTTCTCTAAGAATGTAGTTGATACTTTCAGCTGCTCGAACTGGTACTGTACTTTTTTCCACCACAATCTATATCAACACTATAACTTTACATCTCAAAGATGTTAGAACAGAAATGCCAAATATAAATTCTTTCTCTTCTTCATAATTACCCTGTTTTCTTTCTATTTATTGCAACTAGTAATTTTATACGATATCCGATTCTAAGGGGCTCATGTGGCGCAGTGGTCGGAGGCACCTTGCAATACACATGGGACCAATCCCAGCGCGCGTGGCTCACCAAGGCTTCCATCCCCACGGGTTCGGCAGATTGGTAGCAGAATTGTCTGGGAAGATAGCAGCACTGGCTCGATACATCGGTAGGCCATCGCGAGTCTTTGTCACCGAGGCCAGATATACATTGAATCACCTCCAACGATACATAGTGAAGTCGAATGCATTGCGTATGCATCAGGGATTGATCAACGCCGAGAGCTTTTTTTTATCTAATTCTATTACATTATTAATAGAGATATGGTACTACATCTTCTCCATCCTCGTCTTCATAAGTTTGTTCTCTACATTTGCACTTACTACTATCACAACTTTTTATCATTATCCCCTTTTATTTCCATTGCCCATTAGAGCACCTAATTCGCAAATTATATCCGTCCATCGATTAAGACAAATCGTCCACGCCGATATGTCAATCAAAATGGACGTAAAAAAAAAGGGATAAAGCTCTCGGCGTTAATCAATCCTTGAGGGATGCGCCATGCCATTAAGTGTGGTTGAAGGTGATTGAATGCATCTCTGGCCTTTACAATAACTCGCGGTGGCCTGCCGATGTATCGAGCCAGTGCTGCTATCCTCCCAGACAAGTCTGGTACCAATTCGCCGACCCTGGAGGGATGGAAGGCTTGGTGGGCCATAGGGCGCGGAGATCGATTCCACGTGCGTGTCACAGTGGCGCCTCCAACCACTGTGCCATACGCGCCCTCTTTTTTTTAAAAAAAGTGGATGTGCGTTCTCCAATTCTCCACAACCATTAATACATTTCAAAAAATGGCGCACACTTACTTTAGGAAGCTTTTAAATAACTATCGAAGAACAACAACACTGATGCTGAGATATCTAAAAAACGTGGACTTCAGGCCAGATCTAACCTCGACTACCCATCCATTCCGTGAGTAGGAATGATCAGAAAGGGTAATCGCGGTTCGATCTGGCCTAGAGTCCGAGTTTTGCAAGTATCTCAGCACCATTGTGGTTGTATTTCATATAATACCCCGCCCTGAAAAAAAACCCCAATAATAGGCAGTAGAAAAAAAGTTATACATTGAAAAAACAAACTTTTGGACTAACGGAATGTTGGGCGATCGTTCGCGATACCGACTCCACGTATTTCAGATCGGCAGCCATTCCCTGTGAAAAGTATATCGACTAATCTAGAAAATATAAAGCTAACAACACAAAGCTTCTAACAATTTTTGACATCGAAAAGAAGAACAAATGGAAAGAAAAGTCATTGAAACATGGGTTGACAAGGACTAGATGGCGTTCGTGAGAGCTCCAGCAATTATCCACTAAGAAGTATTGGTCACGAGGACAGAAACCTTTAGGAGCTCAATTTTGTAGCTTTGTAGATTTTAATAGGGCATACTCAACAAAACAAACATAGAATTTTAGATAGATGATGAGATTTCATCTAAAACCTCTTCAATCCCACTCACCTTTCCTCTACCATAGGTTTTTGTTGGCGTATTCACAGAAATGAAAATCAAGTCAGCTTCACGAATCGCCCTCGGTATATCGGTGACAAAGTGAAGATTTCTTCCTCGAGCAGCGAAAACAATTTCGTCAAGTCCAGGCTTAATTTTGGATTATTAGGTTATTTCTGCATGTTTATTAACGCCATTCATGGCCACCCTCTATTCCCTAATATTCAGACCAGAACGGTGAACTTCTCTGCGATATCTAATAAACCTTTATATTTCAAATTATATTCATTAACAGTCCCTTTACAAGAATGTTCTAAACCCAGCTATAAGGTCATCTAACCATATTTGTATACAAACAACTAGAAGAATATCTTCAAGGAAGTGGTGGCGGTGATGTTGCTAAAGTGTTGTTAAGAGGTGCGAATTGACATCTACACGGTTATAAGTTTGTCTTCTGCAAAACTTGGTTAGACCTTGCATTATCCATACAGTACCACTGCACTGGTGCCAGACTGATCGGTGAGCATCAAGTTCTAGTGTAGATGTCGGTCATAGCTTGACCTTTGTCATAGTTAAGACCAGTACTTAATTTTTCTACCTCAGAAGTCTCATTGTCTTTCGCAGATGTTGAACTAAACTATTACAAAAAGTAATGCCATTAATCCACGTTATCTAACAGCACTAGCGACAAAAGTGGAATCAAATGGAAATCATAGCAGTAGAAACTCTGAACGGATTATGCATGATGTTAGAAAAAGCAATAATATAAAAAATCTCGAGAACCTCAAAAATCGGCAGTTTGTCCGAGTTCCACTGGGCTATTTTGTCAAAATTCATGTCAACGACCGTTACCTGAACATTCGTTATCTCTTCGAAAGCGCTAAGGTTTATTTAATCATACATAGTTCCTAATTGTAACTCGGCTGCGAGACTCAACTTTGGAGTGATTGTCTCTCCGCAGTGTCACAAAGCTTCTGGCTAGACAAATTGGACTTTTATAAGGTTTCTAAAATTCGGCTATGTTTTGAAACCATGGGCACTAGGCGAATTATCACTAAAAATGTTTTAATCTCTAAAACGAAAGAGCATTACATAAACCAGCTGCTATATTTACTTGGATAATTGGACGTCCGTCTTCAGTGGTTGTGCGGACTGCAGCATATTCTCCACTTTTCGGAGTTTCGCTAGTTTATCCATTACGTTCCCCTGGAGTTTTGAGGTCAGCCTGGCCAAAGTCTGCCCCAGGTCGTCACCGCCATAGGCAGACGCCGTCCTAGTGGATCAGAGGGTGATTTGCCACCATGCCACTAGTTTGATACCGGGATGGTGGTGGATCCTAGTATTGGTATTGGTCTACCGTTAGCTGGGCTTCCTGACGGAAACGCCGGACTCCTTGTCACCATGGAGAACCCTGGCGGGGGGATGAATCCCCCGCTGTACATCACACTCCGACACCCAGAAACACCTCCAAGCCACGATGAGGCCGTAAACCGTTGGTAGGTTGCTATATTTAATAAACAAAGGTTGTTGCTATATTTAATAAACACAAATTTTTTAGCTAATCTTTCAACCTCTAATTAATCGAATTCAGCAGAACTTTGAAGATCAGGTTCAAAAAATCTCCTTCATGTACACACATATGTCGCTTTTACAGATTCGGATAAGCGAAAATCTAATAGAACAATACTAACAGCAGTTGTGAAGTCAACAAATCAGACGTGTTTTCAGCTGTATAGAAGTAAGAAAAGAGAAAGAAGAAGAGGAGAAGGAGAAAAAAAACAAAAAAATTAGATGCCTGTATGTCCGGGCATTTATAGGCGATCATTGCACAAGTCGGACCACCCACATAACCAGCGCCCACACAAGTGATCCTTTCAACCTGCACGAAATAAACCTCAGTAAAAATCATTGCGAGTTCTCAAGGACATCTAAAATCAGGAATATTTTCTTAACGAATAAAATTTAATTAACAAAGCCGAAAAAAATTAAACCGACTAAGCCTTGGCTCAAATGAAAAATTATTCACGATACTGTCAATTTTCATTAACTAATACTGTAAAAATCATTTAAATGCAAAGATAAAGATTTTTTTAAACATCGTTATTTCTTGCATGTTTCTAAAGTATTCCACTAGAGCTTTATTGATTTTTTTCACCAGCTTTCTTACGTCCAACGGAAACCGGTGCTACATAAACTAATCCAGCAATAAATAATAAACCACCAAAGCACAAATAAACAGCTCAGACTTGTCAGTCTTGCTATCCCTTGACATCCTATGTTGGAAAAGTAATCATACTTTCAGACGTTTTCTTTGCAAAATATGTTACAATAACAACGATGCTGAGATGTTCGCAAAACTTAGACTTCGGGCGAGATCGATCTACGGTTTCCCTGTCTTACAAAAAAGTTTTTTAGTTTGTTATAAAAGTCTCAAATTAGCTCCAATAAGAAATCTGTTCAAAAATCTTGCGAAATGTTGATTGTTTCTATTAATGAATGCTTTTCTCTACACTCAACTTTCAAACCTCATCAAAGAATAACTAATGTTTATTGGGTTCTAATGCGATTCTCTGAAATAGCCTTATCCATTCATTAGGTTTTTGCGAGCGCTTCCTAGATAGAGGCGTCATCAACAACAAAACATATTCTCTATTTTTTCCCAATGATTTCCATAAAAAGCAACCAATCAGAACCAAATACCTAACCGACGTTAACCCTACATGGACAAAGAAACAGCAAAATTTCTTACCTTTTTGAACATGACCCGTATAAAAGCCGAACGATGCGGATGTTATGGATGGTCCTGAAATGAGGAAGTGAAGCGGTAAGAAAGAAATGAAAGCAAATCGATGTGAATACCGAACGACGAGAAATGGATTCTGAAAATGTTCGAAGACTTAAATTAAGGGAATAACTGCTATTCTTACTGTCATCATCATAACCATTTCGATTATTTTCCCTCCCACGATAAAGATCAGCATCGTCAAATATTTCTGAAGATGACAAAGGTACAAAGATAGTAACAACAAAGAAGTACGTCACAGAAATACTTCCCCTTGTAATATCCATAGCATCTGCCATAAAGGGAGGAACAATGGAGGAGGGGAAGTGAAATGAGATCAACTATTACAAGTAATATTATGACAACCACTAGTACTTCTCACAATCCAAAGTGAGCAGAAACGAATAGAATTGCCGAATACATCCATCGCTGACTGGTTATGAACGAAAAAAGCTTCTGTGTTTGATGAAATGCCAGCAGAGAATCAGTGAGAACTACCGGCTCAGCCAGCCAAACACCATGCTCCTCAATTTATTCTGCTTGAGGACCACCGTTTTCTCTTTCATCTCTTGTTTCCTTCTATTAGCTTTCTTCTACTTCTCATCTTTCATTTCTATCTCTTTCCTATTATTCCCCCATTCCTTTCTCTTCTCCTTCTTCGGCTTCTGCTTCTGCTTCTTCTTTTTTCTTCTTCAACACCACTAATTCCCAATAGAATACAGTGACCGCAGCGAAAAAAATGATAAGAATGACAGCAATTCATGATAATTGGCATGATTCATATAATTCTGCATTCTTGCCCACCGTTCGCAACTCTGCTTCAAACTGCTCTGATTTATTTACATAAAAGTTCATTTCTCGAAGATTATTGGAAACGAAGAATGATAGCCGGCTTATACAGAAAGAAAAAATAAGAATGAAATAATGGCGAAATGAAAAAAAATCCAGATTGAAGCTGCAACAAAAACTAGTAGTGAAATTATTTATCATTTGCGGCTGTCCGAACAATACGTTGCCAGAGTTGTTCAAATTCTTCAGATTTGCAAAGTGAAGGAAAAACCGAGCAGGGTAAGAAAAGAGGGACAAAAGGGATAAAAAGGATAAAGCTCTCGGCATTGATCAATCTCTGGGGGATAGGCGACGCATTCGATTACATTAAGCATCGTTGGAGGTGAACGAATGCACATCTGGCCTATGCAATCACTCGTGATGGCCTACCGATGTATCGAGCCTGTGCTGCTATCCTCCAAGATAAGTCGTACCAATTTGCCGACCCCGGAGGGATGGAAGGCTTGGTGAGCCATGGGCGCGGGGGTCGATTCCACGTGTGTGTCGCAGGACGCCTCCGACCACTGCGCCACCGACCGCCGCGCCGCAAGAAAAGAAGGATAAGGCCGTAAAAATTAACATGAAAAAAGAAACCAAGGAAGAAGGAACCAGAACTCAGTACTAGGCATTTTATTGGATCATGAAGCTAAAACGAAGTAGTTATTAATGCTTTATTTGCCGGAATGATCCAGGTCGATGGTCCCATAGTCGATCGCCCTCACAACGTGGGTCGTCGTAGCCGTGTTGAGTCAAATCTTCTCAGTTGAAGCATCTCTGAAATAGACAAGCCCCACACAGCGATACCCGTCTACACAAACCGATTGCTGATTTATTTTTTACTAGTCATCCAATCTGTTTTCATTGTGACATTAAACCCTGCAGAAACCGGTCATATAAGCTCGCAAATAACGAATCAACGTTTTTATTCAACTTCAACTCCATTCAAATGGTGCTTTACTCAAAAAGATGTGACTCGATAAGATCAAGAAGACCCGCAGCGGAAAGACGAACGGCTGTGGATATTCGACTCAAATCAACGCTGTTCAGAAGACGACATGGAAATGTTAAGTAGATAGACTACCTATCAACCTTGTATTAGCCTAATAACCTAATCCAAAACACTGATTATTCATCATTTGCCACCTATCGTCCTATCGATCAGCCAGTGAAACAAGCGGGCGCCAGTCAACCTTCAATTTCTTCCTGTTGCGAGCAAGAATAGTCCAGTAGGCTCCGCTTGCTTTAGGGACTCGTTGAGCATCATATAATTCTTCCAGGATTTTCATGAAGAACTCTGAGCTTCGGATCGGTGATCTTTCTTCAGTACGTTTGACATCCCCGATGAATCCAGTCACAACGGCCCTTTTCCATCGGTTTTCGTTCAGATGCATTACGTGTTCGGTCCGCCATATCTTCAATTTGACGTGTTAAAGGGCGTCTCTAGCTTTTAACCATTGGCATAGATCGGAGCTTCGCATCACTTGACTCATTTGCTTCATGCGGGCGGGATACTCCTAGCATCTCAGGACCGACTTTCTTTTAAGCTCGGCATTGAAAAACGGCTACATCGTCAAACAGTACCAAAAGACAAGTGATAAGAGCCTACTGGTTTATTACCTCTCCTTTCACACCTCAAACACTAAAAGGGCGCCTTTGGGAAACATGTTTCCAACGGCCAGCAGTGTCTGCACATGAAGAGAGCAAAATGAAGAATGCTTGCAAATGGCGCGGTAGATGGTCATTTCCAATGGCCTCGAAGCTGTAGCACCACGGGATGGCTGTGGAGAAAAAAACACACCGCCAAAAGGTAATTCTAGCGAGAACAGGACTCCGTTTATACTGCCATTCGTTCCCAAGGAAATAGGTGCAGCTATAAGACGTTGCTTGAAAAAGGCGGGTCTAGAAAATTTGGTAACAGTGAATGGATTACCACCGAACACACTAAGAAGCCGGCTAGTTCGTAACCTTTTGTGTGACCGTCTATGCACAACGCAAAATTGCATAATATCTCCTAACAGTAGAGAAAGTGATTGCATGAGTTCGGCTACGGTTTATCTCATCTCGTGTAAAATATTCGAGAACAAATACATTCGCGAAACAGAAATAAACAGTAAATTTGAAGTTAACCCAAATACTCCACTAGGTGCGCATAGGAAACAGAGACATAATGGAGAAGATTTTGAAGTAAAAGTCACTATCTTCGAGCAGTAATTTAAAGCATCAGAGCGCAGAACTCTTGAAGTGTATTAGATAACTTTCGAAAATCTAAAAATGAACAGCAAGGAGGATGCCTTGTGATAACGGCTGACCTCGCGCCATGCTCCAAGCTAATTTTTGACCTGAGCCGGATATATTCCTCTCCCATGTGGTCCTCTACGCGGCTGGTCTCCACCAAATGACTAGAAGGCTTACAAACAGCGAAGCGGCGATGTTTAAAGAAGCTGTTTATCGTGTTTGCTCGTCAGGAATCGAATGCACGATCCATAACGCTGAGTGATTCTCCCTTCTCGCTTACGCAACAACCAGGTTAGTGACGCATACACTGAGGCAGGAAGAATAGTGGAGTCGAAAAGCTGGCCATGTAAATGGGTGTTCTTTGCTTTCCTCACTACATCCTCGATGCTTATGGAAGCTCCCTCAAGCCGCTCTTTTCCCTCGTACTCAACTCTGGAGCTAAGTCGTCACCACCTTGATCGCCCCACCTAGAGAGAAGTCGCTGGAGCATTCGGAGATATTTGCACTATTAAACGTAAATGGGTATACGAAACCAGCCCGATCCTGAAGAACATCGTTTTTGTGAAATTTAGTCGAAGACTAATTTTTCTACAAGTGTTATCGCTTTCTACAAAATCGGCAAGCATTCGTTCCGCCCAACTAATGGTTGGCATTATAAGAACGATATCATCAGCAAAGCAGACGTGATGCAATTGTCGACCATCGATTTCCACTCTCATATTGTCCCATTCCAGTGTTCGTATGATGTTCGCGAGGGTGGCGGTAAATAATTTCAGCAAAGTGGTATCGCCTTGTCTAACCCCTCTTTTGACGACGTCAATATCACTTTAGAATGGTGATATCTTGGTTGTGAAATTTTTAGAAACCTCTGCTCACGAAGAATCTTTACATATTGAGTAGAGACGCTTTGGATGTCCCAAACTCCCACCAGTGTTTTTTGCCGCAACTGACTCGAAAGCTTTCTTTAAATCGATGAAAGTGAAATAAAAGCGATCTCTTGTAGTCTCGCTACACTCCAACGAGTTTTGTTATCGTGTAGATGTGGTCCATCACCCTAAATCCTTTTCGAAACCGTGACTGTTCATACGGTTGTCCTTCGTTCAGTGTTCCATCCATCCTCTTTAGGATGAGTGGAGTAAAGAGTTTGAAGACGACAGACACTAAGCAGATTGGGCGATAGTTGCTGACATCGCGGAGGTCACCCTTCTTGAATAACAACATAGTCCTGCTGGTATTCCACCGAATAAGAACCTTGAATTCTGACATGTGTGAACAGCCAAGGCAATGTGTTGATATGTTCAGGTCTTAACCTGACCAAGGGTTCTTCGATTCTTCACAGACAAAATAGCATGTCGGGGTTCGCAAAGGAGAACCAGAGGAACAACATATCCATCCTCGTTTATTTCGTATGAGGACGGGATGATCTGGCTATTGAAGAGATCGAGTACAAATTGTGAATGAATTTCTCCATTGCTTTCTGGAAGCTGCAAATGTTCCGCTTGTCGTCGGATTTCAATCATCTAGGTTCTGTAATAGGCGAAGTTTCGGTGGATTTTGCAAAAGCTTTTCCCACCCTCTGCATTTTCAACAGTAACTGCTGCTCTTCTCTGTTTAAGATTTTCCTCGTGCGCTTTCCACAGTGGCAGCTCGAATGTTTCTGGAAATAGACGTCTCTTGGTGACTTTCGAATTCTTAGCATTCACAGTGTTAACGTGAAAATGTTGAATGAGTCGCGCGTATTCCTCATCGATCTTGTCGATAACAGCATCTTCTCAACGACCAACTAATAATCTAACTAAATCTCAGTTTATCGTGGTTTGGGATTTCGGTTTTTGAGCTTAGCGCCTTTCTCTGCACTCCACGAAAAATGGAGCCAATCCACTAATCTAAAGTAGAATTTTAGGACAACAGCAAAATGGGTTAATCAAAACCTTCGATTCACTGTGATGTTATCTATTTCGTTACGCTGCTCTTCATTGGAAGATTCCACTGTCTAGCGTTGACAGTGGGCTTCTGGGAATTGTGAGTTACCATCGAATGTGTCATGGTCGTCACGATCAGACTCAATTCAGACAGCCGTTCAAATTGCTCTTTCTATTCTAGCCCGTGGGTCCCAATATAACGTTCTTCAGACGTTCTTCTAGGTCCAAATTTAGCTTTAAAATCTCTGGAACTCTTCGAAGTGCGTATAGGACAGTTTGACTTCGTCCTCATTACAGTTTGATGTCAGTGCATCGATGAAGAAGATTGTCGGAGTAGGTATTGATCCACATCTCCTCAATCGCGCACGCCGGATTCGGTTTGTTAATTGTTCGAATGAATCGATATTTATGGACAAAGTAGTGGTGAATAGAACGCCAATGCCTCCGACTCTTCTAATGCTGCATGTTCCGAAGAAGAGTTTTTCTGCGGTGCCATAGAATAGACGACACGTGTACCGCGGTGGTTATTGGTGCCCTGCAATGCACACGGGTTCGATTCCAGTGCCCAGGCTCAGCAAGCCTTCCATAACCCCCCAGGTCGGCAAATTGGTACCACACTTGTTTAGGTGGATAGCAGAACTGATTCGATATATCGGTAAGCCATCGCAATCACTCTGTAGGCCATATATGCATTTAATCATCTCTAGCGATGTCTGATGAAGTGGAAGGCATGGAGCACCGCTCAGGGATAGATCAACGCCGTGGGCTTTTTTTTAACCATAGACGGCACTGAATGGCCGGCGTCTTCTCGTTTCAGCCAATCCGATGACGTCGTACATCATTCTTCTTGCCTGCACGAGCAAGTCGTCTATCGTGGACCCAGATACAGATATGGCAATTATGGTTCGTTCAATAATTACTTTAGAAAACAAAAAAAGTTACACTGATTCATGTAGTTTAAACTACCAGTGTTTGTTGATTTCCGTATAAGATTTACAAGGTCCTAATTTTAAATAATGAAAGTGAATATTTAGCAATTCTAAAACACACAAAAACAAGAAACATACCGGTGCCTATTGTAAAAAGTCCTTCCTAAAGAGTCCTTGTAGAGAATGAGATATCATTTACGACAGACATAGAATGACTTAAAAACTATAGGAGTAGAAAAAAATTATACCATGATGAAAAGATAACGAGGAAGAAAATCGGACGTTTAAGTTATTTATTACGAAGCAATCATCATGCTGTTTAAGGCTTGTCAACCCTTCCAGCTAATATACTTTCTAAAGAATCACAATGCTAACCATTCATTTACTGCTTACTACAATTTTTTTATGACAGGATATTATGCGAAATACACCCACATTGAGGGTGGAGATATTTGCAATCTCCGGACCGTAGTTGTCTGCGGTGGGGAACGAAAGCGTTATTACTTTTTCGGTGAGCTAACGCGTTCACCACCACACCATGCGGGTCCTTCGTTTCGCTTGTCTCTCAGCTATTCTATAGATCAGTGACGTCAGCAATCACCTGTCAACATTAGGTCCGGAGTTTTGTAAATATCATTATATCTAAATATCTCAGCACCATTGTGGTTGCATTTTTTAAAGAATCTTCCAAATCGTCGGAAGTCTCCAATAGACGGAAATTTATAGAACAGAAACCTCTCATAGTTTTAAGTATTTGAATAAGGAAAAAAACCCTCGGGAATTTTTCAACTAATCGATAATAATAGTAATGCAAATAATGGGGTATTTTTGCTAGTGTGAGTCAGTTATGTAGACAGATATGAGAGCCCATCATTCTTCCCCATTTTCCAGCAGTTCTATGCAAAAATATCGACTTCACAGCTCAGTTTGTGATGTTTGACAATGTCACTGAACAACAGTGGAAACAGAATCCATTCCCTGCTTGCTGCCTCATAAGCACAAGGAATACAAAGATAGAAAGATTCTAACGAAAATGGAGAAAAATAGCAAATGCAATGGAGTGGAATGGAAGCATTCTAGTTAAGGTAAACCACTAAGAAGCCACATCAATTAAAGTCGTTACGAGAATGAAGAAGGTGAAAGTGAAAGAAGCAACTGTGCGGAAAAAACAACTATAAAAAACTAATTGAAAGAAAAATTCAGAAAAAAAGGACGGGCAATTAGAAAAATATTATTTAATATTTCCAGTCCGACGGCTACAACTGACGAATCTAGTAGACACCTAATTTCTCACCGCACTCATTATGATTTGCTACCAACTCATGCCGGGTTAAACTGGATTCCCTAGCCAATGACTCCGCTGCTTTTGTTGCACTCGTCGTTCTCGAACTCGGTTTTCCCCAAATTTTAAAGGCAATTTTGATGTTTTCGTTTTCAGCACCTCGTCTAATTTCTTCCATATATTCATCGATGCTTTTGGAACACTTTGTACTCTTGCAGGTGGTAAAAAAAGCTCAACCATCAAACCATTACGTAGTTGTTCGTATTTGGCAGTCAGTTCCATAACACATATGCATTAGATACCAGTATTTTCTAAATCTATCCATTCTATACAATATCATGGATAAAAATAAAAGGTAAAGATCTCAGCGTTGATCAATCCTTGAGGGATGCACCATGCATTCGAGTTCATTAAGTATCGTTGGAGGTGATTGAATGCATATCTGGTCTTTACAACGGCTCGCAATAGCCTACCGATGTATCGAGCTAGTGCTGCTATGCTCGCAGACAAGTCTGGTACCAATTTGCCGACCCAGGAGGGATGGAAGGCTTAGTGAGCCACGGGCGCGGGGAACCAATCCCATGTGTGTGTCGCAGGGCGCATCCGACCACTTCGGCACGCGGGCCACTTTCAATATTATGATCCATCGAAAGGATTAGAAATGGATAACTGTCAAATATGGATAAGAATCCATTTCTACACGCTGATACACAATGGATGATACTCGTTTTTTGAGTAATTTCTCTACAGCTAAAGTATTTAAGGACTTGAGAACTTGACAGACTTATAGAACACACTTTACTCTATCGATTTAAAGTCAGCTATTCTAAAAAGCTGCTTTCATTTTCAGCTTCATATTAAGTGTAAATCTCCAAAAGATTGAAAACGATTTCAACGTTCGTAGGTCTTGAAAGTAAACGGATCAGAAGCAAATATTAACACTGTGGAACATGATGACATCCAGTTCGACGAACTTCCACTTCGTTAGTCGCCTTGATGTTCAAAACACAGATCTCCACGAAGAAAAGAAAATTTTAGAGCGCTACCGAAAAACCAGAAATTCGTGCTGGTGGAACGGAAAACCGCATTTTGTTGAAAAAAAATATGTAGATTCTAATAGCCCTTAAATTATTTCGGAGCAGGTAGGAACAGCCAGAGACACAAGTTTGTGAATCACGTTGGCGACTCACTTTGACTGCAAACGAAACAAGGGCTAACAATTTCAAAAGATGGCATTTAACTGTATGAGCAGGAAAGGAAGCGAACCAAAGAAATCAGAGTACTTGTAAAGAACGCTAATTGTAGGATTTAGGTTACAAAGATTGTAACTGGTTTGTAAAAAGTATAACAAGTAAGAATTGCAGATTTTACGGTGAATCTACTCGACAGCGATGTTTGTAAAATTAATAGAACGTTGCAAGAATAAGACACTGGAAGCGAGACCCTATAGGAAAGTATACTGCTGAACATTTAGGCTTCCCAGGCCTTGTCACGTATAGAGACAATGATTTCCGCTATATCGAGTACATCATGCTACAATTTTGCCATACAACTCGCCTCAACGATTTGTCACGTTATCACAGCAAACACAAGCCGTTGACGTTAAATTATACAATGCAGCAAAGCCATATCTGTACTGTCTTTGTTATTTATAAAATGAACTATCAGATCCGTTACCCAGTACAATGATCTAAGTTAGATGAGATATCGATCGAATACAAGAAGTACGACGGAAATTTCTCTACGCCAAAATAAACGACCATAAAAAAAACCAGCTGATATCAACTCACACCGTCCCAATTGCCCCTCCCCTCCCCCTCCCCTCCCCTCATAAGTGGAGTGGTCTTGTCAGAGGATGAACAATTTAACTTACGTCACTGTTCAACACTCTTGACTCCTCATGATTAAACGGCAAACTATTGACAGGATATAGGAATAAACAGAATTTAAGCAATGAATAATAAAAATTTAGTGACTTCAAATCGATTTCCTTCTTGAATTTAGCAATTCACCTTGGTTTTTTACTTACTTTTACTAATAGATTCAGCTGCCTTTAATTCGTTAAATAGTTCCTTACTCCCACAATGATGCTGAGATATTTGCAAATCTTGGACCTAAGGCCAGATCGAACTGCGATTACTTTTTCCAGGGGCTCGCGTGGTGCACATTGCACCACTGAGGCCCTTGCTCTGCCTCTCTGTCAGCTAGTTTTCTACCTAACGGCGCCATCAGCAATCACCTGCCTACAGGATTGAACTGGAGAGCACAAATCGGCATTGAACCCAGTTAAGTTGAGGCTGTAGTCGAAATCGCAATGTTAACCTTTTTATTTACTGCCTACTGTAATTTTTCACGGTAGGATATCATGTGAAATGCAGTATTTTCATAATATCACAATAAAATCTGTTTATAGAGGCCTTAAATTTTTAATGGGGCATGATATTACAGATAAACGAGTTTAGAGTGTAATCAGCGGAAATCGTGGTAACGTCGTTCTTAGCGCTTTACAGTGCAACATAGCTCCGTGCTTATCTCTTTTGTTTGTCTCATATTCTGTTGGCGAAAGTTCGATTTTTCACATTTGTAACATTTCTGTAATATAGAATTATATGCTACGGTATGATGAACTTTTAGTTCAGTCCTTTCGGTAGAATTTCTCACCTGAGATTTTTTGTTTCAAAACTGGATGTGGTCCGTACGGATTTCTCTTCTTGAATTTTCCAAGAGGCTTCAGTTTCTTATATAATTTCATAAAAGTTCAGTTAGTTTCCAGCAGGCTTACTAAGCCTGAATTCTAACACTTAAATTCTATTGATTCTAAAACAATTTCCTACCGAAATGTTATTTCTGTCTTTCTGTTGATTCCATTTAGTCTCTGTCGATGGCCTGCAGTTACCTAGTCGCAAGGTCCGGCCGCCTATGATGACGTACGCCAGGAATGTCCGGGCACGACAGCTGTCTCATAACTCCAGAAAAAACTACCAAACTAGCAATTACTGCAGCGAAATGGCTGATACGTGATGGGGCTCCTAGCAGCTATGAAGACGAGCCATCTGAGCGAAGGGGACTGCGTGACTTAGTTTAACACTCAACGATCCACTACAGGATGCGCAGTCAAAAGTCAGTCATAGCTTCATCTATTTCTATGTAGTTGTTTGTTATCACGTATTTGTAATAAATAGGCATCAACTAAATGAACGATAACTACAATAATATTGATGATAGCAATAGCTCGCTTGCAGGGGATGCAAAGCTCAGATGGAGCATTCGATAACGGAGTGCGAGAAAAGAACAAACCAATGGATTTCAGATAATGTACTGAAGTTTTACACCTAACGAGCCAATGGCTACAACATTATTATTTAAATAACCGCCTGTACAACCTGTATCACCTAGCACTAGTAATGACTCTGACTCTACTCCGCTCTTTGTCGCATAGTGCATTTGATCAATGGATCCATTCGCCTAAGAGAAGCGAAGAGCATCACGGTTCTGGTACGGGACTGAATATTTTTACTATGTTTTATTGAGAAAGTAGTCTGATCAATATTCCACGCTCGCTTCGAGGGCTATTTGCACTCACAGATAACACGTCGTGTTCCTCTATGGATATTATAACGTGCATACAAAAAGTAGAAGTCAAATCAGAGCAGATAGAAGTAGCTCATCTCCTGAATTAATTCATGGCTCAGGGGGCAGTACATGATCAGGTTTGATTCTTACTTGGTTCCGTTCTCAGTGCAACTTAAGTAAGCGGCATGCAGTCGCGCGACTAACAGGCTCCAGGCCATAAACAGATGAACAAAAGTGAATGAATCAAAATGGAGCCGTTCGTTGACTTAACAAAGTGCTTAACTAATAGTTTCAAAACAATTTAACCACTTTTTACTTTCTATTCTCCCTATTTTTTTTTCATGGTAAAGTGTGATTTGAAATATAATCACAATGATGCTGAGATATTTGCAAAACTAAAGACGGCAGGTGTCCGCAGTGTGGATCGAGCATGCTATTACCCTTTCCGGGGGGCGAACGAGTTCACCACACTCCATGCGGGTCCTTCGTTTCGCTTTTCTCTCAGCCGTGCTTCTAATTTATAGCTGTTATCATCAATCACCCGTTAACGGGATTGATCTGATGAGCACAAATTGGCATTGAACCCAGTTAAGCTGGAACCGTAGCATAAATCACTTTTTATTTAATGCCTATTCTTTTTTCATGGTAGGGTATGATGTGAAAAAATAACTCATATACGATCCTCACCATAGACACCTGCGGTCCAGAGTTTTGCAAATATCTCAGCTTCGCTGAAGTTATATTTCGCAATATATATCTGCCATTAAAACGAGTAGGCAGTAAAATAAAAAAGGTTAAAATTGTGATTATAACTATAGCCTCAGCTTAACTGGGTTCTACACCGATTTGGGCTCCCCAGATCAATCCCGTTGACGGGTGATTGCTGATGGCAAAAGATCGATAGAACTAGCTGAGAGACAGGCGAAACGAAGGACCCGCATGGTGTGGTGGTGAACGCGTTACTCCCTGGAAAGGACAATAGTGCGTTCGTTCCCCCACCAAAGGCAGCTTCGTTGAAGGTGCTGAGATTACTTGCAAAACTCTGGACCGCAGGTGCCTATGGTGGGGAACGAACGCGCTATTTTGCTTTCAGGGGAGTAACGCGTTCACCACCACACCATGCGGATCCTTCGTTTCGCCTGTTTCTCAGCTAGGTCCGGAGTTTTGCAAATATCTCAGCTTCGTTGAAGTTATATTTCGCAATATACCCTGCCATTAAAAAAGAGTAGGCAGTAAAATAAAAAGGTTAAAATTATCTCAGCACCATTGTGGTTGTATTGTCAAAACACTTAAGAACACTAACAACAAAGAATATGTCCATAGAATAAGAACGTACGAACTAAAATTAATTTGAATTTACAAGATAGGGGAAACGTCACAACGCACAGCATTCGGAGTTGATCAATCTTCTAAGCAAGCGCCACGCATTCGAGTCTATTCGTAGTTTCATGAAGGTGATTGAGCACATATCTAGCCCGTAAAGTGATTTCCTGCGACCACCGGTGCTAGTAGTCTTATCATCTCTTATAAGTCTGGTATAAACCTACCAGTGCTGAAGTATAGGTGGGCTTGGATCTGCCTAGGGCGCGAGATTGAACCAGGGACCAATCTGGAACCTATTGCAGAACATTTGGAGGTGCACTGCCGTTACACAAGTCCCAGTCCAGGAAACAATGAACACATTAAGGAACGCGTGATAATAAGGAACGCGACTAAACTAATAAAACTCAGGTTTGAAATTTGTGATGAAGAGAACAGAAAGACTTCGACGATTTTATGATCAACAATGAAGAAGGCGAAGGCGCCGAAAAGTTAGCCGAATAATAGCTTTTATACCAAAATCGTGTCAACTCAACCATATAGAAAATTGCTTCAACGATTTCTAAGAATAAAAAAAACCCGGACGACATTTAAACCTGGGTCACGAGTGAGGGATAGAGAGCGCGCTGCGATTGTGGAGTCACAGATGGCGGGCGGAAAGACGTGATGGACGCGACGGAGCAGCTGCGGTGGCCGATCGGCGCGATCGTCAAACCATGTCGTCGACGGAATCGGATGGAATTGCATCGCTGTGAGCCATTCGGTAGCTCATAGCGAAATCCTGGACGGAATCGGAATCTCACCGATGTGACACATCCGCTGGCTCATAGTGAAAACGGTGACGGTATTTGTCGCCTTGATCAAGCGGATGCAACAAATTAGAAACACTTCAAACGATCTACAAATCGTGACGTAACGAGGAAAAAAAAAGAAAAACGCAGCGACTGTTAACCAGAAATTTCTATACTTAGGAAAAGAGTAGTAGTAATGCAAGAGATGGATAATTATTTAAAAGAAAGGCAACGAACCATGCTATTCTTAGTCTAAAGACAAGCAAAACATAGCTATTGATTAGCCATGCACTCAATGAACATTCATCAAACTGGCGGCGAATCAGCTGTGAAACACAAAAACGGATGTGTGACCACCTCCAGAAAAAAAAGAACACGTACGAGTTCCAGTTTGCACAGCCTACGCTATACAGATGTGAATAATGAAAAAGACAGGCACTGATTCTGAAAGTTCAGGGAATCGACCTAATTCGTCCTCTACTATCAAAAAATTCCATGTGGTTTCTGGAAATTATACACTCCAAGGGGCGCGCGTAGCCCAGTGGTAAAAGGTACCTTGCAATTCACACGTCGTCATTGGTTCGAGCCCGCACGCTGGACTCATCAGAGATCCCACCTCTCCAGGGTCAGCAAATGGTAACAAACGTGTCTGGGAGGATAGTAGCACTGACTCGATACAACGGTAGGCCACCACAAGTCATTGCATAGGCCAGATATCCATTCAGATATCTCTAACTATGCTTGATGAAGTCGAAGACATGGTACATCGTTCAAGGACTGATCAACGCCAAACGTCTTACCCTTTATCCTTCAGTATGTTTAATCCATTTTATACTTCCTCTTTAATACACACTTCCGAGGTGTCCACTTGCATTGTACGAGCGGGGGTTCATTCCCACTTCACGGTTCTTTCAAGGCCAAGAGTTCAACATCTTAATTCGATAGACCTATTAAGAGTAATCCAAGCCTTTATGGTAGGTACCGGTGAGTGATCAGTGATGACTCTGTTGTGGGGAACGGTAGAAATAAAATGCTCCCTTTCAATAGCGTGATTTGCGCTATGTCCTTCAACTGAGCGAAGTCCATTGGGCGGTTCTGGCGAAAGATGAGGACGAATGCAGACGTTACAGGTTCGAATTACTCGATGATTAAGGTGACTACAACTGTTGAAAGTACATGTTTTAAACTCCCACGTCCGACTTTCTATTAACCTCGGCATTGATCAAGTAATTTTTTCGTATTCCTGTTGAGCAAACATGAGGTGTTATTTTTATTCTTTATTCACGAACAAGCTGACGCTACGGCGGATTTCGCCATCCTCAGAGCCTAGAAAGGTCAAGTTGACAGCAATCTATTCGACCAAACACCTCCATATATTATACCCTGAGTATAAGACTCATAGAAAGCGGTGAGTGTGCAAAGAAGCTATTTTGTGTTCAATGTGATTGAAATCTTGGTTTAGCGTTTTCTCTGTTTGGTTATGGAGGTGTTTGGCCGAATAGATTGATGTCAACTTGACCCTTCCAGGCTCTGAGGAAGGCGAAATCCGCCGAAGCGTCAGCTTGTTCGTGAATAAAGAATAAAAATAACACCTCGTGTTTGCTCAACAAGAATACGAAGAATTACATGTCTTAAATATTCTAAATTAACAAAACACTAGAAAGCTAATGCTTCAAATACATACTTAAAAAAACGTTAAAACTAGTTTTAGACCGATTTTTTCTTTTTTGGTTTCTATCCTGCAAAGATAATGCACGGAAGAAATATTGGATCTACCGATGAAGACCAAGCTTTTCGGCGTTGATCAATCCCTGAGGGATGCCCAATGCATTCGACCTCATTAAGCATCGTTGGAGGTGATCGAGGGCATATCTGGCCTTTACAATAACTCGCGGTGGTCCACCGATGTATCCAGCCAGTGCTGCTATCCTCCGAGACAAGTCTGACACCAATCTATCAACCCCGGACAGATCGAAAGCTTGGTGGGCCAGCGGCGCGGGGATCGATCCCATGTGCTGCAGTGCGTCACCGACCACTGCGCCACACGCGCCCTTTGGATCTACTAGTACGTTATAATAAAAAAGAAATCTCTTGTTTTTCATGAAGAGTCAGGTAAGGTCATTTAACTTAGGAAGTGTTAAACTATCATTGTGAAAAAGCCTTAATCAACATGAAATAAAAAAAAACATCGGCAAAGAAAGATGAAATTGGAAACGGAATTATTGGCATAAAGGTTAGAAAAAGGAAAAATTGCAGAAGAGCCATGAACGAGGAAGGTTTTCAGAAAGGATCGGAGACCACACAAGTGAAAACAGGGCGCTTCCATCAATGGATTGTCAATAGTCGTGATCTACAAGACGATCGATCGCTAATTGGTAGATTTCTTGGATAATTTATATTTACATGGACTTTTTTGCAAAGTTAAAAAAGAAACGACATCTACATAATTCTGGTCGTCGAGAGGATCTGAAGGAGAGCAAGACGTCATCGAAATGCAGGTGAAAGAAATTTTATAAGAGAAGTAGATTTTCAATTTTTTTTCGGGATCCGTGAATAACAGAGTACAAGTATTCGAAGAACTGGAACAGAGAACATTCGACGAACAGAACTGAACAAGGACGAAGAAATTACTCCCATTTTTTTCTTTATCAACGCCAAAAATCAACTCAACAAAGAATGGCCATGTCATCAAGCGGTACCGAAGGCCAACACTAACAAAATAATGCTTAATTACCTCCAATTTCACCCTCACACACAGGATGACGCTTGTGTGAAAGATGTTTCGAGCAGCCACCAGTGTGTGCACAGAAAGAGAGCAGAGGGAAGAATCCTTGAAATTGTCGCGGCAAATAGCCATTTCCAATGGACACCAAACAATGCTGCTCCGGATAGGTTTAGAGGAGGAACCATGGTTTAAAATGATATGTCCAGTGAAAATTAGTTCCCATTTATCTTTCTCTTTATTTCAGACGAAATAAGTGCAGCTATAAAACGTTGCTCAAGGAGGGGGTGGTCTACAGAATTCGGAAACATTGATGGAAATACCATCGGACACCCTTAGACGCCAGCTAGTTCGCAACCAATTGCATAACCATCCATGTGCAATTCAAAATTGCATTATATGCCCTAATAGTAGGTACGGTAATTGCACGAGCCCGGGTAGAGTGTACCTTCTGGAGACCATCTGAGGACAAATACACTAACGAAACGAATAGACCACTGTGCGGTCGCATAAAAGAACACCTAGTTAGTAAACTTAAAGACAAACCAGATGTTCAACTACAGACACGTAGGGAATAAAGGGAACTACAGACATAACAAACATAACAGAGATCTTTAAGTAAAAGTTACCATCAACGCACAAGAATCTAGAACTTCAACTCTCTCGAAGCATTTCGGATAAACTCCATGAATCCGAAAATGTACCGCAAGGAGGATGCCTTGTTATAACCCGCAATCTCACATAGTACTTACAACTTATCTTTTTTAATGTGAGAGGGGCACATTATCCATCCACGTAAGCCTTGGTCACCAAGTGGAATACTGAGTGAAAGTCTCATTGGAAGCAGTTAGTGGGCGAAGAAGCTATTTTGTTTCCAATGCGATTGGAATTTAGAAGTCGTGGTTTCTTTTTGTTGAGGTTATGGAAGTATTTGGTTAAGTAGATTGCAGTCAATTTGACCTTTCTAGGTTATGAGGCAGACGAAATCCGTCAAACTGTCAGTTACCGTAGACAAATAGTAAAACAACGTTCTCGTACGTGCTCATCAAGAAAATAGGGAATATTCGAAGAATTCCTTCATCATACCAAACATCTAAATGCTAGACATTAAAGAAGGAAAACAAAATCCACTATGTGGTTAAATGACACAGAAGTGATGACGATAAAAAGTGCAGAATGAAAGACACTCTTATGAAAAGCTGAGAGAAACTAGCATCAACCTTTACTACCGTATCCCAAAAACACGTGAGTCATTTACTGAGTACTACTTTACACCGAATCGAATGAAAAAAAATGCTTTTGGGTTCCAAAAAGTCCAACCGAACGACGAAACACGTCTGCAAAACGATTGGCGCTCCGGCAAGAACAATGCCAACCCCAACCGAGGGCGATCGATGCCTTCACCTTTCGATCGCAACCAATCACCCCCATCACATTTTAACACATCTCTCCACTAATCCACGAATTCATCCGATCGCAACCGCTTAGATGTCCTTGTTTTAGTCATCTCTTACTCTACTCTTTGTGATCTTGGCCTTGATATTTTTATAAACAAGACCAGATGTTAGCTCAGTTGACGAAGAAACACCACTGTGCTCTATTTTTTGCACATTTTAGATTCTCATACCGTACTTGTTTCCTTATTTACATGTTGTTTTATACTCCTTATTTTTCCTGCTTCTTATTTTACCAATTTGATTGCATTTTATCTTTTTTCTTGTTATTCTATAGATAAAATCCATCTGAACATCAAAGACACATCCTTAACAGCATGGCTTTCTCATAGGTTCATAAATGTTTTGAAACCAATCGACACGTCAGCAGAAAATACTTCACAGTCTATTGTTTCTTTCTTTCTTTTCTCTTTGGTGGATATTTTGTCAATTTTGAATGACTGTGAGAAATTTACAAAAACATTAGAAAATGCCATCCTAGCAGATTTTTTTTCTTCCCGCCTTCCAAAAATAGAACTGCTTCGTTATTGAATATTGTAGAATAACGTTTATAGAACAGAGCTGCCTTATCTTTTGTATCGTAGCATTCCTCCCAACGGTTTACCGCCTCATCGTGGCGCGGAGGTGTTCTTGGGTGTCGGACTGCGATGTACAGCGGGAAGATTCGCCCCCCCGGCAGGGTCTCCCAAGCTGATAGTAAGCCAATACTAGGATCCACCACCGTCCTAGTATCAAAGTCACATGGTGGCAAATCTCGCTCTGGTCCACAAGGGCTGTGACTGCCTTTAGTGGTGAAGACCTGCGGCAGACTTTGGCCAGGCTGACCACGGGTTTCCAGGGAACCACAATGGCTTAGCCAGTAAATCTCCGAAAAGTGATTATGCTGGGGCCCGCACAACCAGTGAGGACGGGCCGTCCAAGTATCAAGTTCTCATAGCATTCTCGATCGTTGGTGTAAAGTTATTTCTTTCTTAAATGCTCTCGTTCGTCAGATTCTGTGCATTCTATTTGATTCACATGATTCCATGCATAGACCTTTTCTATTCTACAGTAACAACTACTTTACTATTGGTTCTGGTTCTTAAAGGAAATCAATTCGAGCACAGAAATAAACGAAATAAAAGAAGTTCACTAAAAAGAATGTGCAAGGCCAAATCAATTTTTTTTCTTCGAGTAAAATTCAACAGAATTTTCCGTATAAGCCATAGGAGCGTTGAATAGTTGAAGATGGCGGCCGACCTTGACATTATCGGAAAAAAACCTCTACGGCCAAATTATTTCGATTTTTTCTTCGCTTCTCTTCATCGCTTTTTGTTACGACGACGTCATATCGTAAGAATTGATGGGTAACATATAACAGCCATAGATGGAAACGTCCATCTCTTTCCATTGGAATCTCGGAGTGATCGATTGATTCGGTCGATTGGACCGTACAACAGCTCCTCGAGGGTGCTTACTGATTGATGCCATTGACTGAGTTCAGATGAATCGATTATGTAGTCATTCTCAGAGCATCGTAGAATGATTCACCTATGCTGTTCATTTAGCAATTCGAAAGTCATCGTGGCAATCCTGGAGGAAAAGTATCTGCTACAACAGTTTTTTCTCGCCTATTCTCTTACTAAACGTAACAACTAACAATAACGATTTTATGGCTTGAATTAAAAAATATAAGAAAAACACCTTGGCCAAAAAACGTCTAAAGAAGGTCGAAGGACGTACTACAGCTATAGACCCATTGAAAAGACCTATTTTCTTCAGGTGTTTTTTAGGTAGAAAAAGGAAATGAGCTTATCGAATTCATTAAGATTTCTAATAAAAAGAAGCACTAGTCGAAAATTAATAATAGATAAGGTCCTTTTTTATGTTCAAAACCCAAGCGTGATCACCTTGGAATCTTCCTTTTTCTCCCAAACCGGGATATTTTGGATGCTAAATTGGGCAAAAAAAGCTATCGAAAATGTGAACAAAAAATATGAGCTATAGATATAAAAATACGAATAGAAATATACGAACGTAAGGGCAATGAAGCTTCCAAAATTAGCGTTTCCTCATTAAGGTTCAATTTAAATAAGGTACTAGGAGTTGTTAAGGGCACGTGTGGAGCAGTGGTCGGAGGTGTACTGCAGCCTCTTCAACTCCGCTCCCATGATCCACCAAGCCTTCCATTCCTCCGGAGTCGACAAATTGGTACCAGACTTGTCCGAGAAGATAGCAGCACTGACTCATCACATGGGCAGGCCACTGCGAGCCATTGTAAAGGCCAGATATGCATTCAATCACTTCCAAACGATGCTTAATGAAGTCGAATGCATGGCGCATCCCTTCACGGATTGATCAACGCCGAGAGCCTTATGCTTTATCCTTTACTAGGAGTTAAAAAATATGTAGTGTTCAAAAAATGAGCAAAAAAATGGGACCATTATCACTTCTATAATGCTATCGTTTCCATCGATAACTATAGGAATAATACATAACTACTGTTCAAGAATAAAACATAACATGGAATTCGATCCGATTAAAAAATTAGAGGAATCTTTTAGAAAATGCAGTAGTGTTGGACGAGAACAGGAAAAAACAGTGGTGAAAGAGGTAAAGAAGGAAGCAGTACTACTAGGAAGTACTAATACAACTTTATACAGTTGCTTTCAAAGAGACTGGAACGAAATCTGACGCGTAGACTTGATGGCCGAAGTCAATAAACAAAGATCGCTTTGGTGTAATTTATGTATACAAGCATAGGAATGCTCATGTATAAACAACCAATAGACAATAAAACCATCCTAAACCACCAAATTATCTATAAAAAATAAAACCTTTAGATCTACTAGAATCTTCAAATACGCTCTCTTGCAATGATTTGCGCCCATTGTAGTGACTGACGAAATTACTAAGCGTCGAACTGCAAAGTACAGAGCAAAGTCGTCCACCCACTTCCCCGCTACACTCCAAAAGAATCTTCCAAACTGCCCAACTTGGAGTAGACCAATGCCAAAAAATAAAATGCCAGCGTCCTGACAACGACTGAGTTTTAGATTGGAAAACCTCCCCTAAACACAAGAAGGCCAGCCACTATCCCTGGTAACGAATTGGGAAATCCTTTAAAAAAATTCGTACAGACTACCGCCCCAAGGAAAGAAAATCTAGTCCAACGAGAACATTACCAATCGGAAGACAATCTGGGGCCTATGCAATGCTTCAAGAACACGAATTCATGAACCAGTATAGAAAGTAAGTCAAAAATTTCGTTAAAAAAAAGCGTTATTTCTGGACTTGGTCCACGAGATGTTTACGTCCATTAAGTTCTACGAACATCCCAGTTCCCCTATTGTGATAGTAATATGTCAACCTGTGAAACAACTTATAAGGGTTATTCGAACGGTGATGTCAGTTCAGTTTTTAAAGGCTTTTTTCCAATGGAAGAATGGTACTCTATGAAAACAGGAATAAAACTAGCAGAAACATGGCTTGGAGCTTCTAAATCCAAAATTAGTACCTAGGAATACCTCCATTATATGTTTAGGCAATGATTCATAAAATGGCTATACAGATTACACTGAACGCTGGAAAAAAATAAGCATCCGGAAGCGAAATTAAGAAAGAAGCTATCAAAAAATAGTAAGCTGTTACTACGGAAACCAAAGAACTGATGATGAATGCAAGTCTAGGAAACGATGGAATGCATGGAATCCTGTCTAAAGTCTAATCTGTTACGATTTATATGGCCCGGTTTATCTAGTACGAGTTTCTTTTTACACAACCGATTTCACCAGGTCATCTTGATACGATCTTTTATTTCATCAGTATTGATGGAATAAAGTATAAATTTCTGTAGCGTTCGACGAAATAGAATGGATAGAGATGAGGTAAATCCTCCTTTGAAACTCAACAAATAGCCTTCATTGAAATTTATTCAACTTTTTTCTTTTCGAAAAAAAAATAGTGGACGAAAAAAGGGGCGGAAAGCGGCAGTAATTCATATCACACAATTCGATCAATTCCTACGAAGGTGCTTAAATGAAAAGTGTATAAGAAGAGTGACAATGATCGCTTAGTTCTCGTAATCCGGTTCGTCATCATCCATTCTCACATTCACACTAAGAAGACGTCGATCATCAAAAAAGTAAAGTCGGCTGTCAACCGGATTGTAGTGCAGCATTGTCAAGCCCTGATATGGATTGTACCACGCCACTTGGCCCGGAATCGTCTCATTGCTGAAAAGATCGTACGCGAGACTGATTCGTGAGTCCCTGGTGGTCGCGCTCTGTAGTCCGTACAGTACCCCGCACATAATGAACGCGTCGGCCAATTCTGTGCCATTCACATCAGGTACTTCCCACGTGTCGACAATATAGAAGTCCGGTTCAATTTTGCTTACGTAAAGGGAATAACTATCTGGACGCATGTAAATCACCCAGAGGCCATTCTCGTCGGCAGCAAAGTCAACATAGTTATGCGGACGACTGTACAGCCAAGGATCCCTCTCTGTTTCATTGCAGTCCTCAAAGGTGTGATCAGGTAAACGCCCGCAGTCTCTATGGGCAATATCGCCAAGTTCGGCTTCGATCTGATCAGTCGTTTCCAAATCGTATCGCACTAAAGCTGTAGAACCGTGTTTGTGATAATAGTAAGATCCGTTGTAAATGAGATTTCCAGTACCGGATGCGAGATAATCTACGTAGTACTTGATATTTTGCACTTTGTTCATCATTTGCCGCTCATTTTCGTATTCGTAGAGAACCGGTGATGCATAACCATCGGTAACCCAGCGTTTTTCAGCCATATAATCGGATTGTGGGTGCGCATCACGCATCCAGGAACCAACTTCTCCATATTGTGATTCAGCATGAAGAACAGGAATTCCCACAGCAGCCAACATGCATTCTCTTCGATTGTAGCCAAGGGTCGGCGGACCAGTATATGGTTCAGGAGTGGTGAAATTCGTGTAGTTACCCCATGTATCCGTGAAATTGCCAAACAGAAGCGTGCCATTCTCACCGAATACTGGAGGCACAAAGTACTTCGGAGTGGTGGGCCTTCTTCTCCGTGTTGATCGAGGCGTCAGTGTCGTGGTAACTGTCGAGAATCTCGATAGCTTCCTTGTTTTACTTAGATCTGGCTTCGGCATTCCCGGAGACCAGCCTGGTGGGGGTCCAAATCCGGGTGGTGTCGGCTCAAACGGCACAAGTCGTGTCACTTCCACTTCCTTCACTACCACCACCGGCACTGGAACCATCTTCTCTTCGACCTGAATCACAGGAGGTCCAGGAATTGGAATTCTATGGACGTACATATTGGGAAACGTGCAGTTGCATCGACCGTCTTTTCCAGGACTGCCGATCTCACCGACGTCTCCAACAAGTCCAGCCGGGCCAACATTTCCCATTGGACCACGTCTTCTGGAATTAGAGTGTTTTGTCCTAAAATGATAGTGTACTCCTCAAGATCTGCTGGTAGATTACGTTTGGCGGATCGTTTCATGCGTACATCCAGGGGATCTCTTACCGGCTCCCGCAAGTCGCACTCAAATCTAATAATCGTGATATAGGCGTGTAAGTAGAATACGATCAGAAGGAACAGGTTTCCTATTTGAGCAATGACCATCCATCGAGGTACACGTGCCGAAATCGCTTCCGGCAATGGTGCGGACTTTCCCGCAATGTCATCCATGCTGGACTAGTCCAGAAGTCGTAGTTGTTAAGCGCTTGCGATGCATGAAATGTGATATGCACAAACCATGGATGGTGGTCAGAATCGACAATAAACAGCCAAGTTTAGCGTTCCTAATCGAAGTGGTGCAGCACATTAGATGAGAAGTCAATCACGACTAGTGAAGAGTAGAACTACAGCATCGCTTGTTGTAACCGATTTCTTCGCTGAATTATAGTAAACGTAAAACACTTTTGTACCGCTTCGTTAGTCTGACTCTATGACGTTTGCCAAGCAAAAACGAAAGCTATTCAGAGTAATTTGATGAGTGGGAAACTTATATGTGACTAAACCCCTCGATTTCACTCTTCCGAAAACCTTTACTAACGTTCCTTCACGTGCTCATCTACCTAAAAAAAAGCCACAATTATCATCGTATCATCGTCCCCTATGACAAAGAGGGCTGGATCAGATGTGGAAACATTGTTCAATAGCGAGTCTTCATAGCAAGTACAGTTCAGAAAATATTTTGTATACGTTTATATTCCGTCATAAGCATCACTACAAACTGGACAGCAAAAGTTCTGCATAATCGGGAAAATAGACGGAAAGGAGATAGAAGACATGCACATGGTAAGAAATCACATTTGATTTGAAAGGGATTGCACATAAAATTTGTAACCAGACATTCAAAAAATTCTCAAAAATTACAGATGTATGTTTGAGAAAACTGACAGCCAAATGCTCTTACGGCTCTATAACACTATGCCAGTGAACAAAATATTTGAACGGTACGGTGAAATGTGCAAATGATCATTAAATAGCAAGCTCCCACCTAGCTCAAACACGCAAATTGGCCATTAATGAGTAAAGCATGTCTCTTATTTTGATTCTGAACAGTGAGATTATTCCCTTACACTTCTATGCTCAGGGTTTAAGTACAAATGAGAACAAAAAACGATTGGAAAGTGTCGGCGATAATTCCATCGGAATCCGGATAGCATTACGAGCACTAATATTAGACAATAGTGCTCATAATTCCACAGACTTTCCCAAGCGTCGTAACCTCACTGAAAATTTTTTACATTTACAAAAAATGTTGCAAATTACTAAATGTTAAACACTCTGCCGTCCTAAAAAACAGTGGAGAAAAAAGAGATTAACCTATTTCAAACAAAGTTAGGAGCGCATAAATATTTAGATGACTCGTTTTCACATGACATGCGGGTCCTGGCATTTTCCCATTTCTTTTTCGTTGCCCTGCAACCGTTAACCACAAAGGTGTCGGCGTTCGGGTTTGAATTCGTTTGCAACTCGAGGACTTATCATTTTCCCCTCCCCAATGACACAATGGACAATAACTGAGCACGTTCTTCCGTGAGAGCTCGAGATATACAAAGTAGTGCGTTTTCAAGCCATCACCATATGAAGTTTTACCCTTGCAGAATGTGGAGGTTCGCTGTTATGCGACTTGGACTCTTCTAAGAGGATACCAAATCCTCCGACGGCAACCAATCCTGAGATTGTTCAACTGGATGTTAAACAACGATGTAGCAATCCGAATCCGAAAGTAGCAGTATGCAAAACAAATGCCAACCCAACATAAGCCTAACTATTTGATAATCGATAATTGAATGGCCCACTGTTTACGGAAAACCATATCCTGGAAATCTGTAAAACTGACACATTTCTGGCTCTAAAGAGTTTCCTCGTGTAGTTCCCAGAAAGCTGCGATAAGTGGTTTCTCCTTCTTCACCGCTGGCAATCGTCAACCTTTGTGGCTCGAAAGGAACTCTTCCACCAGGTTACTATCATGACGTTGTTATTTGCTCGCATAGGATTGCTTTACTCTTAGATGAGTTCCGGTAGCTAACGTCAAACTTTTTCTCAGCCGAGGTGATCACAGTGTGAGTTTTGCCATAATTAGTTGCTAGAGACAGAAGATGAACAATGAGAAAACAAAACAAAATGTCCACCTCCTAGCCGACTGGTTAAAAACCAGTTTGCATACAAAAACTCCCGCAGATAACACAAAGACACCGAGTTTGCACACCACATTCACTTCATATCTGCAATAATTTTGAAGACTCACATCGTTCATAATTTTTCTCAAGCGCTTCGGATACACGATGGCGGGCCTCCATGGACTGGAACGCGATCCCCACTCGAAGAAGAGTTTCATTTTCCTCCACGGACATCATCATGTCCATTTCAATTTGATTTCCCAACACAGCTTGGCGCTGTAAAAAAGGAAAAAAAAACTAAAATCTAAAGGCACAAAAAACTTCTGCATGCCGAGAACAGTTGATGAAGTAATTGTTTACAATGAACGTCAACTAAAATCAACAGCATTCATTTGTCTCAAAGAATACTTGACATGCATTTACAACTAACATTTTCCACACTTCCAAAAAGCACAAAAAAGTATAATAAAAAAAAAAGCTGGCGTATATATATATATATATATATATATATATATATATATATATATGAATGTGTTAGCATAAACAAAGATAAAGCTCTCGGTGTTGATCTCTGAGGGATGCGCCATACATTCGACTTCATTAACCATCGTGATTGAATGCATATCTGGCCTTTACAATGACTCGCGGTGGCCTACCGATGTATCCAGTCATCCTTCCAGACAAGTCTGGTACTAATTTGTCTACCCCGGAGGGGTAGAAAGCTTGGTGGACCACGGACGCGGACATCGATCCCATGTGTATTGCAGGGACACCCCCGACCACTGCGCCACATGCGCCCTCGTTTTCGCATAATTGAAATTGAATTGTAAAATTGAGAATAATTTTAACCTTACTATAAAGTGATAATAACATGGAACTAGACAGATGTAGTCAATAGTAGTCACATTTCACCTCCGTATAAAACCTGAGAAAAAAACAGCTAACTCTGAAATCAACTGAATTTCAAAGTTACGTTTTCAGTGAATACTGGAAAACCTTGATAATACCGCATATTATAGTTAATTACTTAGTACACCATGACATTAAGAAACGAAAAGTACTAGCAGTACAAAGACAAGCAATCGATGATTAACTCATCAATCTTCACCAACCAATGAACTCCAAAATATGGCTTTTAGAATGTATGATGCTCATAACAAGAAATATCTCTAATATTTACAACCATTCGCACTGTCGGACAAGATTTTACATAAACTAAAGGAAAAGAAAAAAGGAGGAAGGAGGAGGAGGAAAAGAGCAAAAACCACTATCCAGAATATTCAGAAAAAAAACGAATGCATAGTACATGACGACAGATGAAAAGAGGTAATTTATACAACCACCAACTAACCTGGTTCTCAGCTCTAAATTCGGTAAGGGTTTGCGTGACAAGTGTTGATCGAAGAAGTTTGGCCAAAAGTTCTGGAGTAATAAAATTCGATTCAATATTCAACACTTTCAACGAAGGGGATTTCTCTATGAGTTCGACCAAACCCTGAAAATATAGTCCTTTTTTACTAGGATCGAATGCAACAAATTCACAACATCAACTGGATGAAAAAAAAAGCTCATATAAAATCGGGTGACATACCCTTGCTTCGCTATCCGAAATTGCCGTGTTGGCCATACTCAATTTTTTTATGTGCTTACTTGCACATGCGGCAGCTATTAATCTCCTGATTTTCTCCTAAAACTAAGAAACCTTAGGACAGAAGTGAAGCAACAGCTTAATAAGAAGCAAGGTCACAAAAAGCCAAACTAACTTTAGAAACCCGCTTCATATTGTTAATGTTAACCTCGGTCATCTCCTGCTCATTTTCTTCCAGCCGCCTTAACAAATGCAAATTGGTAATACCAACCACGACATTAATTCTGATATAAAAATACTTTAATAGCAAAACTCACTTAATACAATCATCGACGTCAGTTTGGTTATCCGGTTCATCGGGTGTTTCTTTCGGTTCATAAGCACGGATCACACCCGTAAACGTTGTACCCGTAGAGTCATCTTGCTGTTTCCCTCTTAGAGCATTATAATACTGCGGCTGATTCAGGATGTTATGCATGCCTGAATAAACAGTTGACCCTTGTTTTTAACATCACCAATGATCGTCTACACTTAAAAAAAACATGAGAAGGAATTACCAAGAATTCCCGCTAGGTCTACAAGATCTCTTTCGGGCGCACCATCCAAAGCTTCATTGAAATCATCTTCTTCGTCGTCAAAATCAAGTTCTATGGGCATCTCCATTCCAGCGATTCCCGAAGCTGCCCGCCCTTCTCCTCCGTCATCACCACCATGATCACCCTCCCATACCTTGCCCTAAAGTCATCAGCTAAATTTAAACGATTGGTAATTGATTTTTGAGTAAGAAAGATGAAATAAGTAGAGATTGTTTTAAAAACGCACCGCGTTTAACTCCTGGGGAGAAAGGTACCACGTCTTCCCAGTCCTTTTCGTTCTTTGCCTGGTCTTCTAGGAATTTTAGAAGTTGGTCTCTTTTGTATGGTCCTGTTGGAGTTTTATTAGTCTGGTCACGACAGCGTTGTGATGGCGGTAGCATGGAATTCTGAAGATGAGAAACTTCCGAAAACCAACTTGAAGAAATTTCACAATAAGGCGTTTCCACATTGGGAAATAAGAAAACATCTATGACAACAGCAACAACGAAACACATTGCTCATTGACTATTGTAAGCGTCAGTTCCCATCATCATTTAGAATTCTATAGAATTCCATCAGCATTCCACCTCGAACGACAGCTATCACTTCAATCCACATTATTCAGCAAAAGTAACTTATTTTCACCAACCTACTTACTCACTTTATGTATAAATACGTTTTTCAAGTTCCGCAAATGAATTACAATTTAGTTTATTTCATAAAGCATATTTTCAGTAATATCAACAGATGTAGCCACACCCATAAAGCTTGCTCTGAGCTAAAACAAACACTGTGATTCTGTATAATAGGACTTAAAACGCTATGTAAAAAATAATGTACAAAACGTGATGGAAAATAGCCCAGCCCATCGTTGCCTACTAGGTATTTCTTTTTACCACCCCCCAACCCTCAAAGTCATACTCAATGCCTCATAAACCAGGTAGACTCCACGTTTATTGGCTCCAATAAAAACGGCTATTTCAATATGTGACACATCCTAACGCTTTGTTGAAAGCTAGCACTTACTTACTGACTCTAAAAGTAGAAAATAAATGCGAATTTCTATAAAATGAACAAAAATGTCAGGAGCGTTATCGTGCATTTCACCACTTTTATACGGTTTTCCACAACAACGTGAATTGACTTCAATACGTTTTCTTCTTCTCATTTGGTGCCCGACTTCTTTGCTGCACTAAATCGATAACCCTCTCAAGCACATATGTCGTGCTAGGCGCGGTCCGAGAAAAACGATATTCGACGCTTAACAATTCACGAAAAAAACTTCTTCCGACAAGTTTGCTCGCCATGCCACAGCCATTGTTGTTAATGAGAAGGACACACAGACATCTCGGGTGGCAGGGGATAACGACAGATGCTAAGTGCGCTAAGATGTCTCCGCTGCATAAATGCACGTACATGGGTCTCACTTTGGGTTAACCAGTACCGATAAGGTAACCCGAAGAACGTTGTTAACAAGGGCATCTTATGGACTTCTTTGGGGGATACAACAAGCACTGACTTCGATGCCTTCAATCGACGAGAAACTAGTCATTCATATACCGGAAATCACGCGTCCTGTGTTAACAAATATTGACTACCTTCCCTTGTTTAGATAATCGTGCAGAACCCAACCAAACGGACGTATAAAACTTCTAGCTGTCGGAGCATTGTTTACATTCTCCAATTCTGATCGTACGCGACAAAGCTTGAGAGACTATCGACTGAAGACGAGAAGGAGGAAAGTCTCTGTTGCAAGTCATTCCGAAAATTTATCAAATAAATAAAGCTAAAACCATAAGACATACCCATTAGGATGAAAAGTACGACCTAGGAGATACTTAATAAACCTCCGCCAAAAGTTCCGTAGAACAACTTTTCGCCCTATTGATGGAAATAAAACCCAAATGTATGATGACACTCAGTTCTTGGGAAGGAGTGGGAAATGGCTCAACACTTTTACCAAAATCCTTGGCATACAGTCGCCATATCTATTTGAGACAAATGCGTCGATTTTTTCCCTTTTTGGAAAAATTGATCTCCACCGTCTTGCACACTCCGCATGCATCAAAATCGACTCAATTGTCAAGAATAATGAAGGAAAACTTTATTAGTTCCAACACTTTTCAAAAAGTGTACCAGAGGATCTTAGGCCTTTCTTAGGTAATGCCCCTATGAGCTCCATTAGTTATCCTTTTCTCTCTTCAATAAAAAAAAAAAGGCCGGTAATAAAGCAGCAATAACGTAAAACAACTTCTACCTCACAGGAGCAAAATCACCGGAGTATAGGGAAAAATTAATTCGGCTTTGAAACAAAGCATGCACAATGCATACCATATGAACATTTCACAGTTTAATATTCTGATAAGTTTGAAAAGCGCATAAATTAACCTTAAGACATGGTCCAAGGGACTACACTTAACTTAAGTGGTAAAACACCAGACAGTTTCTCGGAAGGGAAAGTGTTCAACAAAAAAAAGCGGTAAAATAGCAGTAAGCAAATGAACATATTTCAAGGTTTGCACATATATAATCAGTGAAAATAACAGAAAATACTGAAAACTACCGCTATAAATAACGAAACCCACATCTGGATCGAAATCATTGTTGAGGTCTTCGAGTTCATCTATACTCAGACTAGACAGTAGACCATCAATATCGTGGTCATCGAGATCCTATAACAGAAATCCAGAGAAAAGCATCGAACATCTATACATTCCAAACTTCGAATCAGCTGTGAACTTCACCTTCCCTAAGTTGAAACGATTACAACATGTATAAGGAACTGAATTCAGAAGAAAGAAGAAGGTAACTTCCGAAGAATCACAAACCTTTAACCCTTTTCCGCTGAGCTTCGTCTGAGATATCGGCGGATGTCTGGTATGTTTTGCGATCGTAGTCGCAGTGAAGGTCTTCTCCTCCGCATAGTAGCTGAAAATCCTCATTAGAAAGCCGGTTTCCTAGGAGTTTTTGTCCCCAAAATACTAATAAACAACTAACTGTAAGCGAACTCATGAAGGATGAAACAAAGCCTCTCAAACAGAATACTGATGACGACCGCAAACAAGTACTAACCGCTTGAGCTAATAAGAAATTTAATGCTTTTAAGTACACTGTTGTTAAAACTGTTTAGTCCTTGACTGGACCATGGGAAACCTCACTGGATGGTCACAATATCCAATATGAGATCAGGGTGATATAAAATGATAATAGTAACTAAGAAGTAAGTAAACCACTTCTTTGTTAGCATAATTAAAAACTCTAACTGTGATCAATTTCATAGAAAAAGGTTGTCAAACCCGAGGTCCATCGGTAAATTCAGACACCTTGCAGAAGCAGGTACATGAAGTAAAATGATTTGTGATAACTAATGGATAAATAAGTGTTTTATTCTAGGGATAAACCTGTTACTAATCGACCCGACCACAGAACAGGAATAGAGCTTCGTTAGCTAAGGAATTGAACTAGCATCCATACAATCAGGAAGGCTACCACATCAGATTCCACTTCGCTCCTCTTCGATGGTAAGAAAGAGAAAGCCAAGAAAACAGAAAGCTATTCGTAACATAATCGAGAATGTAGTAACATTTGTATCACCTTTCTACTTACAAGTTCCACATGTACAACAACACAGGTAGATTTTAAAAAAAAGAAAGGGGAATGAATGGAAATCCCGCTCAGAAAGTACAGATATCTTCTGAGACAGGTCGATGGGAATACAATACGTCACAAACATGGGCTACAAAACAAAATTGCGATTTAAATGTAAAAATACCTTTGTTCTCCTAAGAATATCGACCGTTATTGACTAAAATTCCGAGATGAAAGAAAAATACTGTTAGCTACTGTAATCACTTTAAACTTACTCGCCATGAAAGATTCGACTTCTCGGTATTAGCGGCTGCTGGCCTAATTCGGACATCGCCGTCGGTATTCTCGAAACTTCTATGGTTGGTGGGGTTTCACTGGAACGCGAAAGCAAACGCTGAGGGTTGAGGGTTGCGGGTTTGGTGTGCGGAGGTCGGGAGGTCGCTTGCGCATCTCTTCATTCACTATGCAAACAGAGAATTCGTGTAGACATTGGCGCTCACCAGCTCTCTCATATGACATAATGCGGCAAAATCCAACACTCAAACGCATGGAACTCACTCGGATCGGCTCATCTCGAACACTGTGACGATGGTCCGAAGTGGAACAGAACAGCGGCAAACGACGACAACGACGACAACGACGATGACGATGATGGCACAGAGACACAACTAGGGGCGACCACAGATGTCCTGTTGTCCGGTCGTGTGTGTGTGTGCCAGTGTCTGTCGGTGTGTGTGCGTGTGTATGTGTATGTGTGTACGTGTGTATGTGCCATGTCGTGCTTTCGTCGTTGATCGATACTGCACCAAATGTTTGCGTTCACTGAGTATCGCGCTATTTCGCATAGTGTTGTGTACGCAGCTAAAAGCTGCGACGACGAGAGTGTGTTTAGAGCAGTTGTTAAGCTGTACACTCAATTCGTTCGTAGTACTCTTCTCATTGTTATTAGCCAAGTGTTCAGTGTCATCCATTCTACGGTGTTTTCTCGTTGCAAACCTCACTGGCGACGACCACCACCACTACTGCTGGTTGATGACCCATTGGAACTACGGTGGTGGTTGTGAGGTGCATCGCCGTCCCCCAACCAGATCCTTGTGTCTGGAGAGATCTATAGGCGAGCGCTTAAGTGGAATCTAGTCTTTGACGGCTTGTCGTGTAGTTTCCTATGAAATTGAAGAACGTGGTGTAGGGAGCCATTCTAGAGGCAGACACTAGCGTCAATGGTGTCGTGACCTTGACTCGTTTCCCATTCTTACAAGGTCAGCAATGTGGGGTGGACTGTGGATTCGTAGGCGACGGATAGAACACTGGTCTGCCGTTAGCTAGAACTTGGTTGTAGTCATGGAAGATTAATATATGAGGTGATTCAGGATTGCTAATAGCGGATTTTATCTCAGCACGCGTAGATGGTCCCTAGGAGGAAGTGACGTAACTCGACCATACAGGTAATTATTTGTTACCCTTACTAAGGTTTAATGGAAGTCGGCTTATAAGATATGACGTGGCTCACATTTACTTAACTGTTCGTCATTCTGTAAGAGTTTTCATTAGGAGAGAGGAAGTCAGTGTGAGGGACTCATTGGTGCAGTAAGTAGCCAGTGGGCTCCGGAAAGGGTGATCGAGGGTTCCAATCTTGCCCGGGTCTGAGTTTTGCAAATGTCTCAGCATCATTGTGGTTGAATTTCACATTTTTAAGTGTTCAAGGGCTTCACAGTTATTCGATGCTATCTGCGTCATCCTCTTGGCGACGGTCATCGACGTCTACGACTTCGCCACCACATTTCGAATTAGGCGATATTTTTAAAGCCAAACAATTTTGGCGAATTCACAAACAGAAGGCTCCCATTTAGAACTTCGCCATGAAGTGAGAATTCTGTCCCTTCCGTACTTTTCCTTACCAACGTTAGATTGACCTTTTTTCTTCCTGTTCTGGCAATGTTTTTAGTCCTTCTATGACAGCGATAAAGATTCCATATGTTGTCAGTGTGATTATTTCAGATTGGTTGAAGTACGATTAGAAAAAAAAGGAGAATGGTTATGAATATAGGAAGGTGAACGCTAACCTATACTGAGAAGTTCTGGATTATTAGAAGACGGTCGATAGAGAATCACTGGGAAACGTTGAATGATCTGGCTAACGAGCCGATAGATGTTTCACTGGAGGACGAAAAAAATGCTCCTTTGAAAGGAGGAATCAAGAAAAGAACCAGTTTTAAGTACCGTTCTCAGAGCTACGAATATGTTCTCTCCAATACAATGGTCTTCAATGAGAAGCCAGTGCTTAATATAAATCACATAAAAACTTGAATGGACGTTTAGTTAGGCGTCGAAATAAACAGGATGAAAGTAATGAAGATTCTTAAATTTCCACTCTTTCGTTTTCCTTCCACCTTTTCTGTTCTGCAACTTTCCTTCCGTAACTTATATTTTTTACGAATAAATGCAGAACGATTAAAGCGATTGGACAGTTTGGGGACGATTATCGTTTCTGTTACTTTTGTTGCTATGGGACATCATAAAAAAGGGCGTGTGTAGCGCAGTAGTCGGAGACGCCCTGCAACACACACGTGGAATCGATCCCCGCGCACTTGGACCACCAAGCCTTCCATCCCTTCGGGGTGGGCAAATTGGCACCAGACTTGTCTGGGAGGATAGGAGCACTGGCTCGATACATCGGTAGGCCATCGTGAGTCACTATAAAGGCCAAATATGCATTCAATCACCTCCAAACGATGTTTAGTGAAGTCGAATGCATGGCGCATCCCTCAGGGATTGATCAACGCCGAGAGCTTTTATCCTTTATGGGACATCATGAATATATCTGTGGTTTGCAGTTAAAATTAACTAGTAACGGAAGGAAAGTCGCTGTTGCTTGAAGACGGGTTTTTTTTTCGTGATGAAAGCAGGGTTTTATATTTGTTCTTGTCTGGATAGTTTTAGTAAAGTAGTTAACTATCGATATATGTTCAGTTATTGATATGTTTACAACATGTCGATTTTGATTAATGGAGCCATTAAAGAACAGATGTTGTAGTAATTCGCTGTTTTCTTGATAAGCACACATGAGGTTGTTATGAGACTCTCCACTCACAAAAAAAGCGCTGGCGTTTCGGCAGCGGGTTTCGCTTTCATCAAAGCCTGGAAGGGTCGAGTTGACTTCAATCTACCTACCCAAACACCTCCATAACCAAACAGGGAAAGCATGAAACTAAGATTTTAATCGCATTGAAAACAAAATGGCTTCTTCGTACACCCACTGCTTTCAATGAGTCTTTCACTGAGTAGTTCACGTGAAGACCAACTGAACAGAGTTCACATGGAAGCGTTATGTGCCTCTCACACTGGAATAAGAGTCTTAAATACTGTCCGATATCACGCGTGATTATGAGGCATTCCTCACTGGAGCTCATTTTCGGATCCTTGGAATCTATCCAGAATGCTTCGAGAGTTTTGTGCGCTGAAGTTTTCCATTACCGTACGAGGCTGGCGACTTCTACTTCAAAATATATGTTGCGGTTGTTCGACTGTTTTCTTCCTTACGTTTTCTTCAGAAAAATATTGGCATAATTCATTATTACGTCTTCTCGGTTTTTAAACACAAGTGTTATGTAGTTCCGTCCGATTACTTTTGCTAGCACTTCGAGAATTGTTCAGCAACTTGAGCATGGCACGGCTATTGACGAGGATAGGTATTGATCGATTCATTTAGCTTATGGCTTGTCTTAGTTCTGCTTGAGTGACCTCGCTGCATTCTAAACTACTGCGCTATAATGTCTGTAGGTGGAGAAATTTATATGAGGTGAAAAGCAGAAAAAAATTTGGTAGATGATGAGAGATGACTAAATGATCGATCATTTAGGAAATGAGGCACTCAACTGAACTGATATTCACCTTTGATTTTGCAAATATAGATGTGGAAAATCAATTAGCTAGGATAGTAAATGAGTACTGTGGTATATCCGCTCATATTCTCCGAGGTGGGACGTACTAAAACCATCTCTTCAACTCACTAGAACACCTTCGGCTACTGAACATTGTAAAGTAAACCAGTTGTCTTTGTAGCAGCTTTTGCACTCCCAGATGGCTACCTTTAGCAAGTTTTGCTTTGCATAGTATTTTATTGATTAGCAAAACTTTCCTTCTGTTTCTTCGGGTTTCGAGATTCTCGTGCCAGACAGCTCATAGTTGTCATCATAGTCAGTCGCCATCTGTTGTTGATTTGACGGAAGTTTGGCGTCTCATTGTTGTTGTTGTTGGGTTTCTCGGGTTAGGGTCCAAAAACCACTGAATGGAACATGAGGAGAGTTTTTCTGTCCGTTTTTGTAAACACTATTCTAACATCCACTGAAGTAAAAGTTATCAGTTTCATTGTCATTAGGTCTTGGAGAAAACCTGGAGTTTAGCGGGGTCCGAATCAACAGGTCACGGAGGATGGAAGTGGACACCTGACACAAGTGTTTGAAATGAAATGTATTTGTCATAGCTGGTTTGCAGTTTTCTGGAGTGCTTAGTGAAGTAGCTTGCAACACAACCTATCTAGCTTTTTATTTTTTGTACAACCTATCTTTACGAATATATTATACGAATCCTAGTACTTCCTTTATCTGGTTGGTTGCATCGCCATTGTCATCCACAAAAGTATGTGGGTTCGGTTGCTACTTGAGCACTTTTTTCTTTTTTCATCGATTTTTCTTTTTGAATGATGGTCGACCTCATTCTCTCTAGAATCCTCGAATAACTCTACTACTAGGAAGTTTTCAGATCTTTACCTCGCAGGAGGAATCCCGACTTTATGGATCGGAGAGACCTTTTATCAGACAAGTTTGGTACAAATTTCACCACGCTCTAAAGATCTAGGGCTTTGTTGCCCTTGGGTAGGGTCGAACCAGGGACCATGCGTGTTTAGCGCTGCAGATTTTACATAGTCCTCTTTTTTTTGAAAGCCCTTTGATATAAATGTGATCACCCAATCCAAATTTCGACAACTCGAACTAAGTCGTACTTTTTGCCGTTGAAAAACACTAAATTTATCCCTGGCTAGTTAAAGTTTCGTAGAAACTGATTGGAAAATTGGGGAAAATTCGGCAACAAAAAAAACCCTGGTGAAGCTGGACGATATCAGTAGAGAAGTATGTATTTTAGATATCGATAAAACCTCTTAGTTTATTGGAAATGATCGATTCTTTCGGGGAATAGAGGATGGTTTAGATATTAATCCAGAATTGTGAATTATGGATGGTGAATAGTTCTATTCTCAGCGTAGTGATAATTTTCAGGTCCAGTTTTACACGTATAGATAAAATATTAACATTTCGTACATTGGCAGAAGTATGAGTCATATATGCTTCAAAGGCATTTCTGCTTGGCAATGATAAATTTAGTTTGAAACGTATGTTTTCATCAAGCTATCATAAAGTGTTCCTCTTCAAGAGGACATTTAAGTCGGGTTTCGTTATTTGTCTCAATCTCATGGCCTGGAGTTTATTGTTACACAAAACATATTTAACTACTTCATTCCAAAATTAAACCGTTTCGCTGGTCCATATGGTGGTGAAATAAAGGTTTTCTTCTAGCCGATTAATCAAAATGTATTGTTGTAGAGGAATCAATTGTTCAACTAGTCTGTCTGTTCGGCTAGGGACATTGGTGACAGTGCGGCTCTTTGTGCTTGCTTGAAATCGAGGCGCAACCGCTATTACTTTAACTAAGATAGATGATAAGCACGGAAACGATCAACATATCATACAATCGAATACATCGTTGATACAATCGATGAAAAATCAATAACTTAGAAGTGAGAGGTATATGCAACGTGTTTGTGGAATTCAGGTAATGTCTCTGATCAACTGCTCATCAGTATATTTCGACTTTTATTTACTGTCTGTATGGCATCACAATATGTCTGAAATACAACCACAGTGATGCTGAGATATGATATGAACAAAACTCGTATCCTTGGTTGCGCTTCGAACCTCCGATCAGCGTTACCGTAGGTTCACGTGTAGCCCACTGCAGCACCGAGACACCTGCTTTGTCTTTCTCTCAGCTGTGTTCACACTCCAACGGTGCTATCGTCATTCACCCGTCAACGGGGATGATCTGTGGAACGCAAATCGGCATTGAACCCAGTTAAACTGAAGCTGCAATCGAAATCACGTTCTAACGTTTATTTACTGCCTATTATTTTTTTTCATAGAAGGGTACTATGTGAAATACCGCCACAATGATGCTGAGACCTGAGAAAAATTCGGTACGTCAGTTGCGCTTTGATCCTGCATTTACACATGAACCCTGGGGAAGGATAGTCGTGGGTTCAAATCGCAACTAAGGTTCCCAGTTTTGCTCATATCTGAGAATCATTGTGGTTGTACTTACTAGTAATTTCTATCGTAATTAGTGTATTTGTCGTTATTTTGGCTTTGTTTTCTGATTTTCCGCGAAAGTAACCGGATAACTTGAGGATCTGTCGTGTTCTCTCATCATTAACACGTTGATTGCCGGTTGTGCGTGATATTCACTGGAATCCTGCGGCAGCTGTGCAAGCGCCTTCCATGCCTTCACCACATTCACTCACCGGCAGTCACGAATCAGAGGGAAGTTTGGAACTCAGATTTATTCAGGACAGGAGCGATTCCTGTGACGATAGGAATATGGCGTTCAGTAAACTGATAGGCTCGAAAGATGGTGGGGTCGAATGCAGTTCAATCCACTTAGCTTTCCTGATTATCGTTCTTCTCTCCGGATTTAATAAGATTCGTCACCATTTTTTGAGTGTTATTCAACTTTCGTATGTGTTAAGGAGAGGTTGTTAAGGGGAAGTGGAAAGACTAGTTGACGCCATCGAGTATCGTTTGTAAGTCGCCCTTGTCAGCCAGCTTTCATTCTGGTGATCAATGACATCCGTTCGACGTGGACACAGATCTTTTCTTATAAAGAGTAGACGACCAGTTATTGAGACGCTATTTATTTACGTACCCATAAATCTGTACAAGTAGTGTATTTACGTCGGTGTTGTTCTGAACACTAAAATATTGTTTTTTTTCCAACGTTCGAAAATTCTTAATTTCATTGTACTTTACTTATGTGTTCTTGAAAGAATGAACTTGTGCGTAAAACACGTTCATTTTGAAAAAGCGACCAGTTCGAGAAATTATGATATAATAACTAAAATAAAGGATAAAGCTGTCGACGTCGATCAATCTCTGAGGGATGCGCCATGCATTCGACTTCATTGAGTATCGTTTCGAGGTGATTTGATGCATAGTTGGTCTATACGATGACTCGCTGTGGCCTACCGATGTATCGAGCCAGTGCTGCTATCCTTCCAGACAAGTCTGGTACTAATTTGCCTAACTCGGAGGGATGGAAGGCTTGGTGGGCTATGGACGCGGGGGACCGATTCCACGTGTGTGTTGCAGTGCGCCTCCGACCCCTGCTCCACACGTGCCCTTCCTACATACAGAACTACAAGGCATTATTTGCTTTGGTAATCAGAAAGGTATTTGGAAAGTCGTGAAAAAGCTATTAGAATCCCGGTAGTGGTTTTCTGCTGGTCGGCGGGGAAATCACCACCCTAACGATTATTTCGGGTAGACCGAAGTTTTTTTTTATTAACTTACTCGTAGTACATCTGTATGTGAGTGTTGAATTATTTTCCATTCGAAATAACGTGGTCTGTAAAATGAGTCATCTAAGAGCTAAGGGATAAAGCGTTTGACTTTATCGACTCTGTAAAAATGCACCATGCATTCGACTCCACTCGTAGCGTCGTCCAGCTGATCAAATGTATATTTTGTGTCTACAATAACTTTTAAGGATCTACCGATGTGTTGGGTCTGTGTTTTTAGCTTTCTAGAAGTGAGACCATGGAGAGATTGAGGAGTTTGCAAAGCTTAAGGCGCGAGATCGAACCAATGACCATGTGTCTGTTGCACGCCTGCTCTAACCATTGTGCTACACGCCCCTACTTGTAGTAAATGATATGCATGAAAATTAGGTCATTTCAACAAACCATCGTAAGATGCCTATATAAACGGCATTTGTCATTGATATGATATTTTTTCTGCCAAGTGAAAACGATGGAAAGTCTCGTAGAGATTTTTCAGCACCACATTTGTGCTTTGATCCGTGAAATCACTACAACCATGGATGTGCTTTCGGCTATGCGAACTCTTTAGTGAAGTTGATCGACGTATGAGATCGGGGAGAAACGAGAATAGCTTGGACGAGAATCCGTGCCACATCCATATTATCGGTATCTGCTATCAGCCCACTACCCCGCAACATGACATCTGCTTTGTTATATGTTAGGCAGCTGAAAATTTGTCATCCTTATGTATACTGGTGCTGATTTCTATCACTATGTCCTCATTTTGACCGTTGCGGGAAAACTCCAGTTGTGTGGATATGGCAGTTAAAAAGTAAACATCGACGATATAATTTTAACTTAAATTCGTTTCTGAAGTGCTTTTTGAGCCTCTTGCTAAGGATAAGTGATAGCTAAATCCTCTGCACAGTTTAAAAGTGATTTAAGAATCTGCTTTTCTAAAGTGCCCTTTCTTCGATTCGTACAAGAATGATTGAACACAGCAGTTCAACCGGTGCTGGTTCTGTATGATCAACATCTTTCTTTTCGCGTTAACACCATCTGGTTTGCTTGTCCTTTCCCTCGTTGATTATGGAGTGATTCGAGCTGTCGTATGTAAAGTATCCGTTCGTCCTTTTCACATGCCAGAGTTACACAACGGAACTGGCTCACTCAAGGGACATGAAGAGCTTAAATATTCCCGTTCACTATCTTTCTAAGGAAGTCTAACCATTGATACATGCCATGGAATTCAGTTACTTACGGGTCCTGTCCAGAGGATGCACGCACATTCCGTGTCCTTTCCATGCTTTTTACACTACTGCCTTTAATTGAACTCCTACTTAGGTGGGAGCCTCTGATTCCTTTCGCACTTTTTGTGATCTGGTATGCTCCCACCATCAACTTCACAATGAGGCGTTCGATAACATTAACTTTCTATAAACCTCTGCATAATAATAGATAGATATATTCTTGCGGAATGCCCCTTGTTTGGCTGACGCGAGGTTGGGATAGATGTTCTTATTGTTGTTGTTGTCGTTGTTCAATGGATGACGGGACGTTATATGTAACAGTAGTCCCACAATTCGGTGAAGTACATACTATTAATGAAGATCCAGCATGTGAAAAGGCGCCAGTTTTCAAAAACCACCCACCATGCCGTTGGACCACCCGCATGCTGTTCACGATGGATGATGAGTGACACCCACCCACGAGGATGTGCATCAAAAAAGATCTTTTTAAACATATTAAAAATTCGGTAATAAAATAAATAATAACAATAACTTTAATAGCATATTTTGGCAATTTGATAAAAAATTTAATTTTTTCATCTTTTTAAACGTATTAAAATTCTTTGATGCACATCCCCATGGATGCGTGTCACTCATCATCCCTCGTGAACAGCACATGGGTGGTCGAACGGCATTGCGGTGGTTTTCGAAAATTGAGTCTTCTCATATGCTGGATCTTCATTAATACTATGTACTTCACCGTATTGTGGGGCTACTGTTACAAATGATACGTCGCGCTATCCATTGAACAACGACAACAACAACAATTCATCTATACCAACCTCGCGTTGGCCAAAGAAGGGCAGTGTAAGATATATATATATATATATATATATATATATATATATATATATATGTATACATATATTGTTGCGTTGTTTTTTGGAAATTTTTTCTAAGCCATTTGATTGCTTTCACATAGCTATAGGACCAATTGATTCATTCCGATGACTTCTCAATTCACGCGTGCACATAACTGGAGCATTGCGAGATATCTGTGTCGTTGAGTACCCTTCAAAATCGGTCAGTATTTGAAATACCTGGACCCTTCTACTTGGTTTGGCATCATGAGCTTATGCTTGTGAGAACGATATCATTGGCGACTGGAAGGCAATGTTACTAGCAATCACCGCTGTTCACATCCTTCTTAGTCAATCCAAATTTCGCTGAGCGATATCTAAATCTCCTGCGAAGGCTCTCTCATTTCCGTGTGGATATGAGCCGTCATACTAAATCTTTTTCTAAACCCTATTTACTCCTATTCGTTATAATTCCTGTTTAGAGTGACTTGCGCAAGGGGTTTGTATACAGTGGATAATAGTCGGAGTATACTCCTATGTCTCCATTCTCTTACGGCAAGACGGCTTTATTGATTTCCACGTGAATTTGTTTTTCAAGATACAAAAACTTCCGGTCAAACATGCTTTCTTACTAGAATACTTGGATGACCTATCTTCGCAGGTAGTGTGGGGCCAACAAGTTTTTTTTATTCGTTTCTGTGTTGTGCAATCGTCGTCCGTCGTGGAGGTCTGCTCCGAACATGGTGGGTGACGTCCTTGTGGCCGTAGGACATAGGTCGAACATAGGACGAAAAAACAAATCTGAGCAATTTAAATAAATTCTGATATACCTTAGGCCAAATTTCTGATAGGTGTACTCAGTGAGAACGACGACACCCTAAAAGTAAGTGCCGCTGCAGTATTTAATGTGTCATCGTTAGCAAATTATCTTGGTTTATGATATCGGTTTGCACTTGGTTGCTAAGTCCTTATACCATATAAAATCTGTACATAACATTTTATTTTCTAGGACGTAAACGACATCAGACCGGTTCTGATGAAGCTGGCTGAACTCAACGAAAACATTGATTAATCTGTAATAAACGATGTATTAGTAACTAATTAACAACACGTTAGTACTTTCAGAGGGATTTCAGTATCACCAGAACTACACTGATTTAAGTAGAGTGTCGGAAGCACCTCAACGTAAAGTGTATGAAAAAGTAGTAAACAAAGTATGAATATAAAATCCATTCCACCTAGTCAAATTCAAAATGTTGGTGAAGATGTGTTGGCATTCAAAGTCGCATCATCAAACTGAACAGAGTGAGTAGAAGTGACTCGCGAGAATGAAGTAATATTACTGTCATTCAATCCAGACCATTGAACACGAACAATCCCAATCCGAGTGACTCTTTTCTCCATCACGGTCCATAATATTTGGATTATATTAACTGGCTCATAATAAAGTAAATAATTTTAAGATCGACTCTCATCTCCACGAGATATAAGCTAAAAAGCTTTTATAAAGGTTAAAGCTCTCGTCGTTGATCAATCTCTAAGGGATGCGCCATGCATTCGACTTCATTGAGTATCGTTTCGAGGTGATTGGATGCACATTTGGCCTATACGATGACTCGCTGTGGCCTACCGATGTATCGAGCCAGTGCTGGCTATCCTCCCAGACAAGTCTGGTACCAATCTGCCGACCCCGGAGGGATGGAAAGCTTGGTGGGCCATGGGTGCAGGGATCGATTCCACGTTTGTGTTGCAGGAGGCCTCCGACCAGTGCGCCACATGCGTCCACGGGATAAAGGGCCAGTATCTTGATTTGTTTTTGAAGCTTACACAAGGTTGGTATAACTTTTTACTGCGAAGTGTTTTGATGCTATAGCCATTTACAAGGTCGTATGTAAAGTTTCTGCTTGTTATTTTTGGATGCCGGAGGTTTATAGCGATTCGCTTTGGTTATGATTGAAAAATATTCTAATAAAAACAATAAACGATTTGAGTCAAGTATTCATGGCATTGTTGTATCTTCCCAAAATGCTATCATTGTCAGAGATGTGGTTGAACAAAAACTTCAATAAGAATATTTCGCAAATGTGTTAGCTTACTGAAAACTAAGACATGGATAATCCATACCGATATTAAGAACAATCTTAATGTAGAATAGTTACAAACAAGTTTTGAAAGACAACAGTGTTAGACGTGACGGTGTTCAAGTCAAGAGTGAAAAGGTTTCTTTACACAGGAGCTATCATTAGCCAATTTAGGACACAAGAACGGCCTCGTCGCCAAGTCATGCAGTTACTCAAAGAAAAATGCTTTGTAACAAAGACGCTCTTAACCTTATCTGATATGGACTAGAATGTTTATGCGATATAACCAGGAACATTTAACTATGTCCTTAGTAGGGATGAGCTGAAGAAGTCTATCAGCTAACCTTGCAAGATTTCGTATCAAATAAGTCAAGAATGTAGCCTAGCACGGCCATCATATGGGGAACACGAATCCACTCGCACTAACTGACAGCACTTTCACACACTTCAGAAAAGACACCGGCTCGGTGATGTCCTTCATGTGATCAGATGAAGAGTGGTTGAAATTGAAATGAGTTCAGTGACGGTTATCGACGCGGTTATCATGCTATCCCCACTATATTTTGTGATGATTTTAAACTCTTCGTAATCATACTGTTTAGCGACCACGATCGCTTCTAGAATAGTATTGATGCACAGTTGCTCTAGAACAGTGCAGCTGGTCAACGGGAGTAAGTTGTGGTTCTGAACTTAACAACTGTTTCTATCAGTTTTCACCATGAAAATATCTTCGATATTGATCTTCACGTGAATTTACTTAACATCTTAATGCAGTGAGCATGCAGAGAATCCCAAACTATAGCTGTTTGCTTTAACATGTAACGCTTGTAACTGGTTTTACGTCAACTGGCAATGAATTCATTCTACTAAAGGACTTGAGGAGAGGGTGGTAAATAACTTTACGGAATAGGCTTCATCTATGACCAAAGGAATGTGTAATTTCTAATAGCATCCGTTTCCAAATATGTTAAGGAGCACGGGTTTTCAAACAATTGAAAACGGAGTTCAACTTTTTGATAATTTGAAGCAACTACACCAGCTAAAATATAGGTGATACACTGACGAACACCATCGTATCTTACCGGGCGAAATACTTTCTATTTATTTGCTTTCATGTTGAGATATGAGCTCTGGGGGCAAAAAGTAAGAATGATTTGTCACCAACTCCAGAAAATCGAGATTTCATCTTTTTTAGAATGAGGTAGATTCTATACTGTAGCTAAGAATCTGAAGATTCTCACAAGTTTTATTCTATTTAATAAAGTTCGATGTGAGCTAGGATGTGTTGGGTTGAAGTACAAAATGGGCATTCAATAGATTAATGCATTGGATTCAATGCATCTCAGGCATTATATGTTAAAAGAATAAAAGATAAAAAAGCGAAAGTGAGTGTGGCGCAGTGGTCGGAGGCACCATGCGACACATAGACATGCGATCGGTCCTCGCCCCCCGTGGCTAGCCAAGCCCTCCATCCCTTCAGGGTTGGCAAATTAGACCAGACTTGTGTAGGAGGATAGCAGCACTGGCTCGATACATCGGTAGGTCACCGCGAGCCATTTCTAAAGGTCAGATATGCATTCAATCACCTCCAACGATGCTTGATGAAGTCGAATACATGGCGCATCCCTCAGGGATTGATCAACGCCGAAAGCTTTATCTCCTAGCTTCGTGTTAAAGGCGAAAAATCTACTGGAAGCATTCCTTTACACAGATGTAGAAACGCCTTGAAAAAAATACAGATGTAAAGAATTATTACCTAACCAAATACTTGAAGCTGTTGAGGATTTTTGTAGTTCAGCTTTTAACTTTCCTGACTTTTCAAAACCTTAACTTTAACTTCTTAGCACTTTGTACTGTCTGATCTTAATTGCCGGATTAGCTCGTTGGTTGAACTAATGGAAAAAGAAAATAAGCGGGTCGAATAAGTTGGCATATCGTTGTTGGTGAAATGTTCAACAGGTTGAGAAACGGCTTGGTGATGAACTTCACAGCAATGAGAAGACACCCAATCGAGGCACTTCTTCATATAAAACACAACATCCTTTAAAACTGATAGAAATTGCAGGCGCTTAGCTTAAGTCACTTGGTGACCACATGTTTTCAGAAAGAAAGATTGACGTATCAACGAAAAAAACTGACAAACTACGTCAGTGTTTTGGTCGTGTGCCAAAATCATCAGTCCTAATCTCCTAGAAACTGATTCCAATGTTAAGTATGTCTAGCTTCGCAACTTTTTCCTCGGCTAAAAGAAATAACAAGCATAAATTTCCCCTCACATTCGGATCGACGATTGGCAGTACGAGATTTTTACATAGTTCTTGTCAGCAGATCGCATCAGCAGTTTCTGAAGAACCCGACAATGTAGATGAAAAGTCAACGCGCTGGCATACCTACGGTAGACAAAGCGGTCTACAAAAGTCAGTAGTTGTTATATTCAATGGTGATACGAACTCGCTTATTACTGTTTAAAAAATTGGTTTTATATGAGAAAATATTTCCTTAGTATCACACCAGCGTAGTAATAGTCTTAATGGTTTCCCCGAAAACCACACTGAATGGTCTACTTGTCAATAACTTCCCATTTTTTTTCCTTGTGATTCGAAATCACGTGCTTTTAAGATGTTCGACGTCAGATGTCCAACAAACAAACTTCAAGTGTCGAGTTTCTTGCCAAGCAAAAAGCTTTAGTTAGTTTGCACGAATGTTTTCGACAAAAAGCTTAGTCACAAGCCGACAAACGAATCGCTCGCAGATCCATAAAATGACCAGGGATTGATTGTGGATAAAGATTTCTTTAAAACTTTTTCACAATGCCCACCAATTTTTACGACTAGTTTGCGGATCTTCGCACTTCCTGAATTCGATTTGTTTCTTCGTATCTATCATCCAGTATGGTCTTCAAACATTTCAAGTACTGGTAGTGGGATAAACGAGCTAGAGCGTTCTCACTTAGACTGAAGAGAGTGGGTCCTTCTCAAACAGCTCTGGTGCCAATTTCCCGACCGTGGGGATGAAAGGCTCGATGAGCCTGAAGCAGGAATACAGCCCGGAGTATTCAAGAACGAATCGGGACTTTTTTCCCCACGGCCAGTTGCCCATTGTGTGCTCGATTTCTTTCTCACACCACTTAGACTACAGCGTACCAAGCCAGTTTCTTCAACAACATGAAGCATGGAGCCATTTGGAGCTGCTTTGAGTTAATATGGAGCAAGATTCGTCGAATCGGTGCGGTGCTCGTGATGAACGGTATCACTGCAACTACTCTACTCCTTTCTAGTAGCTGAAGATGATCTTGGGAAGGTCACGACGGGTTTCCCGGAACGTCAGAGAAAAACCAACTTTTTCCAAAAAGTAAAAAAACTTTTCTATTTTCTGCCTACTACAATTTTTTCAGGGCAGCTTATTATGCGTGATGTAACCACAATGATGCTGAGATATTTGCAAAACTACTGACCGCTGGTATCTGTGTTGGGGAACGAACACATTACAACCCTTTCTGTTTGTTAATGTGTTCACCACCACAACATGCGTGTTCTTCATTTCGCTTTTCTCTCAGCTAGTTTTCTATCTACCGCAGCCATCAGCAATCGCCCTCGACGGGGTTGATCCGGAGAGCCCAAATCGGCAATGAACCCGGTAATATTTTATTTATGATGGAAATGCGTTAAATTTCAGCGCGACTCGTCTAAATGCAAATCTACAACTCAAGGACTAAAAAGCCTCGGAGGCAAAGTGATGGGGGTTGCTCAATTTCACAGGCATTTGCCGCACCGACTCCACTTGTCTCCATGGCAGAGTGATAAATGCATTGCTTTCTGTGGAATGAGTTGCGATGGCCATTTTGTTTAAAATCAACGTTCTATTCACCAAAGAAGTTTGGTAGCAACTCACCAAGTTCGGAGAGTTAGTAATTTCAACGAGCCAGGAACCGAACTGACGACGTCATGTTTATTTCAGCGTATCTCTAACTACTGCGCTATCCAAATAAGAACAGAGAAGTATCAACTTCAGTACAATGATAGTGAAAAATGACTACAGTGATGCTGGGACATTTGCAAAACTCCAGACCATAGGTGTCCGCGGTGAGGGTCGAACTCGCTATTACCCTTTCCTGGCGATAACGTGTTCACCACCACAGCTCGAGCTTAACTGAGTTCAATGCTAATTAGCCTTTAACGAACTAGATTCCGCTATTAGAGCCACAAAGCTGCTGAGATAATTGCAAATGTCTACTATGGTTTGAGGTCCGGAGTTTTGCTAATATCTCAGCACCATTGTGCTTGTATTTCACATAGTACCGTTCCGTGAAAAATTAGTAGGCAGTAAATAAAAAGTTAAAATTCTGCTATTAGATATAACATACCGTAATGCAAATATTACATGAATACCACTAATGAGTCTACCATAATTCTTCGGATGCCTGTTCATTGAACGACTACAGCTAATTTGATAATTATTAAACAAAGAAAAACTTCTTTGAATTACATTACTTCACTTTCACTGAACAGAATTGAAATTTTCTGCCACACCATAATCGTTGACGAGTGATTGCTGAAAGCATCTATAGGTTGAGAGAAAGACTAAATAAAGGACGCGCATGGTGTGGTGGTGAATGTAATAGCCGCTGGATTACGTAACAACGAGTTCGATCCCCACCGGAGACACCTGCGATCCAGAGTTTTGCAAATACCTCAGCAACATTGTAGTTGTGTTTCACATTATACCTTGCCATGAAAGAGAATAGGCAGCGGATGGAAAGTCACTCTATCACAGTGATAGCCTTTTTTAGTGTGGCCACTTAGATGGTTCCGAGGTGAAAACAGGTAAGGTGGAAGCCGACGTGTTTTGAATGTTTAAAAAAATGTTAAGCTTAGGATAAATGGAAATAAATGGGTTGAACGTTCGGCATTGGTATTAGTAGATAAAATTATTAATGGGTGTGTCGATTTTTGGAAAAATAACTTGCACGACACGATAGTTTCCAAATTCGATCTTCATTAAATATCCATATCGCTAAGGCCACCGGCTGTGGAGAATCAACTCGATTCAATCCATCCCTGATGAAAACGAACACAAGGAGACGTTAGCCGAACAAAACTTCTGTATTAATCACGTCCGCGCTTAAGAAAAAAACAAAATGCAATAGCTCTATCATGAAAAGTAAAGGGGCACTTTAAAAGTGTAATGTTTAAGAGAAGCAAAGTAAAAAAGTAAAAAACGGCTCATGTGGCACAGTGGTTGGAGGCGCCACTACGACACACACTTGGAATCGATCCTCGTGCCCATGGCTCACCAAACCTTCCATCCCTCCGGGGTCGGCAAATTGGTAACAGACTTGTCTGGGAGCATAGCAGCACTGGTTCGATACATCGGTAGACCACCGCGAGTCATTGTAAAGGCCACATATGCATTCAATCACCTCCAAACGATGCTTAGTAAAGTCGAATGCATGGCGCATCCCTCAAGGATTGGTTAACGCCGAGAGCTTTATCCTTTTATTTATCCTTTAGTATTTCAAAAACAGTTTGATAGGAGCTAAGATTCTCATTCTTCTCTCTCGTTCTTTCTCTCTCTCCTCCATCCTCCTCCTCTCTCTCTCTCTCTCTTGTTATCAATCTGTCCGTCTTTTTTGTCATTTTATTGTAAATGACAATTCATAAGATTTTACTCTGTTTAAAAATGAACCGTCAGAGGTGACTGAATGCATATATGGCCCATACAATGACTCGCGGTGGTCTACTGATGTATCGAGTCACTGCTGCTATCCTCCCAGACAAGTCTCGTACCAATTTGCCGACCCAGAGGGCCCAGAGGGATGGAAGGCTTTATGACCCTGTGGCGCGAGTCCCGTGTGTACTACATGGCATCGCTGACCACAGCGCTACACGAGCCTCTTAGAGGCAAGTGCGATATCCACGAAAATTTTAGCCATGTGATTTCTTAAAACAAACTTACGACGTTGACATTTAATGTTATTGACGTTTATCCACCTGTGTTTTTTTTTGGGTTTACGTTTATCTGAAAGCTTAAACGGTCTATTATCGCTTGGAAACCTTCCTTTTCGTTAGCAGAACCAAAATCGTGATCAGGATAAATGCGAATACAAACTTGAGAAAAGCACTCATTTTTTTCACAGTTAAGGTTCGTTGTTCATTGTTTTTAAAGTTTCACAATCGACAAGAAGGCCACAGCTTATTAGTTAGCTATAACCGCTCTGCATCGATTTCAATGCACGCGGGCCGAAAATACTTGAACCTTGTGATTGCGATTCTTAAGTCGATGAGAAACCGTAAAAAAGTTATGAATTTTCGTGGAATAATATATTATTTTCCTTACCTTACTAGGATAAAATTCCGATTTTTTTAAAGCCGAATAATTTTTTTTTGCATTTCTTTTTCTTTTTGAGACTGTTATTTCCGACACCCAAGCGATTGAAGAAGCAGGAAGGTGGTCACCTCACTGTGGAACTTGCGTTGAAAAATTAGACAACGACACTCCGACAGCAAAATTTGACCAAAGTTTCAGGTAAAGAAAATTTGAGGTGAGGTGATATTCTAGTAAAATTGAAGGTGACCTTAATATGGAAAGAAAAGATTTGTCGTGTTCTCCACATTGCAAAGTCCTCCTAAATCGCTAGCAGTTATTAAGAAATCAGCGTCGTCGCACGAATGTCTCAGTACAACAGAACTCATATCAACTGATTAATCAGATGGTAGCTCTACGAAAAAAAACCAGAAAAACACATCTCACTTTATCGGAATTCTACATTACAATGATTGCTGTTTGATTCGTATTCTTTCACGTGGATGGCCTTCCATAGAAATCCTGAAAACGGTTTGTGTTGGCCAACATCACTGAGTTTATTTGTGAGTGCTCGATAAGTTGAAGCAAGGTTGTTGATGAATAATTGTACAACAATGACTAACCATTGGTACGATTTCGTCTCCCTCAGAGCCTGGAAGTAGTCATACTGTTGGCACAAAATCTTCTGAATCAGGCATTCTCATAACGGTCACGGAAAAACACTGCGCTGATAGCACAGTGGTTAGAGTTGCTCTACGATGCACACTGGGTGTTTGGTTTGATCTCGCGTCGAGGGATAACCAAGAATTCCATTGTTCCGGAATTGGGAAATCGCTATTAGACTTCTCTGCAGAACAAAAGCGCTGACTTGATATATTGCTAGACCACCGAAAGCCATTTTGTAGAATAGATTTGCATTCAATCACGATGCGACAAATGGACAAATGGAGCCGAATCCATGGTGCCTCTTTAAGGGATTCTTTCTATGCCGGATGTTTTAGTTCTTGCCTTCAACAAAAGAACAGATGGCTTGGGTTTCAGTCTCATGGTAAGCAACTTCTGCGTCCATTCCCTTTCAGTGAATAAGGAATGTCTTGTAGTTACGCAGTTTACTCGCACCATACCTCAGCTGATTACTTTTTTGACTTGGTACCGGTCATTTTTCACTCCATGTGAACTCTACGCAGCTGGCCTTCCTAATAAGTGGAAAGACCCATAAAAAACCACGAAAGTTCCAGAGAAGCCGTTTCTCATGGTTTTTCTTAGTAAGAGAGACAGAAGTACTTCATTAGGTAATTTTGTTTCGACAGGATTCCTACCATTCTCTGAAGAAGTCGAAAGAGGGCGAAACGTTAACGTCTCAAATAAACATTGTGTTTTTAACAACCTGGTATCGGCTTACAAAGAATTCGCCAATTGATTGACCAGTAACGAGATCAACAGAATTCTTGAGGACTATTGGTGTTGACTCCTTTTCTAATCTGAGTATCTAGTTCAAGGTTGGTCCAGTCTTTTTTCCCAAAGCAACTACTTGTCCTTGGGAAAGGGAAGTTAAAGTGCTTGATTATGGGCTATAATTACATTATGTGGAATCTGGTTGGATGAACCTTTTCTCGACGAATCACCTTCACAGTGGTTTCACTAGAGTTTTACTAGAACGATGAATCTTCTACCCACCTCTATAAGGTCGAAGAACGATTCCTCTATAACAATGGATGTTACAAACCACCTGGAAAGAAGTCACGACTTTTCCATTTAGACCTGATAGTCAAGGTATTTCAAATGTAACACGCCACATTCACTCTGTATGCTGAATAAGAACAGTAAAAAAAATTTCCTGAAGTTTGTTAAAAATGAGAACCGTCAAATTATTTGAGGTTTCTAGAAGAAAGTGTTTGGAAATGGAAACTCGTCCACTGAAATGTTTTTTAAAAAACTAAACTAAACTAAACTTGGTACGAAAAATAGCCATTTCCAACGGCTACACAGCGGAAGCCAGTCGGGTCAGACAAAAAGGTAGAATCGTTCCTCACAATAATGTTTCGAACGTAACTAAGAGCTTTTTTAAGCTACCCTTCATATCAAATGGAATAAGTTGCGCCGTTAAGAGGTGCTTTAAAAAAAGTGGTCCTGAAAATTATGTGGCGATTATTGACGTTCCACCCAAAACCCTAAGCAGTAGTCGATTAGAGTGCAGCTTCTATGATCGTTTGTGCAGTTCAGAAAACTGTATTATCTGTCCTGACGGGAGAAACGGGCATAGCATGGGGTCTGGTACAATATACTTGATCTCATGTCAGGCATGCGGTAAGGAATATATTGGGGGAAACGGGTAGACCGCTTTATGTCCGCATAAAAGAACACCTAGATGGGAAAGTTAAACTTCGTCAAAGCGCTGCTCTAGGTACGCGTAGGGCACAAAGGCAAAAATGGCGATGATTTTGAAGTGACTGTGCGGATCCTAACGGAGGAATCAAAAACATTAGCGCGCAAAACTCTTGAAGCGTTTTGGATAAATTTCGAAAATCCAAAGATGAACCGCAAAGGCGAATGCCTCACTATCACATGTGACCTGGAGCCTAATTTCAAAGTGATATTCTGACCCCTAGTGGGTCTTGCTTGCGACCCTACGTGAACAACGCGTGGCCCAGTCCCACTCGAAACAGCACCGGTGAGTGGCCTTCTTGATCAATATGACGTTTATTTGAAAGGTTTGATCTCCATTAATACTATAAGTATTCCACCCAATACAAGATGTTGTTACATAAAAATATGTCTAGACTCTGAGGAAGGCGAAATCGCCGAAACGTCAGCCAACCAACCACACTAACAACAACGACAACGATGGCCTATACCAACCTCGCATCAGCTAAAAAAGATCAGTTTACTAGAACTATTTTTAGTTATTTCCAGAAAGCGCAATATTAGAACATTCCCACTGAACTCCATGTTTGTGAGATTACGGACTCGAATGAATGCGCATCATAACCGTTCCGTACTAGAACTTTATTTTTTTGTCACGGCACACCAATTAACGGCGCTCGTACTCTTGCATTAGTGCAGCGCAGCGGAAGGAGGTTTGAGATTTCCATTTTTATTGCTTTTTCTTGTGTGTTCCGAACGTTGCATCGTTATCCTAAGTATAAAGAGGACAAATAAAACGGAATTTTATAGCTAATCCTAGGTTTTCTCCGTAGGAACTAGCGCCGGCTAACCCAGAAACGCTACGCTTCGAATGATCAGTTAATTGCTTGCAATGTGACAAAAGAATCCTCCTAGAGGTGTTAAGGAATCATAACCAATAAATGGAACTGCAAAGTATCTTCTTATTTTTTTGATGGATAAATCCACTCTGTCTTGGTTTGCGTTTCTCAACAAGTTTTCTCAACAATCATGTATGTCAGCACTGTTGTAGTTTGAGGATAAGTCATACCTGACTGACTCTTTTACTTCGCATAACGATATTTAGCAAGATTTGGTGCTTTTTTCGTGGTGTTTTTCGCTCCGAAACATTTTTTTCGACGAATACTTCTTTCACATTAAGCAAGGTACTTCTCTAAGGTCTTGATTCATGGATATTTTGATACCATGGTGACCAAAGGGCGCGTGTGGCGTACTGGTCGTAGGCACCCACCAACACACACGTAGAATCGATCCCTGCGCTCATGGCCCACCAAGCCTTCCATCCTCCGGAGTCGGCAAATTGGTGCCAGACTTGTCTGGGAGGATAGTAGCACTGGCTTGATATATCGGCAGGCCATCGCGAGTCATTGTAAAAGCTAGATATGCATTCAATCATCTCCAAACGATGCTTAATGAAGTCAAATGCGTGGCGCATCCCTCAGGCATTGATCAATGCCGAGAGCTGTATCTTTTTTAGCTTTTACTGGTATCCATTCTTCAGAAAGGATACGTAGAGGGCTCCGTGACGGTTTCTATTTACCTGGTATGTTGTCAATCTGCTGGATTCTTTTTTTCCTTTTTAGACCGTTAGACAACCGTTCGCGCTTAAGATGTTCGCAAATCGTAACTCCTTTCGCCATTTTCATTAGATATCTTCTATGATGTCCACGACTTATGGAGGCTTTGCACTTGGATAGGCTTCTGAATTAGCATATCAACTATATCAGAAATAAGTAATAATTAGATATTAAAGCATGTCTCTATGACGATGAGATTTAAGCGTTTACTGAGAAAGAACCTCTCTTGTAAGAATTGGATAATCAATATTTATTAGACTTACGTTTAAGCTAGGGTATTCGGTAGTATCGGCATCAATGAAGAGTAGCAAAACAGTCACTACAGTGGATTTAAAATCACTTTGGAGAATGCGAAACTGAATGACATCATTTCAGTTAACTGTACGCATCTACCAGTTAATTGATTTCCGTCCATTCGGAGAAGGATGGAAGAACACCAATTTTGAGGAGTACTGTATGTGATTCCTCCCAACGGTTTACCGCCGCATCGTGGCTGGGAGGTGTTCTTGGGTGTCGGACTGCGATGTACAGCAGGGGATTCATCCTCTGGCAGGGTCTCCCTAGCTGAGTAGTCCGGCGCTTCCATCAGGAAGCCTAGCTAGAAGTAAACCAATATCAGGATCCACTACTATCCTGGTATCAAAGTCGCAAGGTGCTAAATTTCCCTTTGATCCACAAGGGCTGCGACTGCCTGTGGTGGTGAAGACCTGTGGCAGACTTTGGCCAGGCTGACGTCGGGACTCCAGGGAAGCATAATGGCTTAACCAGCAAATCTCCGACAAATGGAGAGTATGCTGGGGCTCGCACAACCAGTGAGGACGGGACATTCAAGTATCAAGTATCAAGTACTGTAGGTGATTTTACCAAGAACTCTGCTATAATAGCGCTAAGCGTTTTCTTTTGTTGCTGAATGATTGCCCTAACAAAATTTTAACGATAGTAAGGAAATGAATAACTATATAAATCAATACTACAAGCAAGTGAAGCGGTCTAACTCGCGTCAAAACTATGCTTTTCTATTCAGTTTTCTGTCTGATAGACGGAGTTTTCATCTCTCCAAGCAATGAAATCTAGCGCCATTTCGTAAAAGATGTTTTTGTGTTTCCCGTTCTCTGGGATGAAATTGAAGTAACGAGGAATATCGATGAACATCACTTTTCTGTTAAGATCTTTGAGGAGATCTGGAAATTCTCTGTCATTTGTTATGAACCATGCCGATAGCTCTTGCGAATCAATAGAGCGACACCAGAATGAGAAAGGTCTGGGTTTACCAGAATCCTTCCGAGTCTCAGAAATGATTTTATGCCAAACTGCTCAGAGTCTAGGGAATACGACGGCTATTCGTCAACATTTCGTCTGCTGACGGAAAACATATTCGACGTCAAACTGACTACTGTACGAATTTGATGCACTGACTCACCAACTGTCAATCAAAAAGCTATAAAAACACTCATAAATAAATGTAGAAGAAGGATTCTCCCTAAATTGCCGAAACAATCTCTTTTATAGTCATTGATTGAAGTTTTGGATGATTATAGGTTGAAAACGCTTTTCTATTGAGTTATAAGAGACGTTCATTTTTTTTTCTGTTCTCTCAATTTGGTCATATTTTATGCCAAAACCCTGACCCTAACGGATGTTATGCCCAACATTCCAGTCTCCCTTATTAACTATTTACGTCATATATTCCCGTTATGCATCCGCCCACCTCCACCCTTAATAGTCTATTGCCTCAATGCAGCTGAGGTGTTCCTGGTTTTTTAAAAATACGATGCACAACCCCGAGTTCATCTCCCTAGCGAGAAGCTGGAAAGAGGTGGACATCTCTACCTGGAAGGTGATCTAAGAAGAAACCCACGCTACGGTAGGGTGCGGTAAGTTAAGACGACTTCTATCTCGTTAGAAACATTAAAGAATGGTATCATACCAGAAGAGTGATGGAGGTCGCATTTTCTGGGCTAATAGAGTCCTTTGAGCAGCTCTGAAGCGCAACGGGAAGGAAAAGAAACTTTACTGGTGGCAAGTCAAGTTGCTCGATTATTAACGGCGTTGCAGGTGACAGGTGACAGGTGCCAACTGCGTAGCGAAAAGGTAAATATTGTTAAGAAAGCTGACAATAATCCATTGGTGAATGGTTGAACCCAATTCAATAGTGAGAAACCGTTTTAGAGGTGAGTCTGTTTTTGCTCCGGAGAGGTCCTAAGCTTTTCGAAAAAAAGTAACGAAGGGGCTAACAGTGCGAACGCGTTTAGAAATAACAATACAGAGAGCATGCAGACAATGTGTCGAAATTTTTACACTCAGCAAGCTTAAGTGATCCCTGTTGCGCAGTGATTATAGCTGCTCTGTGATACACACTTTCGTCGTTTGTTCGATCCTGCATTCCAAGCTAACCAAGCCCTCCGTACCTCCGAGGTCAGAAAATCAGTACCACATTGTTCAGCGTGAATGAGAACACTGGCTTGATAGTGCACTGTTTTTTTTGATAAACAATGTTGTTGTTAGATCATTTATTCATCCACATTAGGTGACGTTTGGGCGGTTTCGGCCTGGAAAGTCAAATTGACACGCAGTCTACACGGCCAAACACTTTCACAACCTCAGCAGATAAAAGTTAATGCATAAATTTTCATTACCATAAAAGACAGCTCATTTTAAACTATGCCTTCTCAGGATAGGTGTAGGGGCCTTCAGGGGGCTCAGAGCTTGGGAAGGTCAAGTTGACCGCAATTACGCAGCCAAACACCTCCATAACCACAAGAGAAAATTTTAAGCCAGGATTTCAGTCACATTGAACACGAAACAGCTTTTTTCGCGCACTCATTGCTTTCTATGACTCTTCCAATCTATTTCTGTGTCTGTCACGTGGAGACCAACATCACAGACTTCACATGGAAGCGTAAATGTGCCTCTCACATTTAAATAGCAATCTTAAATACTGTCCGATACATGTGATCATGAGGCATTCTTCCCTGCCGTTCACTTTCGGATTTGTGGAGTATATCCGGAAGGCTTCTAGAGCTTTGCGGTTTTGCGCGCTGGTGTTTTCAATTCTTGTGCGAGGATGTTAACTTCTACCTCAAGATCTTCGCCGTTATATCGCTGCGTCCCATGCGCGCATATTGGAGTATTTGGTTTATGTTTAGGTTTGCCGACTAGGCGTCTTTTTATAGGGACGCAGAGTGGTCTACCCGTTTCGCCAATGTATTCGTCCCCGCACGCTTTACAAGGGATCAGATAAACTGTGCCCGAACTCATGCAATCACCGTCTCTATCGTTGGGAAAAATTATGCAATTTTGCATTATGGATCAACGATCATGCAGGCGGTTGCGAACTAACTGGCGTCTTAGAGTCCTCGGTGCCATTTCAATTACTGTTACCGAGTTCTCTAGACCGGTCTATCCTAAACAATATTTTGTAGCTGCACTATTTCGTTCGAAGTGAAGAGGAAGATAAATGGAAGTTTATTATCGCTAGAGTTGTCGTTTGAGGGCTTTGGTTTTCTCGTACACCCATCCTGAGGAGCTAGAGTTTCGTAACCGTTAGATATGGCTATTTGAAGCCATTGGTCATCCAAGTTGCCAAATAACCGAGTACAGTAAAAAAAAAGTGTTTTTATTCTTCCCTCAGCATCAGCGGCTGTTTTACTGCTAACTTCATTCCGGAGAGCCGACATCTAGGTTGGTAGTGGTTTAGCTTCCTAAGCGGATTTGCAAGCATAATCAAATAAACAGCGCCGAGTGGCGACCAGCCAGTGTGAATCCACAAACAGTTAGTGTTTCTAGATTCCTAGGACAATAGCGAACTTTTTTAGGACAAAAAGAAAAAACAAGATTTCTCGTCATCTAGTCATCAGTTTCTCTTTCACCACTCATTCCTTTTCATTCATATTCCTTCCACTTTTAGTAAGCAAACCAGGTAAGTAACTACGATACAAGACATCACTGCTAAATGGTCGTTTCACGCTGACGGATAATTTTTTTGTTCTGCCTTTTCTAATTACCGATTTATAGAGTTGGTTTGATTGTTTCTGTCTAAATATGGACCCGTTGTTTCCATTGAGTAGGCGATAAAAGGGCCACGTGAAAAAGATGCCTATTGATTGGTTCTCTGATTGATTGTTATTGTTTCGCTTATGGTGTATTCGTTTTTTACTTGTATCGAATAAGTAAATAATTAACCTTTTCGCGATGAGGTTGGTTTTTCGACAATGTGCGTTATTTCTCCAGAACTAGAACAGTGAAACAGTTGAGACCTTCACAGAGTGATAGAAGAGACTTAGTTCCTTCGCCATATGTATATATACAATTTTTACGAAAACCTTAAACTTGTTTAGGATTAACACTTCGAAAAAACGGAAATGCCATCAAAATTTTCAGGATTTGCCGCGAAAATTTTCATTCAAAATTGAATGAAAAAAACCATTATTTTCGTATAGTGTTACTACCAAGGAGCTCACGTCGTTGCAAACATGTTAATGGCCATTAGGTTCTTTCAACATAATTCCTTCGAAAGCCTTCTGTTTTTATGATTTCGATGCAAGAAGTTCAATACTAAAATCAACATCAAGGTACGGTGGCTGAAATCAATAGTACTAAGAGATCGAGGAGTAAATCACGAAATTTGTTTTGTTTGTTCATCTGCAATACTCGTGAAACGCTATGCCTCTCATTCTATGAGGCTTTTTTGTCTTCTTATCCATCATTCCTAAAAGTTTTTTATTATTATTGTTATTATTATTATCATTATTATTATTATTATTATTATTATTATTATTATTATTGTTATTGGCCCTTAATTTTTTATAGCTTTCTCGTAGAAAAGGGGTCATCCTTGGTTTCCAAATGTGATGAACAGCATTGGTTTCTTCCTCTAACAAGATGGGTCGTCCAAGCTTATCAGCACGGTATTTTTTTCCGGGTTATTATCTAAATCCAAAATGGAAAAAAAGCTTCTACTAAAGCTTAAGCCAAGAGTGAATCGGAAACGAAATCCTTATAGACCCGGAAGAAACCTAGTAGAAAGGGTGGCAAACCATTTTCCTCGATCGACAAGTGCCACCTCGCCTACTACTTGCGATGACGGACGACCTGGGAACGTAATGGCAGGCTATTTCGAGACTGCTCGGGAAAAGAATAAGTGGCCCGAAAACGGCGACATGCCAGTCAAATAGAAAGGACAAGACAGTTTCTCAAAAAAGACAACTCATTCAACTATGAAGGCCATTAAGCACTAAATATTACTATTCCCGGCTTTATTTTCGATATTAATAGTTTTAAAGGTCGTTCTTTCGATTCAATTTATAAACCATATTCTTTTCATGGATACTTGAAATTTAGAGTCTGATTTCCTCCGTTGGAAAGCTGCGGAGTGAAGTCGGTTTAGACAGGCGTTGTCCTTGTGGTAGAAAATCAAACTACGTAAACATAAAGTCCTTTTTTGAAATATCATGCCGTATAAGAATCATCATAGACGACCTTAACTCCGGGACCGATAGTAGGGTGATGTCTTAAAAACGCTAAATTAAAGCCTTCTAATTGAAATGGAATGAACAAGTGCAACAGTGCACGAGTTTGCCATGAATGACCATGGGAATTCACAATTCAACTATCGCTGCCTTCAATATAGGGAATCGCGAGAATTTACCAATGAAGTCGACAGTACCATAATGAAGTCGACAACAGCCGAAGTTTTATGCATAACCGATGCCGTTGTTATGCTAAAATTCCACACTGGACCGGACCAAGAACTTTCTTTGCGAGAGATTCTTCAGAATGATAATTTTATTTCCTTTGTTTTACATGAACTGGCTTCACATCTATTGTGCGCGTGGATGCCAGCACTGCTTGGATTTAATTAGTTTCCTCATGTTCGTCATCCACGAAAGTTTTGAACTCCTCATGTGTAGGTTCGGCTTCTGCTGGGAATTCTCATCTTTACGAAATTCGTTGAATGCCGGTCTAGCTGGTTCTCACTCGAGTCCTAGCAAGGATAGTTGTGCCAGAGCACTCCTTTGTGAATTTGGGAAGTGACCTGGGCCCAGACGAGTCTGGTTCCAAGCTTCCGACCCCGAGGCGATGATTGCCTCGGTGAGCTGAGGGTGTAGTCGAACAAGCACCGTGTTCCTGATGGACAGCATCACTGCCACTGCACTACCGCCTTTTTTTCAAAAAAGATAAAAGAAGAGAAAACAACAAAGTCCAAGATTTTTTGCAACGCTAAAATCACGATAAAAACGGAATTTGTCCACTTTTTTCGTTTACCATAGTGAAAGCACCGTCTCATCTAGAAGCTCAGGGAAGGTCTCATGAAAAGATCGAGAGCATAAAAGTTATCGAGAAATATGTGATGTTCATTAAGTCAGTGTACTCTTTTAGAGTAGACAGGAAGTTGTCAATAACAAGATTTATTCAGTACTGGCTGGCCACTCGGCGCTTTCGCCTTTTTCAGAGCCTGAAAAGCTGAAATTGTTCCGCAGTTTACTTGCTCAAACACTTTCGTAATCTCAGCAGAAAGTGCTCAATACCTAAATTTCAGAAGCATAGAAAACAACTTCTTTTAAACACCTGAAGTTTATATTTTTACATTTTCCACAGTTTTTAAGCATTTTTTACATTTGAAGTATGAAAAGACATCTTCGTTATGTCTTCTGCAATGCCAACAATAGTTAACGATTCCATTATACAAACTACTGCAGTGCTCTTGAACACATCAAACTGAACCAGAATGATGCTGAGATATTTTCAAAGCTCCAGACTGCGGGTGTCTGCGGTAGGGAACGAACGCGCTATTGCCGTTTCCGGGGGGCTGACGCGTTCACCACCACACCATATGGGTCCTTCGTTTCGCCTGTCTCTCAGCTAGTTGTATCGATCTCTGCCATCAGCAATCACCCGTCAGCGGGATCGATCTGGGGAGCCCAAATCGGCAAAGAGCCCAGTTAAGCTTAGGCTGTTGTTGAATTGTGGTTGCATCACACATAATACACTAGCTTGAAAAATTGTAATAAGCAGTAAATAAAAAGTTAACATTGTGACATCAAGCTCAGTTTTTCGTTTTTTTCTAACTTAAAGCGTTAATTCTTTCGCTTTGTGCTTATAGGAGCCCTTAGTTACTACTTATTAACCCCAGGCCTTTAGCCTTCACATTATTTTTCAGCGTCAGTGACATTTCTGATCGATGCGAGATGATAAAAAACGATAACACTAACATGAAGAGGAAAAAAGGTTAACAAGTTACATTTGTATCGATTTACACCAGTAACATTAAATAGTGGCGTTATGAAGCTCCGCTCATTCGTATTTAATACACGTCTCGCCTTCGTCGCGCATTAATCAATCTGTCCATGCGCGAATTAATCGCAATAATTGTTGGTTGCTGAGGTCGGATAAGATCGAGCCGGAACACAGCCGGTCATTGCAAAACGGTCAGGAGGAGGCGATGAGGTCGCATCGATTCCGATAAGAGTGGCAGCAGTACCGACGACGGGAGCACGTAATCGGATAGGTGGCCGTGGAGTTTGGCACCCCTGCCGAACCATTAGTGCCCACCCCCCACTCACCTCTCGTGCAGTCAGTGGTTCTACCTGACGCGGCGCAGTCTACTGCCGTTAGCCAGGTCATTACGAAGATTTATAGCAAACACCAATATTATTGTTCCCACGTTAAGGCATATTACATCACTTGTCCTTGAAAATGACAATCCACTAATCCTTCTCATGTTAGCGATCTCAAGCCGGTTAATCGGATATCTAGTTGGTGTGTTTAGCGTTAGCGAAGAGACAACGAAACGTCAGTGAAAACAGTTGTGTACTTGGATTGGAGTGAGGTGCAGCTCGATTCAGGAGGTGAGGTCCATTTTCCTGTTCACGAGATGGTATAGAAGATTACAATTTTTTTCCTGAACTACATTCCATTATTTGTGCTTGAGAATAGCAATCCACGAATTCTCTACGTAGCATGTCTCCGGTTAGACGCCTCGCAGAGAGCTTGCGAAGAGCAACTATGCACTTGTACTGAGCTATGGGTGAATTCAGATGCTGAACCTCTTGTTTCTACCATATTGGATTCATTTGTTCTATCCATGTACGTATTTACATTCACGCATATGTGTACGGTTATTCTTGCGTTGTTATGGTGATTACATTCTGTGTATTGATTAGGTTAGAACTCTACAATTAACTTACTGGAAAGTATATGAGAGGTGGCTCGTGGTCAACTCTTAACTATGGACTATGCACTTACCCATGGAAAACCTAATAATTTGCTCTGCATATGCTCAGCCTTCCACGCAGATTGCGGTGAAGTGAAGAACACGTAGATACAACATCGCCAGAAGAACTGGAAATAATGGGCTTCATCAGAAAAAGTACAGCACTTCATGCAGTTCGAACAGGTGGAAACATCCAGATTGCTCAGCACGGACGATTTAAAAAAAAACAGTAGAAAGAAAGCTCCCGTACGAGAAACGTAATGTGTTCTGTGTCGTTTGGATGGGTGCGTCCTGTCATGTCTCTAAAAAGGGGTTAAGTATAGGCTCCATCGGCTTCCGCTCCAGTCGCTCAGTGAATACTGAATTACCGTAGAAGCTACACGAGACAACATCTCCAACAGTGGATCATTTTTTCCAATTTCCAGAATGTATTGAGCACAGAAAACGTATTCCGATGAGAAGACATTTAAAACACGTTCTTCTCCCAAGTCAAATCAGTTTTTTTAAATTTATATTTCGATTCCTTCTGAGTTTATTGTAGTTCAGTGCTATTATTTCCTACACGATGAGAAACTACAAATATTGCCGTTGTGTGGAGCTACGCGAAGGCAGTAAGTGTGACCGACTGCCGCCTATGATGACAGAAAAAAAGGCCATAATAGCGTGCTGGCACAGCGGCTTGGCACATAATGTGTACCGATAGTCGAGGGCCGGAGCCTGGTGTCACAATAGCACATTGCCTATGCATCGAAGCACATTGATCTTGGTCGTCAGAGTGTCATAGCCACCGGCTCCGCCCATTAACGTCCGTCCGTCCGTCCATCCGTCCGTCCGTCTGTCCGCTTCCGCCGCTCCCCTCAGCTCAGCCTTGCTCCACTAGCACTCGTCGTTCGCCAGCAAGCCGCGAATGGCTGGCTGGCTGTAAACTGCCGACTGCGGAGCAGCGACAGCTGGATCACTCCATATTTGAAGAGTGTTACCTCTAGACACATAACTGAAAAAGTTTCTCCAAACACAGAACTGGAAAGTTTCTCTAAACACTCAACTGAAAAGTCTGTGCTTATTTCTTTTTAGCTATCTTCGTCCTTTAAACTATGAAATATGAATGCTTTTCGGGATTGGTAAACCATATTTCGACTGATATCACGTTTTTTGCTCAAGGTGTACTGATTTTTCTTCTTAGGTTTTCATAGTTCATTTCTCTAAACCTATTGCATATCCTGAATTGTTCCCCCCCATTGTCAGTGGTAGTTCGTTGTCGTTCATCCTAAACTTTCTCGATTTTCTGCCTTGAGAGAAATTTGGCAGTAAGAATTATTCAGCACGTAAGTAAGTAGCTTTGCCGACGTTAGATAGCACCGGTCCAAGTTCTAATTCCATTTTGTTGGTGTTTTGGTGAGGTTTTTTGAAACTGTTTCCCACATTGCGTGCCACTAGGCATCTAAAGCCCTTCAGCTTATGAGTTTTTTTCCCTTACGATTTAATATTTTTTCTGTGGAGGTGGCAACTTTCTAGGTCTGCTAATTAATGAACCCCATTGGGCGAAAGTGGTGTACTCATTTGAAAAGTCCTTAGAAATAGTGCCTGGTGACCAACATCAAGTTTGTTCAACCGGAAACTCGGAAACCAGAATCATTCACCTACAATCAAAGGGTACTAAATCGCTAAGAGAACCTTGGATTACTATATTTACGCTGAAAGAGGTTTTTAATAGGTGAGTGGTGGAAGGTTCTCGTCTTTTTTTTTGTTCCACGATTGTTTTAAGAAGAAGAAAAGTTCCAGCGAAGTAGGCGATTTATCAGTTTTACTAGGAATTCAGTGAATCGTTGGGATTATCACCACCAATGTGGATGTTCCTGTAAAAATCCAACTATATTTCACTACGAAAAATATTACCGAATCAGTCCAACTCACATAGGAGGATAACTATTCTGAGTGGACGTTGTTATGCTCTCTCTTAGTTTGTTTGGGACTTTCCTAGATGATTTCGACCATATTCATCTCATTAGCACAATTATGCCATACATCGTTCTACCGCTGTAGCTTATCACCACCAATACACCTATCAGTGCGCTGTTGAACAAAATTTGTATGGAATTTAGATAGAATATTTATTCTAAACTAGAAAAATGACCTTTTTCTCTCTATTCATCGCTGTTTCTGAGCTTTTTGGATGATCCCAGACCCATTTTCTTCCCTCTCTCACATGTTTTTCATGTTATGCAAATGAACGAGTGAGTAGAGAAAGTGAAGAGTGTGGTGTTTCACGAAATGAAAGCCGTTGAGCCCTGCTCTGTCCCTCTGGATTTGTCTTCGTCATTGTCGTCGTTTCGTTCCGATGTTGTTGACACCACCAAACACTACGGCTGTATTTTCTGACTCTGATAGCGATCTATGACCTTTTAGAGATGAAGCTGTTGTTTTCGGCTATTCAAGCTCACTACTTTCTCTCAAGATTGGTTTTGTAGGTTTTCTGTTCACTGCTTTTCGTGGTTTTAGTTATGGCCCTGTTAATTGGCAATTTGAATCGTCATCGCCGCTTTTTTCTACCTTTCTCGTTCCTCTCTTTTCTCTTTTCTCCGTTTTTTACAATTTGTGGTCAATATTCACCATTTTTTTATTCCTCTGTGGATTAAATAGATAAAGACAGTAGAATATATTGAAATATCAAAAGACCGGTTGATTCATTATTTTGTTCGTTATCTAAGGAGTTAAAACGAAGGAATAAAAATGTGTGACCAGGATGATGCTGAGGTGTTTGCAAAACTCCGGACCGCAGGTGTCTGCGGTGGGGAACGAACGCGCTATTACCCTTTATTACCCTAAAAATGTATAGTGTTTCTCACATGTTTCTTAACCACGTAAACGAATGCCGTAATAAAATTCTTCATCAATCTGTTAAGGAACGAGGAAGTGATCTCTAAGGAAAAAATTAAGAAAAGCTTTAGCAGATTTTTTTTCTCTGGACGTTCTTGAAAGTGTTATTTTTCTGATTTCCACATTCAAAGTTCTTTTTTTGTGTTCTCTGATGCTTTTTTTTCGCTTACGATTAACGTGCAATGTAAAGTCCTTTTAGTTATGAATGACCTATGAAAACCAACTGGAGCTTATAAACTTTTTCCTTTGCGTCCTAAGCAGCTATAAATTCATTCGATGCTCACTTCCGGCATTTTTCAAGTGAAAATCAACCTTAATAGAGAAATTATAAATAACCAGTCTAATAAAGGAACAATACGGTAACTCGACCCGTGCTAGCGCCACAATCCCCGGAATTGCGAACGGGAAATAAGGAAAAAACTTACCCAATTTGCTGCAAACGACCAAGTTTTGCTGGGAGTTTCGTTAACTTTCGTTTGTTGATCCACCACCGTTTAGCTATTCCAGTACTATAACATTTTATTTACTGGCTATTATTTTCTCACGGCAAGGTATTATGTGAAATACAACTGCAATGATGCTAAGATATTCGAAAGACTCAGATCCCAAACCAGATCCCAACCCGCAATTGGCCTTTCTGGGGGGCTCACATGTTATCCACTGTCCCGCTGAGGTCCTTGATTTATCTTCCTCTCTGATCTGGGTGTGAGTTTTGCAAATAACTCAGCATCACTGTGGTTGCGTTTCAGTAGTATTTTTGGGTTTTCTACTCGTATTCATTGTTTCAACGACTTTTCCAGTTCCTCGTCCTCAGTGACTTGCTTTGAAGACGACCACATATCGATCAGTAATATTGGTCAACTTGATAAATTCCTTATCCTGTTGTATAAAAAAGGATCAGTTGAGACAGTATGAACCATATTTGGATCGTAGAGACACTTTAAGCACCACTGAAACTGATTGATTGCTGTCTGTTTGGCATCCTTTATTAAAATGGGAAACAAAAAAATCCAGACGACAAAGCGTGCTCCGGTCGTACAACTTTTACTGTGGCTTTTTTTTTCTTTCGCTTCTGTTCCGTACCGATCCCTTCTTCATAGAATTGACTATTTAATTATCGGTTGCTGAAACCTCTATTAAGTTTTGTTAACCAACGTGTGTATGTTTTTTCTCATACGAAGGTTCATTAACTCAAAAGTACATGAGATGCACATTTATGCAGTAATTTTCAGTAGTTCTTCCAAAAATAACATATGAGTCATAAGTACTAATTAGTGTACCGCACTATGATGCATAAAAGACAAAAAAATAGAAGGATAAAGCCCTTGGCATGGATCAATCCCTGAGATATGCACGATGCATTCGACTTCATTAAGCATCGTTTGGAGGTGACTGAATGCATATCTGCCCTTCACAATGACTCGCGGTGCCATAACGATGTATCAAGCCAGTGCTGCTTTCCTCTCAGACAAGTCTTATAGCAATTTGCCGGTCCCGAAGGGATGGAAGTCTTGGTGGGCCATGGGCGCGGAGATCGATTCTACGTGTGTGCTGCAGGGCGCCTCCGACCACTGCGCCACACGCGTCCCTTCTATGGCACATAATTATAAACATAGACTGGCTTCTTTAAATGCAAAGCCTAATAAGCTCGCTAAGTATTTTCAGCTGTGATTTGTTTTTCAATTCTTGACAATAAGTTTTCAAGGTGATTTTAATTTTTTTCGCTCTAAGGGCGCATGTGGCGCAGTGATCGGAGGCGTCCTGCAGCACAAACGTGGACTCGATCGCTGCGTCCATGGGCCACCACGCCTTCCATCCCTCCGAGGTCGGCAAATTGGTACCAGACATGCCAGGGAGGATAGCAGCACTGGCTCGATACATTGGTAGGCCACCACAAGTTATTATAGAGGCCAAATAGCACCCACTCACCTCCAAACGATGCGTAATGAAGTCGAATGTGTGGCGCATCCCTCAGGGACTTATCAACGCCGAGGGCTTTACCCTGTTTTTTTTTATCCTTTTTTGCACCATCGTATCCTTGGAACTAAGATGACTGAATTGGACTTACATCATTAGATTGTGTGTTTTAAAACATTCCGTTATTCGTCTTGTTCATCAGCTTCCACTTTCTATTTCGATCTCTTTTGTTTTCGAAAGGCGTTGTAACGTCAACAATTTAAAAAGGCGCGGATGTTTTCAAAATATTTTGCAGAATTTCCACCTTTTATTTTTTCTTCTTCATATGTTTACTGACTTCCTGGCATTGGTTTGTCATAAGTTAAATCTCTAGAGATTCATATAAGGACTTCGTTCACTGATCCGTGAAATGAACAGAATGAGAAGTGATCATTACAGTAACTTTTGAAAGCTCACCCTTTACAACATTCGCTTTCTTCCCCAGAAATCCGAGATTAATGTCAGGACCGATATGTTCACACCATCGCTGTCACTGTTAATTTCGTCGTTAAGACGCTTTCAATTTCATATACACTTGATAGATGATAGAACATGCCAATAAAATCACTGGTGGTTAACATATCCTTTGGGCTAAAAGCATATCTGGAACACAAAACGCCACTCCCATAATAAAAAATGCTTATATTTACAAACCGTGGTCTACAAAGGCAACTTAGGTTAATCAATTCGCATATAAATCATGTGTGTATCGCTCATGCTACCAACTATGAAAGAATGCTCGTTGATTTTTCAACATCGTAACAGCATTCGGGTTGAGACCGACCACCATTGGTGATCGATCTCATGGAACGTGTACCTTTCTACCATTGCCGCTTGCAAAATCATAAAAATACACCATGTAATCTTGTGCGATTGGGGTTTGCGTGCATTTTTGCGACTTTTCAAGCGTTTCACAATGTGTAAGCGACAATGAACTCCACGTTTATTCATTCTCCCTCAGATGACGTCCTCTGAATCAACACCATGCGATTGTAAACTCAACTTTCCTACATAATTTTTTGCATCCTTGAGCTTCTCACACACATGCTGGTTAGATTTTCGTATAAGGCTATATTTTTGAGTTCTAGTTAATTTGCTACTATCGCTTGTAATCCAATTATTCATCAAGTGAGTTGAGCAGACAACACTGGAATTTCAATTCGTCCTTGTCCTTGTCACGTGTCATTCCGGCGTTTCTTATTGAGCTCCGCTAGCTTAAAAAACACTAAGACCACCGTACTATTAGTATGAGGACACTTAATTCTGCTGTTTTTCCTTTTTTTTTCGAAGATAGCCGTGGATAGCCAAATTGGCGTTTGTTCGGCAGAAGTGTGCACTTAGAGAATTTATCTATTGAAATGTCAAGCTTGCTCCCATGTTGGTGATTCTGTCGAGATGTGAAACTGCTCCTTCATATCCATCAGGTGCTCATCTTAGATGAAGTACTGAAATGCCGAACTTTCTCTCAGCTTGAGTGACCTTACTGAGAGGTAGAACTCTTTCTCCTACTCTGCTGACTCACAACTCAGCTCAGTAACCACTGCCACTTCTAGTCACAGTGGAACAATAAGCTATTAGCGAAAGGTGCCGCCCCGTTCCTAGCTGAAATCATAAACATTTACCAGCCGATAATGGCTTTCGGATCTATGTTGTGGTCTAGGTGTCACATTCATGAAAGAATTACTCTTGGAAGAAACAAAATATTTCCAAGATGTTAGCGGTGCATATCTTTTTTAAACTGCAGCAAACGGTTTTGATTAAATAAGTCTTCATAATGTTTACATGTTTTTTTTATTTTCTGCCTACTACAATTTTCACTGCAGGGTATAATGCGAAATACAACCACAACGATGCTGAGATATTTGCAGAACTCCGGATTGCAGGTGTCTGTGGTGGAGAACGAACGCGCTATTACCCTTTCCGGGGGGCTAACGCGTTCACCACCACATCATGCGAGTCCTTCGTTTCGCCTGTCTCTCATTCTGTTAATCTTTATAGTTGTGTAAGAAATCTTAGGAAAAAAAATGGTTTAAAGACTTCCCGCGTCAACCGCAAAACGTGTTCTTCCCCCATTTATGAAGTGTTCATACCTAATTTTATTACTCAACCGAGATCTTAATGAATCTATGAAATGTGAATATTTACTAAGAGCGTTGTGGTAGGAAGTCTGGGAAGAATACGTTGTAAGTGGAATTTGTTCCAAGTTTAGAATCATTTAATTTATGCATAAGGGAGCAAGAGATTTCTTGCTTGTTTTTTTATAAAAGAAACAAAGAAAAGAGTTGCGAAAGAAACACGCAGGAAGGCCAACCACTTGCCAGAATCCTTTGTTCTTCATTGATATCCTTCAACTACCGTTGTCCAAGGTAGTTTTTTTATGGACGTTCCGGTTTAAACTGAGTGCTTTAATTCTCGTGAAGAGTTTAGAGAGGCTATGCACTTTTTTTCTCATATGAAGTGAAAATCATTTGATTATTGTAAATCTTCTGCCACAAAAAGAACCTGGGCCACACCAATTCTCTAATCAACAAAAGTGTTTCCTGCCTGCTTTAACACCTCTCAGCCCTAAAATCCTCTTTGCTAGTGGAAATTCTGCGTAAGAAGAAGTGAAAACGGTCTCGAGACGTCGAAAAAAACGCCTTGCGCTAGTAGTTTCTCTCAGTTTTTAGTTTTTTCCTTCACTACTTCATGCTTTATTTCGAAATGTATGAATTACTCCTTTCGACCGCATTTATCTTCTTTCAGAGACGAATAGTTGTTTCATCGTGGAAGTTTTTTTATCCCGTCAGAACAAGGTTACCATGATTTGTACGACGGCACGCCCGACTGGCTTTTGCGACATTCACATTCACTCACAAATCCCACTCGTGTGTCATCCATCGTCTTTGCTCATTCCGGAATCAATCTTCCATAGGATCATCGTCATCCATAATCCCTCATGTACTTCCCAATCGGGGGGCCGATGTGCTCTTCCTATAATGTGTCCTTTCGTCCTTCGAAACGCAGCGAACACCTTATCCATTGGTCGACGGATCGTCATATGCGTTCCTCCCGGAATGAGATTGCGATCTGTTATGGGCGATTTATTGTCGACCTTCCCTTTGCCTTCACTGCATCGTCACTCACTTCACTACTGTCATGATTTCTATCTGTGATTCCCCTCCACATACAGGCTATGATCGTTTCCACATCGTCTTCTCATCTTCTCCGTCGCCGCCCGCCAGAACCGTCTATATCCCTCTCTCGATCTTCAGACGGGAACATAATTTATCATGTCATATTCATCTGATCAATGAACTGTACGCAGAGGACAGTGAGATTTGCACTTCGGGTACCGACGTCAGAAACTACTTAATTTCAATTATTAGTGCTATTATTACTACTATTTAGTTGTTATAAAATAAAAAGGATAAAGCTCTCGTCGTTGATCAATCTCTGAGGGATGCGCCATGCATTCCACTTCATTAAGCATCGTTTGGAGGTGATTGAATGCATATCTGGCCTTTACAATGACTCGCGGTGGCCTACCGATTTATCCAGCCAGTGCTGCTATCCTCCCAGACAAGTCTGGTACCAATTTGCTGACCCGGGAGGGATGAAAGGCTTGGTGGGCAGGGGCGCGGGGATCGATCCCGTGCAAAACACCTCCGACCATTGCGCCACACGCGCCCTTTCTTTTGGTTGTTATTATTTGTTTTTTTCTCGACTAAAGTTTGTTTCATGAGTGAATCAAATCGGTCAGATGCGACTAATCTTTGAATATAAAGATTTTTTTATAAGTCTAAAGCAGAAGGTTTTTTGCTCGACCCAACGCGATTGTTGGCATTAGTTATTATTACTGTTTTGTCCCCAAATATGCGTATTATAAAGAAAATTAGTTACATACAGGTGCATGAAAAAAAGGCATTCGATTTAATTTTCCATTGTAACTGAATTGAGCATAAAGTAATTTTGTCCTAAAGCAAATAAATTCAAAAGAAAAAAAAACACGGAAAATTACAGTAAAAAGGGTTCGTAAAAGGTAAGAACTAAGAAAAAGGAAGATGTCATTTTCTTAGCTCATGCAGAACGAACAGAAAAGACAGTAGCAGAGAGCGCAGTGATGGTGATGCTCGTTCATCGCGAGCACGGTTTTGGTTCGACCCCACCCCACGCTCAGCAAGCCTCGTATCGTTCCTGCAGAATAGAGGAATTGGTGCCAGACTTATCTGAGCCCAACTTTGTCTTGGAAATTCACGTAGAAACGCTCAAGCACACCCATCCCAGCAATCGAAGTAAAATCGACTGACCAGTATTCAACGATTTTCACAAAGTAGACCAAAAAATCCTCAAGCAGCAGCCGAAGCCACACGCGAAAAGTTCGGAGACCATTGTAGATGATGGATGTGAGGGAAACCAATGGGATGCAAAAAGTGCTGGAAATCTCTCAACGTAGACGTGGAACGGACCATTGAAGTAATCGTGAATAAGAGAGAAAGGACATAACTAATTTCACTACCATCCTACCTAGGTCGTGGTGTGCTCTCTGTCTCCGGGCAAAAAAGGACAAAACGGGCAAGGGACAATGAAAAAAATTCATTCAATTCAAATTGCGATCAGGAAACCGAAAATTGCGCTAGACGGTCATCTTACGTAAATGAGGTTCTTCACTGTAAGATATGATTTGTTTTCGTACGCTTTTTGTTTGGCACAGGGAGAACGACCCTGCGCAGAAGTCCGAGATTACGGAAGTGATGAATGCACTTTCTAGTGGAGACGTCCTTACTGTTCTTCATCATCTAGACTCAACGTATTCCACTACGACCAACCTTGGACATGGTGTGCTTCTTACTGTGTCCTGCGGCAGTTCTTGTGCCTGCCACGACCAGCCCCTCAATGATTGCTCTGGCGAATGTAAGTGGTGCTTCTCATCGGACGGCGTCGGCAACGTCATTTCACACCAACTTTACTAGTCATCATCGATCGGTTAAGCCTTCCTTTCTCTTTGCATATTCTACCTCAATTCTTCTTTAACTCGCCTATCGCTGAAAGCAACGTTTCTTCTTCTTTTCATATTTCTCTTTCATACTTTTCTCCACCAATGAAAGGACATTTTGGTATGGTTAAGTGCAGTGTATCGAAGAGAACTTTCATTTTCCCTTCAACGAATTGAGATAGTGTGTTGACATTGAAATGTTTTTCCCGTTCTGTTTTCTAAACGAATTAGAGAGAAATAATTTCTAAGCCCAAAAAAAGTGACCTCAGCTAGTAATTGAAAAAAATGCAATAAAAATCTGAAGAATTCACGCTAACATTTGAGTTCAATCCCCTGAAAAACAAAACATCACTGTCTGTGCTCGTTCAGTGAATTTTTTGGGTCTGAACCAAATCTGACAACAATTGAATAGAAAACATATAGATTTAGCTTTAATGATGCTGAGATATTTGCAAAACTCTGGACCGCAGGTGCCTATGGTGGGAACGAACGCGCTATTGTCCTTTCCGGGGAGTAGCGCGCTCACCACCACACCATGCGGGTCCTTCGTTTCGCCTGTCTCTCAGCTAGTTCTATTGATCTTTTGCCATCAGCAATCACCCGTCAGCGGGATTGATCTGGGGGGGCCCAAATCGGCAACGAACCCAGTTAAGCTGAGGCTGCAGTTATAATCACAATTTTGACTTCTTATTTACTGCCTACTCTTTTTTAGCGGCAGGGGTATGCGCTGCGAAATATAACTTTAATGATGCTGAGATATTTGCAAAACTCTGGACCGCAGGTGCCTATGGTGGGGAACGAACGCGCTATTGTCCTTTCCGGGGAGTAGCGCGCTCACCACCACACCATGCAGGGTCCTTCGTTTCGCCTGTCTCTCAGCTAGTTCCCCAATTTGGCCCCCCCCAGATCAATCCCGCTGACGGGTGATTGCTGATGGCAAAAGATCAATAGAACTAGCTGAGAGACAGGGCGAAACTGAAGGGACACGCATGGTGTGGTGGTGACGCGCTACTCCCCGGAAAGGACAATAGCGTTCGTTCCCCACCATAGGCACCTGCGGTCCAGAGTTTTGCAAATATCTCAGCATCATTAAAGTTATATTTCGCAGCGCATACCCTGCCGCTAAAAAGAGTAGGCAGTAAATAAGAAGTCAAAATATAGATTTAGATTTTTTCCACACATGAGTTGTATGATGTTTTGCTTTAACGAAATTTTGGTGAACGCTTATCAAGTTATGTAGTAAGTTTTTACCATAATTAGCCCAAAATACTGTTATCGGAGATGCAGACGAAACGAAGGACTCCACGTGGTGCGGTGGTGAACGCGCTAGCTCCCGGAATGGGTAATAGCGCGTTCGTTCCCCACCACAGACACCTGGGGTCCGGAGTTTTCCAAATATCTCAGCATCTCTGTGGTTGTATTTCTCATTTTACACTGCCGTAAAGACTTATAGTAGGCAGCAAATAGAAATTTAGTACTGTTATCGATGTTTCAAATTTAACTATCGCCGTTCTTCTCCTTTCGTTTCTTTGAGTTCATTCCAATGCTACTAGAGATATATTCATTCATTCATTTACCATAGCGTCGAAACAAGAAAAGGAAAGAAAGAAAGAAAGAAAGAAAGAGAAGAAAGAAAGAAAGAAAGAAAGAAAGAAAGGAAGAATGAAGAACAGAAAATGATCGGTAGTGAAAACCGTGGTGAATTTTTTTATTACTGTTCATAGAGTTCTAGTTTAACGATATTCCAGTGAACGTCTGACATGTTGTAAGTCGTTTAACGTACTGGCTAAATCTAAACTTCAACCAGTATTGTCGCTTTCATGTTCTTTCATTGTGTGTAATTCATCCACTCAAAAAAAGGTTTCCTCGTTCATTCATCATACCTTCGAAAAAAAGAAAGAGGAAATGAAAAAAAGGAGAACAAAAATGATTGAAGACGAGAGTCGTGGTGCATTTTACACTGTTATCTATGATGTTTTAGTTCAACGACATTTCAACAAACATTCAAAATGTTTCATCGTATGCTTTTACTGCCATTATTTGAAAATACTGTCAAAGTATAGAATTTGACCGTCATAATCGTTTTTATTTTATTTTATTTCACTTTACTTGTTTTCTTTCTAGTTCAAGGTTTCACGAAACCGAATTCATTCATTCATTCATCATATCTTTAGGAAAAGAAAGAAAGTAAGACAAGAAATGACTGAGAACGAGATTTGCGAAGCATTTAAGTTGCTGCGTACAATGTTTCACTTCAACAACACTTCAGTAGAGGTTTAAGTACTTGTCTCGTATGTTTTTATTAGTCGAAGGTATTGTCGATCTATAAAGTTCAACAGCCATTGTTTTTCTCATTATATTTAAGTGCTTAGTTAAATTATTCGAAACATGCTCCATTCATCCATGTGTCATATCGTCACAGGGGTGTGCAGCACAGTGGTTAAAGGTGCTCTGCAATACACACGTTGTCGTTGGTTTGATCCTTCGCCTCGGATTCATGAAGCCTTTCATCCTTCCGAGATCGGGAAATTTGTTCCAGACCTGTCTGGCAGGGACAGCAGCACTGACTTGATACATCGGTAGGCCACCGTAAGTTACTGTAAAGGCCAGGCATAGATTCAATAACTTCTAACGATGCCTACTGAAGTCGAACGCATGGCACATCCGTAAGAGATTGATCAACGCTGAGAGCTTTGTGCTTTTTTTTATCATATCAAATAAGAAAACTAAAAGAAAGAAAGAAAAAGACCGAGAATGAGGAAGAATGACGGCAGTGGTGCATGTGCATTTTACATTACTGTTTGTTCTAGTAATCGATCTAGGGTGTCTATGCACTACAGGAACAACAATGAATGTTGGTAGCGTGGCGACGATGATGGCTTTGACTGAGGATGGCGCTGTGGTTGCCCTCCACGGCCGAATGATCTTTATGTGGATTTGGCGCGAAGTCATTGTCGCGCGACTCTTTGTGACAGATGTCCGCTTTCTATTCAGGCATCTATCAGAGAAACATCTGTTCCTTTATTCATTCGGTTGTTCATTCCTGTTTCGATTTCGGTTCCGATTACGCATTCAGTTTCTGAGCGTTTCGATCGAAATCTCACTACAAATGGAAGCGAATCGATCCGTTGAGTAATTAAGTGGTTTCTTTCGTTTATTCTTACAATAGTCTCAGATCATTGAAATTACTAAGAAAATCTGTCGAACATCAAATCTTTTGCCTTTTTTTCCTTTTTTCAAAACTTTCACAGATCATGGGCCTTCACAGTTTTTCGTTCCTAATTTATTGATAGATTTTTTTTGTGAATATCTTTCTAAGATCGGACCTGTTAGGATTCTTCAGAAGCGTTATTAGCTCAGATCTGAGTGCATTGGTGAACACCTAAAACACCTAATCATTAGAAGTGCTTCGTCAATATCGTAGCGAAGTAAATACGCATCGTTTTCAATCTAAGAACTTGAACGAAAATCCATTTATAATGAAGTCATTGAATAACATCATTATCTAGGTGGATTTTGAGCTTCATGTAGAACATCCTACTGATGAAGCCACCGTTGAGAAGTTGGAAGAATACGATCCTCTGATGATCTTTTTTCATATCCATCATCTCTTTTGTCTTCTTCTTAGTTTATTTTGACGCTTGTATATCATCACGACTTAGTCGTCTCATGTTTTGAATTTTTTTTAAATTTTTACCTTTTCCGTTAGACAGCTTTCCATTTGTTCGCATTCGAAGCGTTTGCCCTTTTTCCTTCCTTGCACTTAAATTCTTGCACTTTCTGCTATACCGAATGGCTATCTGATTTCTCTTTCATTCATTCCTTTTTTTTCGTTTACATTATTCATTTCGCACACTCTTCATTTTTTTTCCTCATGTCAGACTTCTCATCTTTTTTGAAAAAAATAGATACTCGAGGCACATTGTAATGTGGTTGTGTGGAGAAAACGAAGATCTTCGAAATGGTCGAAATACTTATGAGGCTGGACTGAAATGTAGCAGAATCTTGACACCTGACTTTCATTTTCGAATAGATCGAGCCTCGAATATTCGAAGCGACAAAAAATTTCACTATTCGGAATGTTTCTCAGTAAAAGAGGTGATGAATTGTCTTCCACCACAATCTGCTCTCTATAAAACGTCCTCTAACAAATGGTGAAAGAGTCACCGTAGCATTTTTAATCTCGTGATGGTCTGAAATCAATCGATACGTATCTTAATCAGATTGCCCAGATGGAATAGGTCACTGGGACCGTTGGATTTTACGAAAGCGAATCTCTTTGCTTAGAAGGCGATTGAAAATCATTCATTTGTGTAATCTGTTCTTTGGCGAATCACTTAACACTCGAATATTCGAATTCGAATCGTCGATTCGAAATGATCTCGTCAATTTTTTTTCGCTTTTCTTTTCATACAAACTACTGGAAAACTTCCGACTTATTTGAGATTGAGAGATTATTCAAAGTTTGTCGTTATTCCAGTTGATGGATTACGCAGACGACCATGAAATATGATTATGTGCACTTTCTTTTTTCCACCCTCGTTGACTTTGCACGCCATATTCCCACAACTAGCACTATTTTCTGCACGAGTTTTGTTGACGAAGTCAGTGGAAAACTCGTCCACTTTCATGTTGTTTGCCATAAATAGCACAACAAATTGTGCCAGATGTCCGCGTTTTCAATAGCCGTTGCCTGGATCGATTAATGGATCACATATGTAGTCTTCTTCTTCTTCGTCATATCCTCTTAATAACAATAACAAACCACTTATCCAATATCGAGTATTGACTATAGCGTAGGGTTATACGATGGTGATCGGTTACATCGCTTGTGTCTGGTTATTTAATGGTCCTGAAACGAATTTATCCATTCATCAATGGAAAACGAATTCACCATCCGACAATATTTAATCGCATTTGGGCGCTTTTTTTACCCGGTTTCAATGCTCTCACACTGAATCCCTTCCCGTTACAATAATATTTCTCACGTTCGACCAGAAGTCCATCCATTTGCTTTTTTTTCCCTCAGTTCTTTTAGCATCTTCTTTTTCTTCCATCTGACTTCACTAAGTCAGAAAATCTTATATAAATGTGCTTAACGCTGCCACCTAATATTAACTAAATAGTAGTAATAATTAAATGGATAACAATCTTTGAATGAATTCAGCTGTTACCAGCGATGTGTACAGCTGTACTCTTGCTCAAAAAACATAAAGAACATCACAGTTCTCTTCTGAAAATCGCTTGGTTCCTATATTACTGACGAGTAGGCACCAAGGGGAGAACAATGAGCTCCAATTTCGGGAGAAATCACCACAACTAGTTTGGCTATTCCCGAATGGAGTAGACATAGGGTCTGTTTAATTTGAGGATCAAGACTCGAATCACAAGATATACAAGAAGCCCATCTACTGAATCCATGTGTGTCACAGGGCTCGGACATGTTCACTGTTAGTCCTTGTTCTCGTCTTACCCTCTTATCTGCCATCTGGGGACACGCCACATCATCGTGTGGCAATTAACGGGCCCAAGATCTCTCATACAACTGAGATCCTTTCGTTATATTTACATGTCTTATGTGGGAACACGAATTTTTCCTCTTCGTTTTTGCTTATTTCTATTAAAACAGCATAGTATATCAGCCTTTGTGTTAGTTTTAATTACTTATATCTTGGACAAAGTTGTTCGTTCTTATCTTATTTTTGTGGTAGTTGTTGGGTTTCTCGATGTGAAAGGTAATTAAGGTAGGGTAATAGGCATACTTGTTTACACTTTTTAGGAAAATGGTTAATAATATTCCTTATTTCGTTAGCTCAATGAACACAAAGCTTTGTAGAGTAGAAATCAAGTGACAACTTTGTCATCCAGAGCCTGATATTCAATCTTTGTTGGTAGCCGCTCGGGCGACGCTTAACTTCCGGCTGTGCCTGCATATTTTCAATAACTCAAGTACTCGAGGAGTTGAGAATTTGGTAACTTGCTATGGAATAAATTTTATTCCATGGCCTTAATGGTTCATATGATTTCCTCTGAACTTACTGAAATTTTAAAACTTTCAAAAGAGTGAAAATAGGCACCTATGCTGCATTGTCAAACGTTATCGATGCATTTAGGAACATCGTCGCCTTCTTCTGGAAGAAATCCCGCTGGTTCAAGTGCTTCGCTGTTCGAGGTGAAAACGCGGAGAAACGGTTCTGTTTTTCGAAAAAATCCTGGAATTTGTCTTTATAGAATGCTATGCGGGGTGGAGATAGCGCATTGGTTGGTGATGCTGTCGATCAGGAAGCAAAGGCGCTAGTACGACCACCTCCGCAACGCTCTCCTCCGATCCACGTGGGGACAGCTTAGCTCGCCTATCCCCATGATTACAGGAAGAATTGAGTCGACCAGCGTTCCATGACATTCATAAAGACGAAATCCAAAAGAAGCAGCTGAAACAACACGCGAATTATTCGGAGAACATTGTGGACGATGAGTGCAAGGAAAGCTAATCGAATGCAAGAAGTTATGGGATCGGCACCGTAGATGTAATGATGGGTCGTGTAAAAAAAGGTCCATTGTTAACTGATTTATGTGTCACTCATAATAGCACGGCTTTGAGGAAGGCGAAATCGCTGAAACGTCAGCCATAGACAAACAACAACAACAACAACAACGACAACTGATATCACCAGGTCAACAAGATCAGCTCATGAGACATGTGTGTTTTTCAAAACTGACTATCATTTATCCTCGGCATAAATGATTCGACAGAAAAATCTCCTGTCAAATCAAGGGAATAATGAGTATGGTAGAAACAGAATTAGTCGAGTCGAATTTAGAATTAATCGATTGTGGAGCTACTACATATGGTACGCCCAGGCTCTGAGGAAGGCGAAGTCGCCGAAACTTCAGCCATTGAGTAACGACAGCAATAACAATAAGAACATCTATACCAACCTCGCATTGGCTAAACAAGGGCAGTTCGTAAGTCCATTTACATACAGATATATTATTTCATTGTTTTTTTGAGAAATTTTCTAAGCCGTTCGTTTGCCCTCACCTAACTGTAGGGCCAATTCGATGTGTTTAATTTCGTAATATTTTCCTTATCTCCATGTCATCTTCAATTTCTTACTTTTCTTTCACAACAGAATTTGTGCTTAATCTTGAACTTTTAGCGCTTATAGCGCGAAACGAGTTAATTTAAATTCATACGTGGGAGGCGAACTGGCCGGTATTCGTTGACTTCCTCTCTTAACTAACCGAAAATATTTGCGCATTTTAGTATTCGAACACATATATATTTGAATGACTTTCTAAATTGTTCAGCTTAACTGAGATTACTACAGACTATTTTGCTCGGCTAACATTCTGGCGTCGGTCTTCTTCAAAGCTGGATTAATCCCAGTTGGTTGTCTTCAGCCGGTCATTTTTTGCCGTTTGGGTCATGTTGCTGTTGCACTAAGTCGAATCGTCTGGAGCAGTATCCAGCTCAATCGTCTGGAATAGGGCAGCGCTCGAATGGGAACCTCACTTTGCAGTCTCTTTTCAAACAGATGCTGATTATCCACTGATAATCACTTGTTCCCATGAAGAGAATCCATCCCAAAGTGGTCGGTGTTATGTTAGCTAGCATGTAGAAAACTTTTTGCAACAATTTTCTCTCTGTTGAACAATCTGAAGAGTTATTGGGGTATATGTGTTTGAACGTTGAAATTCGCTAATATTTTTAGTTAGGTATGAGACGAGGTCAATGCATATCGGTCAGTTGCTCTGCCACGCATGAATTGAAATTAACTCGTTTCGTGCTATAAGCTGAAAATCCAAGGTGAAGAATAATTTCCTGTTGTGAGAAAAACAAAAACCTGAGAATTGTGTTCGTAACATGAAGCTGAGAGGAAATACCACAAAATCAAACACATCGCATCTATCTATCTGGAAGGTTTCTTCCCCATTCAGAAGTGAAAGTCATGATTTGGCTAATTATTGGACGACATAACCTTTGATATATCACGATGAAAAAAATGAAAATCTCGACAGATTCTGCTTCTACCAAAGCTATGATTCTTTTGATGTGACTGAAGACTTTGTGAGAACGTATTCATAATTGGTGTTAGTCGCCGACGTCGTGCATTCGGCCAGCCATCCGGCAGAACGTCAAGCCCTTTCTTTGGAATGTTTTATTTGTCATCCTGAAAGAATCGTACAAACATCTGCGTTCATTTTAGTTGACGGTTTCCCCATTCATTCGCGACGAATCCGTGATTTTCGGCTGACAGCGAACTGTTTGCGAACGGTCGTTCATGAGGAAAAAAGTACTAGATTCTGGTTTATATGATGAAAGGAATGTATTGCACAAGGGTTGCTAGAGGGGTTTGCACAGCACCAGTTCCGTTAGTAATCTTGAACCTCATCTGATTAAATTAGGAGTTTAAAGCTTTTTCCGAGTGAGCTAATGCCAAATATTCCCATCTATGTCGATTCTGAGTAGCAGTTTAGTCCCATTTTGTGAAATCTTGGTAAGATTTCAGAAGAAACCGCTTGAAATGATAGAATAATTACTCCTAGATCACACTAGCTCTCATGATTTCATTTTTATCCTATTTTTCTTTTATTCTTTCCAACATGCAGACAATATCTTCTTCTTTTTTTCGCTTCCAAAATCACTAAACGTTCAGTTAACTTAACAGGAGTTCTAAGAAGTGGAGTAGTTTCGTAAAGAAGGGAATAAGTAGAAGTCTTTTCACTACGGAGTAGACTGCGCCAATTCGACACCGAGATTTCAGTGAATGGCTAAACTACAGCATCGAGTGTTTTTTAAAGAACCAATTGCTTTTGTACCATCTAAACAGCTTTTCAAAGCAGTTTTTTTCACTTCCTATTTCTGAATGTTCTGATATGACTCAAGTACTCCTTTGCTGAATCTAGGCGATGGTTGAATTATAATATTGCCAAGAAGTAATGAGATCGTCGACTGAACGTCACTCGACACATATATTATGCAACGATGTCTACGTCTTTATTGGGATTACATTATTGTCAATCCATCCACACATACACATTGGCATACACATTCGTACATACATATATACATACATACATACATACATACATACATACATACATACATACATACATACACATACACATACACATACATACACATACACATACACATACACATACACATACACATACACATACACATACACATACACATACACATACACATACACATACACATACACATACACATACACATACACATACACATACACATACACATACACATACACATACACATACACATACACATACACATACACATACACATACACATACACATACACATACACATACACATACACATACACATACACATACACATACACATACACATACACATACACATACACATACACATACACATACACATACACATACACATACACATACACATACACATACACATACACATACACATACACATACACATACACATACACATACACATACACATACACATACACATACACATACACATACACATACACATACACATACACATACACACATACACATACACATACACATACACATACACATACACATATACACATACACATACACATATACACATATACACATATACACATACATACACATACACATACACATACACATACACATACACATACACATACATACACATACACATACACATACACATACACATACACATACACATACACATACACATACACATACACATACACATACACATACACATACACATACACACATACACATACACATACACATACACATACACATACACATATACACATACACATACACATACACATACACATACACATACACATACACATACACATACACATACACATACACATACACATACACATACACATACACATACACATACACACACACATACACATACACATACACATACACATACACATACACATACACACACACACAGATGTACATATAACAAATGTAGATATACACAAATTCACGTTGCGACACATATGCATAAACATATTCGTGCAATGCATATGAATATATACATATACATATGTATATATATATATGTGTATATATATATGCATATATATACAGGTATACACACACACACACACACACACACACACACACATACACACACACACACACAATAAGACACGGGCATATGATTGTCACTCTCACTCGATGATTTGCCGATTTCCGGTGCTGGTTGGTACTAGGATCATCTGGAACATGGACAACGATGAAGAAATTCTCGTCCTCATTCTCACGAATTACCTATGGGATTGGCATCCATAGACGTCATTTTAAGCTCTTTCTAAAGTTTCTCACCTCTTTTTGTTTTAAATTTGTTTCGTCGTGATTTTTTTTGTCAAACAAAAAGCGAAGCCTTACTTGTTTGTCATCTTTCATTTATTTTCCAAGTGTTCCGATGTTGCTTTTTTCCACTGCACACATTTTGATACTAAAGTGATAGCGAACATCTTGACGGATACTCAGCAAGAAGAAGGAGTTCAAATCGATTGAGGATATTAGGGAAAAAAGTCTCTATCAAGAAAATATCTGTCTACAGTATCATTTTCATGAGTAGCTTTGAAATGCAAAGCAATCCGTGGATCAGCAACGACATTATCCGACTACTTTCTAGTTACACATCGATCTCTTCATTTTAATGTTACTAAAAATTGCGTAATATTTTTGATTTCAGCATCTTTAAACTGACAACGTTCATGGTAGTTAAACTGATGAAGCATTAGGCTTTTAATACAACCGCATCAGAGTTGAAATCCACTGTACTGAGCTAGAGGTCGTAGATAGAGGGGTCCTGAGCTTGAGGGAATCTTACCCCAGCTCCACTTTGTCGTAGTCATCAGGATGGGATCAATTCAAAACGACGGTAGAAACGTAAAAATCTTTGGATAGTCTCTATTCCTAGAAAAAGTTAAATGATGAGCTATAACTTGACCTTGAGTGAACGACGACGTCAAGAATTGTTCTTATTTGACCGAAGAAAACGAGGAACAACAAGAAAGCGAAAAAGGTGAAAAAGATAGGAAACTTGGCATTAATCGAAGAAATCTCGATTCTTTATGTTATTGTAGATCTATCTGTAAGAAAAAACAGTACAAATATTCATTGATATCTCGACATGAAGAAGAAAACTTCACAAGTACAAAAAGTCGGATAGTCATCATCGACAACTTCCTTTTCTTATCTCCTTTGTGTTTTCCTAACTTATCTCCTTCCTATTTTCTTGTAATATATTCCCTGAATTAGTAAATAAAAAATAAAGCTCTCGGCGTTGATCAATCCCTGAGGGATGCGCCATGCATTCGACTTCATTAAGCATTGCTAGAGGTGGTGATTGAATGCATACCTGGCCTGTGCAATAACTCGCGGTGGTCTATCGATGTATCAAGCCAGTGCTACTATCCTTCCAGACAAGTCTGGCACCAATTTGCCGACCCTGGAGGATTTGAAGGCTTAGTGAGCCACGGGCTCGTGGATCGATCCCCCGTGTGTATTGCTGGACGCCTCCGACCACTGCGCTACACACGCCTTTTACCACGAACCAGCACCTTACATTAATTGTTGTCAAATAATATCAGGAAGCTCGTAAAAGCCCATACTCGTGTTTCATTGCAGAACGATGAGTTAGACATGCTTTTGGAAGCACAAGCTTCAATTTCAAGCTTATCAGAGACCGATAAATTTCGAATTTACTAGGGATTTTGGTTAGTGGTTTATTCATATTTAAACTACTAAATAGAGTTAGGTTTCGTGGAATGATAAGATCGTAGAGTGTGCTGCTCTGGAAGCTGTGCTAAGATTTAATTGTATGCAAAGGTTAAGGTTCTGTGAATAATCGTCTGTTATTGAAAAGATTCAACAGTATCACCATGGTATTCATTTCGTATTCATTTCGATCTAAAGCTGAGCTCATAACAGAATTAACGATCCGTTCTTATTCGAACACATTATATTCTAACGTTTCAACCGCCCTGTTACCTTCTAAGATGAGCTGGTAAGATCTTCGTTTCGTCTTCATCAACCATTACCTTTTAGTAGAAGACGATTCGTGTGTGCGTCCCTACAACCTTTGTAAATCTAACTCAAAGACGACAGCTCTTTTCGTCCCGTACTGTAAAAAGGTTTCCAATTTCAACTGTACCTGATGCCAACGTCAGCTCTTCTCCTAAACGTCAACAGACTAAATACCTAGAGCACTTGTTCCTACAAACTGTATAGTTCTTGGATTTTTTTGCTTATACTACATGATTAGATTTCTCATGTAAGACGTTTTGGGAATATCTGTAAAATTCGTGTATTAGGATTCTGTTATATGTGAACGCTTCGGCTTTCTTCTTCTCATTCCATTCGTTTTTCTGGCCCTATTTCATGTCCTCATTTGTTTCCTTTTTTTTCCTTTTTTTTTCTTCCTGTTTAATTTCACTTTCTTTTTCTCTTTTCCTCCAACTCTTTTTCCGTCTCCTACTTCTCTTTGATTCTTCATCCTTCTCATCTTCTTCCTTCTTATCTTTCCCCTGTTCTTCTTCAAAATCTTTTCCATCTCCACCTCTTTCTCCTTCTGTTTAATTTCCTGTTTCTTTTTCTTCTCTCCCTTTTTTCCATTCCATAATCTTTCTCTATCTCCTCTTCTTTATTTTGATGCTTTTTCGCTTTCATTTTCATCCAGTTCTTCTTTATCATTTCGAAGTGCGATAAAATATCTAGCAGAACATTTTGGCAAGTATTCAGTTGTCAATACGGTGAACTTGAAATATCAAGCGGATAGACAAATACCGTAATCCGATCAGGTTATATAAGCCTCTAGTCGATTTACCGATCTCGCCACTGTCAGCACTCATTCCGTCACAACTAACACTTTCATGTTGATGTATCGAGCCTCCCAATAGGCCATCTACATATTCCGCAAGTTTTTCCATTTAACTTCTATGTTTTGTTGTGTCTCTAAATTCGTTGTAGGTTTAGGTTGTTTTGATTGCGGAAGATTGCATTCCTCCGAATAACATCATCTCTAGAAGGATTTCCAAGATGCAATACATTGTTGCTTTTTTATCGCAAAAATGAGAAAGATTGGAAATATGTTTTTTCTTGTTTTTTCTTCTCAGTTTTTGTTTTGTTTGTTTTTTGTGTTTTTTTCTCTTGTTCTTACTTGAGAAATGGAATCACCATGATACCCGTGAGAACAGATCTTTTACGTTTCGATAATTATTTCTTGACATTCCCACTGATTTTCTTCATTACTTCTTCTAGGAATCCATATTTTATCACTCATAAACATTTCTGAAATCTCAACTACCTTTATAAGAGATTGCTTTATGGTTATCTTTTCAGCGACTTAAAATCTTTGGGCTGTTTGGGAGTGCTGCCAATTTGTTGTGATGCCCTAAAATTCATGGGTATCGATTTTTTTCCTCTCGAGGAGAAAACCGAAGTAAGAGTCTCGTGCACACTATTTTTTCTATCTGTCCCTAGTAATTTTTACAACAGTGCGCCATTGGTCTTAGGCCCAGTGGTTGTTAAATTATGCTCAATGCATATTTCCACTGTCTTTTTTACAAAGTGATCAATTTTTGTGGATTTTTTGAACAATCATCACCATCCATGGGGTCACTCAGTCGAATGAAGACGACAGTTCTGATGATCTTCGCAGTTTCGATTTCTATCCCTATCCAAACAAACATTTTCGAGTATCCATCGTCGAGGTCAACGGCGTTTTTCTCTGAATTGAGTCGAGTGCTGTGGCCGTAACGGATACTACACCTACCACTGCTGCCACCACTACTTTCCTTTTTTTCTTCCATCATTTTTATTATTGTTGTTATTATTATTATTTTTTACTAGTCAATATGTACTCTTTCTCTGGTAGGCCTACATGAGGTTGGTAAGCAGTTTTTACTCGGCTAACGTTTCGACGTCTTCGTCTTCATCAGAGCCGATGAACCGAGTCAGTAGTCCGATGAATATTATTCTTACTGTTATTATTATTGTCACTAGAGCTTGTGTTACATTATATCTAAACACTTTCATGCTTTGTTGAACGCTGAGTCAATTTGTAGTAAAAATCTTAAACGAATAGCCATCATTCCTCCTTGGGTATCCTTCTCCTTCTCCGCTTGTGCTTTCATCTTTGCCCATTATTGGTGTGTTTCCCCGGAAGTTTTCTGTAAAATTCTTTCCCTTTCCATATTTTTACCACACGGATTCAGGAAGTAGAGAAAAATTTGGATGCTTTACAAATATAGAACGTTTTGGTTGAATAAGTTCGCTTGAAACTACGTGTAAATTCATGGAATATAAATTACAATTTTTCTCTAAAAAATAAAGTCAACTTACTTTAGCATGCAAATAATGGCGATTGATTTATCGACTTTTTTGTCATTCCGTGCAAAAGATCCCATCTTCTTCATTATGATTGTAATAGACATAACAATAGTAACAATACTAATAAGGATGACAACAATTAATAATGTAAAGCCTAGAAATAACAATTAGGTGAATCTTGTTATCACTTTAAAATGTGCAATCATCACGATGGTGAGAAGGTGGAGTAGATTCAGTCAGGAAGAAACATCCACAACTTTTCGATTCTTAAAGTTCTACTTTTTTGCTCTTTACTTTTTAACTTAGAGTTCTACTTTTTTACTTCTGTGTACTTTTTCCACCTTCTTATTCAGCACCATAAGCTACTGACAGTGATCAATACATGTGTGACGAGAATGGATTGGTACTGGAATGAGGGGAGGGATGGCGTGGATGAGGTGAGAGCGTGAGAGAGGCTAGGAACTATCGGAACCTACCACCCTCTCCCTCCATTGTGTCGGTAGTCTAACTGTATTTTTTATCAAAACTATCATTTTTCTGTGATAAGCATGATTTCTCTTCGTTGTTTTTGGTTCCGCGCTTTGTTAGCTTGTTTTAACCCTGTTTCTTCCTCCTCTTCATACTTATTCATCTCGTTCTTCTTATTCTTCGTCGTACCATCTGTTACAGCTGATCTCCTACTTCTTCTTGACCTCCACTTTTTTTCTATGCTTCTCTCAGCCGTTCCTTTCTGCTGGATTTTCGCGTAGTTTCGGAGTTACTCGTTTGGTTGTTGAGGGTAATTTCAGCGCAAGTGCATTTCGCCGTGCGTTTGTCTCGCTCTTAGTATTTGATTAGACTAGTAACGCCTAGGTGCTCCTTGCCATTATTCCTCGTTTTTCTCATTTCTAACGAAACCACGTAGAAAATCTTAGCAATCATTGCTGAGTCGCTTAACTAATCCGAATTCGTCCGTAATTCCTGGATTTCGTGAGTTTTGGGTGTTATCCTGGAATCCATAAATAAAACCACTTCTTCTCCCATTTCATACTTCCTCCATTATCTTCCCGATTCTTCTACTTCTGCCGAATTTTTTTTGTTTTACTATGTTTCTTTTTTCTTGTCTATAAAGTCGAGAATTGTGTTCTGTGACGATCGATCACCGATGAGGTAGTTTTTTTTAAATATTAAACGACTCGTTTTTATGGTTTATTGGTTACGAAGCTGCTCACTCATCGTTTTTTTCTTCTTACATTGTTAAGAAGCAACCGTAACGCATCGCGGTGCGGCGACACTGATGTTCTTGTGATCGGTGGTTCGATCCCACTTCAAAAGAAAAAATGCCACTCATTCTTTCAATTTCGATTATTTGCTTTCATAACTTCATTTTTTGGAATGTGGAAAGCCTTGAATTTGCTTTAATCATATCCTGAAAGAGGTTGTAAGAACCACGTACTGAGAAACTTCGGCACTTTTACAGTGTGACGAAACCATAATGATGGTGTATCTCAAATTCGGTTGATGAATATCATGAATTTTGTGACTGTAGTTTTACTTTATGAAAATGGTTATGCTTCCTTCAAGATTTTTGCAGAATATTATGTACCGTGGAAGGATTTAGTGCAGTCGAATTTTTCGTAACCTGTACTTCTATACTAACGAAACGGTTAAAGATTTTTGTTGACTGACCTAAACAAGTCCTGTTCACCTTCTTGAATCTCAATAAAATGCAAGTGTTTTCTTCTAACTAGCGTTTTTTCTTTTTAGTTATATTACCCTAAAGAGTTGTCTATGTTTCTCTGACTTAACTAGTACTAACTGTAATCGCTCGTCGGCGGATGACGACTGACGATCTCCGGTTACTACGCTGACTATTCCAGTAACTTGTTACGATGTATTGCTATGTAGATGAATGAGTTAGAACTCTTCATGAATAATAGAAGTCGAAACGACTACCGGATGACTGGCGAAAAGTTTACGCATAATGAAATGGTGATGAAGGAGAGCTTCATAAAATGCTAATTTTACTCTAACGACGACAACAAGAAGAAGTAGCTTTCGTGGTCTTCGTTGGAATTTACTATTAGTGTCGATCTGTTTGGTGTTTAGAGGGATTACATTTCGGTGTGGAATTTTCCTGATTTTATGAATCATAAGCGAAAACATGGTTTTTTTTTATCGTTGTCATCGATTGGAAGGCACACGAGCCAAATAACAGAGCTAGTAAGGTGCCAAAATTTATTGATAACAGTTGAAAGCGAAAGAGTGGTGGGAAAGAATGAGGTAGAGCGAAGCTGGAAGATAGCCTTGATCCAGAAATCTTATCCTGCGGAACAATCTTGTCACACATATCTGCAGATTGTGGTACCCTACATGAATGGAGCTGAATAGTAAACTTAGGAAGTACACTACGCGTTGATGATCGGAACGGTTACAGATCTTTCTTACTACTGATTAAGCGAACCATAGTTTCAACTTATCAATCACTTATCTCTCACATTAACATTATCATTAATCTACTCGATCAACTGACAACGACTATCCGGGTATCTTCTCGATGCGTTCTTAAAGTATTGCTGCATTAGCGGTCGTAGCATTTCCTTTTGTTTTCTAGAAGACTTGATTTTCAATTCCATTATGGATTCCTTGGTTCTAGTCTAATTGTCTCCTTTATAGCCTCTTGAACTTCCTCTTCATGTTCTTTTTTTTTCAACTTTTACCGTTTAGACTATGGGCTTATTTAGCATTGATCTGTAACATCCCAAGATTTTCCGATCTATTAATTTATTCCTTCTTTATTTTATCGTGCGCTCATTCATTCATTCATTCATTCATGCATTCCTTATCCGTTTATCTCCTGATTTATTCATTTTATCAAGAATGTTCTCTATTTCTACTCAACTATTTCATTTATTCATAATATAAATCGTATCCCACGTCTACGAATTGCTTATGTTCCCGTTCTTCTGTCTTTTTTTCGAATCAACATTTTTTTACTTTTTTCGATGGAGGGTTGCTTTTTCTCGTCCCTCTCCTTACTTTCCTCCTCTTCTTCTTTCTCCCAGGTAGTCCTAAATTCTTTTGTGAAAGAGGATATCAGGTTAGACATATATTCCACATTCCGGTGCTATCCTTGCGTGAACTTCAAGTCATTCAAGTTTTCCAGAGCCATAAAGTCTTTTCGTTGGCGATGTTCGTCGGCAGCTTTCTGGTGTGACCATATTCATCATCACTTAAGTTTTCGTTCTTCAACAGTGTACGTCAGTGACTGGCTGACATTCTATGCTGGAACACTTCCACCATCTAATCATCCATTCATCATCTCTTTCCTCCTTTCCTACCTCTCTTCTTTTTTCCTTACCTTCTTTCTTTCTCTTTCTCTTTCTTCTGCTCATTATACTTCTCTTACTCTACGTGGTTCCTGTTCCTCTTCCCATGTTATGTTCTTTTCGTTTCTTTTTCCATGATCTTTCTCTTCTTTTTTATCTTTATTATTGTCTTTATCTCTATCTTTATTATCGTCTTTATTGTTATCGTTGTCTCCATCTTTTCTCGCCCTTCGTTAACTGGGCAAAAACAATCAGTTACGCTACCATAGAAATGAAAGATCAAGAAACAATTCGAAAGGGGATTTTTTTCTATCACAGTTTTTAACCCTTTAACAACAATGTGTTCCATAGATGGCTCACGAACGCACACTTTCATCGTTTTGATAAGGAAACTCCAAGTTATTTCTTATAATTTCCATGTGAATTAATAGTTGTTCTACGTATAAGGTCTTGTTAATGGACATCGCTTCAAAACGATTTTCCACTGCTTTCCTTCGCTTTGTTATCTCCTTATCGTTCTCAGTTGACCCGTGCGTCATTATTTCATAAGAATATTGTCAATATTGGGCGAGTGTGGCGCAGTGGTCGGAGGTGCCTTGCGACAAACACACGGGATCGATTCCCATGCCCATGGCTCATCAAGCCTTCCATTCTTCCGGGGTCGACAATTATTACTAGACTTGTCTGGGATGATGGTAGCACTGGCTCGATACATCGGTAGGCCACCGGAAGTCATTGTGAAGGCCAGATATGGATTCAATAATCACCTCCAACGATATTTAATGAACTCGAATGCATGGCACATCTCTCAAGGATTGACAAGTGCCGAGAGCTTTATCCTTTTCTGTGGAGATAAAATTACAATAAAGATTAGAATAGAGGAAAGTTTAGAGATGTATTTAGATTAATAAAGAATTCTTTCCAGAATAGGATCCAGAGAAGTGCACATTTTCAAAAGTTAGTTACCAGTTTATTCGTCACTGTAGTATTCTGGAGTACAAATTCCTGGAAGACACTGTTTTATTTGGAGGGTTAAGGTTTGCTGAGTGCTTTCTATTTTTCAGTTATTTATCTCTTTAATTAAGAAACAAAAAAGTGTTTTAGTCTATATTTTAGCACAAATGGGAAATGGATTTTTTCTTTCGTCCTTTGTTTTTTTTCCTTAACTAACACCATATTTATATCAGATTACTTGGAATAGTCCTCCTTTTTCGTTTACATTTTTTTGTATTAAAAACCAACGCCATTAGGTCATTATAATTGGTGCTGAGATGTTTGCAAAACTCTGGACCGCATGTGTCTGCGGTGGAGAACGAACGCTCTATTACCCTTTCCGTGGGCTAACGCGTTCAGCACCACACCATGTGAGTTCACATTCGGTTCTAGTTCGTTGTAAAAGGAATTTGTTTAATTAGCTTCCACTTTTTGAAATTATAGATAGTAAATTTACAAAGAGACCCCAAATCGGAAGCATTGACTAACTAGATGCTGAAAAAAAAGCTGGATAAAATGTAAGATAAAAAGGCGAAAAAAATTTTTGAAAAAAAAACTGTAAATTTTAACGTTTATTTACTGCCAATTCTTTTTTCATATTAGAGTACGATCTGGAAACACATCCATAGGGATGTTGAGACATGAGCAAAACTCGGAGTTTCAGCCGAGCATCGAACTCGACTCTATGTGTTCGGTTTTGAAGTGTATTCCTTCGTGCAGTATTTTCGACATAGTCATTCATTTAAGATTGCCTGTATCGTCTCACCTTCATTCATTCGCTCGGTCATTAATTCGTTCATTCATTTCTTTCTCCTTTTTTTTCGAATCGTTTTCGATATGATGGTGATGTTGATGATGATGATCTGGTAGAGAGAGAGTGGGGATTGCAAATGGATTTGTCTCATAATGGTTTCATTTTATCATCAGTCTTTAGGATCTTTTCCTTTTTTGTCAGTTGTCATTCCTTCACTGTCAAGTTTTTGATGGTAGTGAAGTTTTTCACGGTGATGGTGATGATTTAGTATGTTGTATTTTGGTTGCATGTAATATGAATGGAGAGAGCCAAAATCATGTTTATATCATAATAACTCCATTATTATCTTCTTGGATTACTGAGATAAGACGAGCCTAATGGAAAAAAAAACCTTTGAAAGTTCCATTATTATTATCATTCTGTGATAATTTGGATCTTTCCATATTCATCCGTTCATTTCCTCTTCCCTCTTTTTTAAATCATCTATCGTTTTGGGCATGATGATGAGCGTGATTTGGTAGGCTGTGATTTGTTTGGATCTAATGCGGATGAATGAGACTGGAATCGTGTTCGTCGTTCACTAATGAGTCTGGTCATCCCTACCACCGTCACCACCACCACCTCTTAACCTCCTCTTATTGTGGTCGGTTGTTCGGAGTGAGAAGACCAGTTACCCGTTCGTTCCAACTAACACACTTCCATGAATTTCGCCCAAATCTCGGCGACAGGTGGTGGGCAAGAGGAGGGACGAACCTATCCCGTCCCAATCATCTCTCCCTCTCTCTCCTTCTCCCTCGTAGACCCTTCCACCACTTCTCATCCCCATCCCACTACACCGTCACCGTACTTCGTTCCTTTTTTACAACCAAGTTTCTCCGAATCTTATTTCTTTTCCGGAAGTCTTTTTCTGGCTATGATCTCCAGATTACTGATTTTCAATTAATCCATCGCTGTTATCCCCCAAGGCTAATTTTTGCAACGAAGTACAAAAGAACAACATTTTCTCTGTATTGAAAAATTCAAGCCATTCTAGTTTCTTCGATGAAAATAGAGTTTTCTAGCTATCTAGTGAGTATTCACTTATTTGTGTAAAAATCAAAGCAATATTTGTTTGCTAAAAACTCTTGGAATTTTGTTAGTCACATCGTTTATGGTGGGATGACCACTGATTTAGAAAATACTCTTCGAATCACTAATTACTAAAGAATTTTATGCAGCATCCACATTGTTCCAGCTTTCCATACCTCCGGAGTCGGCACCGTTAGAAGCGCGTGTAGCACATTGGTTAGAGGCACCCTGCAATACACAAGGGTTTCATCCCGCGCCCCCAGGCTAACCAGGACTTCCATCCATACAGGGGCGGTAAATTGGTAACGGGTTTGTCTGCGAAGATAGCAGCACTGACTTGATGCATCAGTAGGCGACCGCGAGTCAATATATAGGCCAGATGTGCATTCAATCGCCTCTAACGATATTTGATGAAGTCGAGTGCACGACGCATTCCTCAGAGATTTGATCAACGCGGAGACCCTTTATTGTTCTTTTTTTTACAGACATCGTTGATAACATTGGTGAGCCTCGTTGAGCACGAGGCGTAGTCGAACCATCACCATGCTCGTGATGAGAAGCATCACTACCACTGGGCTACGCGGTTCGCTAAACACGTTACCTGCCCGGGATGTTAATACCGAAATTTTCTGAGCTCAACGTTCTCCCTTAAATTAACACGGAACACCATTCCAGTATTCCATGGAGAATCCAATCTTTCAGCACTTCACGACATTCATAAAGAGGACGAAATCTTCGAGCAGCAACCGAAACAAGACGTGGAATATTCGAAGAGCATCGTCGATGATGGATGCGAGCAATCGAGTCGAAAGTGAGAAGCGCTGGGAACAGCATAGTAGATGTGATGACAGCATAGCTCAACTGTTGTTTGGGCTTCCGGATAGAGACCAGGGATGATCTTCTGATTGGCATCTCGTGGTTCAACATCCAAGAACATCTCCACCCACTACGAAACGGTATACCATTTACAGGACGGTCAATTAGTAGATTAATTGAAATGAACATGATTACTGCAATCATCCCGAGTCATTTTTGTTGGAAAAGAAAAAACAGCGATTGTACCGAATCACTTGTTTTGCGGTTTCGCGTTATATCACTTCAAAGTAAGTTTTTTTGACATCTTTTCTAGTTTGAATGTTGTTTGAGCATTCCGTATCTCATCGCTTCATCTCATTCATATTTCTCATCTTTTAAAGCCTCTTCTTTTTTTGGCACCTCTTCTTGCCTTTCTATACTTAATGGTTTCTAAACTGTCGTTCTCATTATTTTAAACCGAAATCCTGAACATTTTCTTCCTGTCTTCTATTATCCTCTTATTTACGAAAAAATGTTTTTCAGTTTTTTATCCCATTCCCGTTTCTTCTTTTTGTCCATCTTTTAAGACTTCCCTTTTTTCCCTTTAAGCACGAATTTTCTTAGCTCATTGATAATCACTCGCTCTCTTTTTGTATTTGTCAGGAGTATTTTTTGAAAATTTTACTCGACGATGAAAAGAGTTCCATGAAGTTCATTTCAAAGCTTTTTCTCTTTGGTCTTGAGTTTACCTCCTTTGATTTTACTCAACTTCTTCTTAAACTCATTCTAACTTATCCTCTCTTACCGACAGTTCCCCCACAGATCATGTCATTTCAGCTGTCGGGCTGCTTTAATTCTCCTAGGCTTTCCGTTATTCGTCATTTGTTTCATATCGATATCTCGATAAATTCGTTGATGGACCAATTCGTCCTTGTTATTGCCGTTGTAATGACCTGAATTCCCGTCCCGTCATCATGTCAGCCATCACCATTCGTACAATATCATAATATGTTGTGTCCGTTCGAGTTCGACCTGATCGTACCATAGACGTGATGAATTTCGTGATAGATACGTGATAAGTGATAGTGACGATAAGGCATTACGTCCTCATCTAGAGATCGTCCGATCATCATCTTCATCGTCGACGTCAGACGATAAAATATCGTTGCACACGGTGGGAAATAGTTCGATCAGACAAGGAGACAGTGTAAGTTGATGGTGAACACTGAGCGACAGATGACGATGAACTACGACGACTAGGAGGAGTGCGGAGGACAAGAGGACAACCGAGAGATCGACCGGCCAACCGACCGACTCATAGACAAACCGATCCACCTCTACTCGACTTCTCATACACAGAATCTCGCCTCTTGGATCATCTTCACCACCGCTACTGAACGCCGTCCATCCATCCGTCCGTCTATCCTGGTGTTCGTATTTCGTAGGTGAGCATGGTTATAGTTTCTGACAATACTTTCGAAGTAAAATTGTTGAAATCACAATGTATAGCCTTTTATCCATTACCTATCGTCTTTTTTATGGCAGGGTATTGTGTGAAAAACAACCACAGTGATGCTGAGGTATTTGCAGAACTCAGACCCCAGGCCTGATTACCCTTTCCGGGGCTCACTTGTTACTCAATGTACCACTAAGGTCTTTGTTTTGCCTTTCTCTTGGCGGTTTTTGGTTTTTCATATTTATAAATTGGTTATTCATAGATATTTTTAATAAAATCACTACCTTTACAGTTGATTTTCATAACTGATTTTAACTGGTTTTGCTTGATAATTTAGAAAAATGTCATCGTTCTGCTCTACCGAAAAGATGTGCAGTATATGTGAATCCTCGTAAGGAATATTTTTTGTACCGAAAGTGTTTTTTTAGAGCTTTAGTTTGACGTTTTGGAAGAAAAATGATTGGTTCCGCAGAGAAATATTTGATGTACATGATTTTTTGGAAAGAAAGAAAAAAGAAAAGAAAATGAGAAACATAAATTTTTCGGGCACTTAGTTTTTTATTTTCGCTTTCTTTTATTCATGAGATAATCACGTTTTTAATGGAAAAAACTTTGAAAGTGGCATTTCAACGTTGATAGTGCTTTTTTTTCTCTGATTATTTCGATACAAAACATTTTTTTGAACATTTAAGATGGGACGGTAGTTATTTACATTTGAGGTAGATGTTTAATGTACAAACATTTTTTTGTTGAAAGAAAGCTTAGAAGGTTGAAAGCTATTATACAATAGACGAAGTTCTTGGAAGTTCTTACTTGGATGCTTGGATACTTGGATGCCCACTCCTCACTGGTTGTGTGAACCTCAGCATAATCTCCATTTTTTCCGGACTATTGATGTTTAGCCATGGTGGTTCTCTGGAGTCCTGAGATTAGTCAGGGCAAAGTCTGCCCTAGGCCGCACTACCACAGGCAGTCGCCGCCCTTGTGGATGAGAGGCAGATTTGCCACCACGCGACTAGTTTGTTACCAGCACGATAGTGAATCCTGGTATTGGTTTACTGTTAGCTGCGCTTTCTGATTGGAACGGCGGAGTTCTTCTCAGATTGGGAGACCCTGCCTGGGAGATGAATCTCCCCGCTGTACATCGCAGTCCGACACCCAGGAATGCCCCCCAGCCCCGATGAGGCGGCAAACCGTTGGGAGGTTTGTTCTTATTCTTGGTTCTTGGAAGTACACAAAGAAGGGAAATAAAATTATGGATAGTAAAGAATTGAATATCCCATTTTCAAAAAAATGGTGTCAAGCTTCAGGACCGTTTTTATTCGACTTCGATTTTACTGCAGGGGATTTTTTTTTCGCCCCGATTATTAGGGATATCCTTGGCAGGGCGTTTCCAGATGGTCACCACAGGCAACTTGGTGGAGTTGTCGGTGTTATGGAAACTTGCCGCCTGTTGACGACGAGTTTCTTACAGCACGCAAACGATGCCTGGCATAGGTTTGCTCTTACTTCTGCTCTCAGGCAGAAATGTTGAAGTCCTTCCGTGCTTTAGTAAACATTGTTGTTGGAAGGATAAATCTTCTGTGCTGCGCATTACAGTTTTGCACCATGAAGCGTTCCATGGTCACGATGAGAACCTCATAAAAGAGAGGAAAAATATGGGAATATACCATTATTAACCTCACCCGATAGTGATCATCTATCCAAGACGGTTGTTGTTGATTGTGATTGTCCGTTGATAGGAGCTGTCTCTGAATGAGGTTGCCTCATTCGAGCGCTGCACCACTGAAAATGATTCGACTCGATGCGACGAAGAAGACATCACATCGAAAGGATGAAGGACTATGGACATCGGCCGGGACCATCGGCTGTGAGGAAGACGAAGACGTCAAAACATTAACCGAGTAAAGCTGTTTATCAACCTCGTGTTGACTTATCAATAAAAGAATACAGGTTGATTAGTCACACCAAGGTTAAGGAACGGTCGGTTTTTGAAATATCCTTGCTGTAGGTTTACTCTTAATAGAGCTTCAGGGTAGAGATGTCGAGTTTGTTCTTAGCTTGAACGAAGCCTGATTTCGGAAGGATAAACTTTCCGTGCTACAAATCGCATTTCAGCAGTCAGTAATGTCCCAAGCGACGATTAGACAGCGATAAACCACTGAAGAGGCAAACAGTTTATTTTTTAATAAGGCTTCAAAACTTTCGAACTACTCAGCTGGGCTTCTCTGGAGATTAACCCTCGTGCTTTACCCCACTATTCAGAATTCGGGAACATTATCTCAACCACAACGAGACTGTGAGAAATCTTGTAGAGGGCAAGAAGGACTCCAAAAACTTTTATATATTCAGCATTATTGAAACTGAAGAAGGCGATACTGCCGAAACGTCAGCTACTGTTGTATTGTATTGTGTTTTTTCTATGGAAGTAAATGTATACTGTTTAACAACCTCGCTATTGCTGAACAAGAAAACGACGCATTCATATTCCAATGCCGAGGTTAATTGAAAGTCGATCCTGGGAATTATTGAAACTATTACCAACTTACGGTTTTTGTTCCTCATCTGCATTTTTTTCTGGATCTTTACTCTTTACTGGATCTTAACTGAATTTACTTTTGAGCTGAATATTTAGAAGTGTAGACAATTTTCAGGTGGTGATGACAACGGCATCCGAGCTCTTCTCTGAAGATGCTCGTGCCCGATTCTCTCATACAAAAGCTCTCTTCGAGCAACTGGAACGACAACATGAGGTGTGACTACTTCAGCTATTCTTCTTTGTTTATTTTTCAAACATCGCTAGAATACTTTCGGCTCGAATACAATTATAACACAAATTTTGTTGTGTGATGTAATACTGTTCTCGCTAGATTATTTATATTGTAACTATGACAATTTTCGATCCTTATGTTTAATCCTTTTTTTTCTCTTTCGTCTGTTCTATTCATTCCATTTTAATCTGTATCAACTTTTTTTTACGTAAAAGAAAAAATAAGAGTTTATTTTTATTTCTTTTGCACGACCCGTTTCACACCTACTCCGTGGATCCCAGCACTTCTTGGATTCGATTCGTTTCCCCCCTATCCGTCATCTACATTGGTTTTCCAACTGTTTCGCGTGTGATTTCGGCTGCTGCTTCAGGGATTTTCTTTCCACTATGAATGTCATCGAGTTCTTCTTCCATAGAGTCTTGAGATAGCCGGCCTGGAGCGTTCCCACTTAAGGCTTAGATAGTGAACCCTTCCTAAACAAGTCTGGTAACAATTTCGCGACCCTAGATAGATGATAGTCTTGGTGAGCCCGTTGCGGGGGTCGAACCAACACCGTTCTAGTTATGGTCAGCTTCGCTAACGCTGCGCTTCCCTTACACAGGGGAACTAACGACGAAGCGAAACAATCAAAATCAGTTTCATGAAAAAAGCATTTCGTTTACATCCGTATACTGTTTTGTTCATTTACGATATATTTATTTACGTTTTGCTACATATACGTACTAAATATACTTTGTTTGTCTACTCAGTTGTTTTTTTAAGGTTCCATCATTTTATTCACCTCGACCGTCTCGACAGCAACATCAAGCACAACCACAACCACCACCACCACTCCCACCAAAACCAACTGCAGCATGTCCTGGAAGTCCAATATCTCAGGCAAGATCCAGGACTTATTTTCAAATATTCTTTACTTTCCCTTCCCATTGCCGATTTGTGGTAATTACGCATGATACTGTTCATATCAATATGCTTAAATTTTCCTCCGACACTAGTTTTTAGACCGGTGTCGATCAAAAAACAGCTGGGAAATTATCTATTGGATTGTCTTAACAAGAGATAAGGGTGAGCGTAGAAATATGGATTTTGTAAGAACATCATATTCTGTTCAGCAATTAATGGGAAAAAGGAATAATTAATGATTATATAAGTAATTTCACTTATAGGGGATGGGCGTTATACGGTGATGGTAAGAGTGTCGGTGAGTTTGTGGATAGTATTGGAAGTCCTCGTTGTAAATATAACTGAGCAATCAATAAATAGCTTTATATAGACTGGTGGGTGGTGAGGATAAGGGTTTTGATGTGGGTAGGGGGCATGGGTGGCATCTGTAGATGTTCCATGTTCTGCTTCGTAACCACTATAGAAAGTAGCCGAAAAATAAATGGATATCTTGATCTAGAAGAGTGTGAAGGAGGATTTGAATTTGAGTGAGGGTGAGGTTCAGAATAACGGTGTAGATAGTGTGGGATAATGTTTTGTTCTCTTAACCTGATCTGTGTGGGTCAGGGATGACTTTTTTGTTGAACGTGTGGGCGAAGATGAGGGCCGAAGTGAAGATGGTCACAAAGGATGTTTAAATCCGTCCCAGTACTATGAATACTTCGACCCAATTAATTTCTTCTGTCGTTTGTCTTCACTGCTGTTTAACTGAACATCTTCGGTCGGGTGTTCGGCTCTTATAATTAATGAGTGTTGTCGTGCGAACATTTTCGAGACAGCTGTGAAACATCATCTCTGGTTTTTTCCTCGGTTTTTAGTCCGGAGAAAAGCGTGTAGCATCAACGCGGTACTTACATAGCTCTTTTTTCCACTTGTTTCTTAATCCAATTCAGAAACAAAGCTAAAAAAAGCGAAGCAAAAATACTCTAAGTGGATAAGTTTGTCTCTTTTCCTTTCCTAGAGTTTACGAGTTTTATGCACCTGAACTCGTCTCTTCAACCAATCAACTTCACCGTTGTTTGATTTATTTGTTATTAAACATATTGTTTTTTAGACCCTGTTATATTTACTGAAAACCTGAAAGAAACAAAAATAGTCAACGAAAATATTTTTACGAGCTAAGATTATTTTTTGTAAGCAAAATGACTGAATTAGTTCTTACTTTTCATATTACGAGTGTCTATTCTTTACTTTCTTTTAATTAAGTGTGGGTGGCGCAGTGGTAGTGATCCTGGTCATCATGAGCACGTTGTCGGTCCAACCTCATGCTGTGCTCACCGAGCCTCTTACCTTTCCGGGATCGTGAAATTGGTAGTACACTTGTCTGAGAGAAAAGCTCATTCTTTGCAATCCAAGTGGGAGCCCTCCAACCCCTGCTATCTCAGTCCAACGAGAATTAACTCAAACAGCATTCAATGAAATTCATGAGGAAAGGAAAATTCTCGAGTAGCAGCAAAACCAACCCGCAAAAAAGCTGGACGACTTTCGTAGACGGTGGATGCAATTAAACGAATCGAATGTGAGAAGTGCTGGGATCTGCACAGTACATGTGAAGATAGGTCGTATAAAGTAACATTCACGGGCCAACATATTTGAAATACAAATTTAATAAATTGGCGTGACGTAAATTTTTCGTCCTTGACAATTTTAAATTTGGAAAAAATATTTTGTGGAAATTATATAGATAATAGAGCAAAGTGTCTTCAACGAAGCGGTGAAGTTCCAAACTCCTCAGGTACTCTACTAATTGAGAAGTTATAGAGAAGTCCACCTAGTCGTCAATATGTTAAGAACCTTGCTTCATCGTAACTGATCTGTATACGTAAGTGAAACATGAGTGTTTTTTTCCGCCTTGGTTCTTTCTCGGTTTTTGGTCTTCGTTTGTGTCCGACGATTTCGGTGTAAGATTTCTTTTTTTAGTTGAGATCAAAGAACAACACGAAAAGGACCGATGTGAACGTCGAACCGCAAATATCACGTTCCTCCTTCTCTTCCTCTTCCTCATTTTCCTCCTCCTCCTCCTTTCGCCGTCGATGTCGAGTCGATGTCCATGTCGTGCCCCCCTCCACCAGGGCCCACCCTCACCGCCTCCGGGCATGGTCGTGATTCCCTGTGTTGCTGTGAAATCGGATAGCTTCAGAATTTGAAATCGACCTCAGCTTTATCCCTCCCTATTCACATATTGTTCAAATATTTCCGTGCAGAAATGATATGCACTTTATCTGGCATTTTTCTTTGGAAAATCAGCACGTAATCCTAAAATTTTTTTCTATGAAAAATGTAACTTTTTTCGAAAATTAGGAGGAAATTATATTTTTTAGCGCTTCACTTTTAATGGCTAATAAGCGGAAGTATTTTTTTCAGAGAATTTCCAATGAAAACCTCTTTGCCACCTTTCTTTTTTTTAACTCAACTTAATCAGTGACATTCTTTTAGACCTGAAACCATAAAAGAGGTTAATCAAGCACTGGCAACAAATTGAACGCTTATGAAATGTCAGGAATGTTTACGTCTTTTTCATGAACCTAAAAAATATAGTTTTCACGAAAATGTTGCTTCTTTTCGATTATTTTGACTAAAACCATTTTTTTTGTCTACAAGACTTTTGTTCGGCCAATAGACATTTTTTCTGAGTAGTTAAACCGTTTTTGTCTTGGCTCTTATTTTATTCCATTTTCATTTCCTTTTCAGGTTGCTCGAAATTTTTCCGAATTGGCATCTGATCTAGAGCTGCTCAATAGTGGATCATCACGAGCTCAGGAATCTCTGAAGTGAGTGTTCCTGAAACATCTACTCAAACTTTCCGTATCCAGAAAATGCGACCCAATCAAACATCCTTTCTCATTCTTCGTTTCATAATGGCTTATACATGTCTGGGATATGAAAATTTGATTTCTATGGAAAAAAAGTTTAACTTTGTTTTCACCTTCTTACGGTATCTTTCTATCAGGATTGGCAAGAGCTATTCAATTTCATCATGTCATTCCATCATAAATCACTTCTTTGCGTATTCTTCTCTTGCTTGCTTTTTTTTAAAGAGATTTTTGTGCGCTTTGTTGCTCAAATGTCAGCAGTTTTTCAATGAGAAATTCGAAAATGGATGAACGAGGACGCCCACACATGTAATATGCTAAGATATTCTTGTTGCCAACTTCAACTGTATGCTTTGCCGCCGTTCCTAAATTCGTTAAGTGGCCGTCAAATTGAATAAGGAAGCCTTCGACAAGAATACCAGGCATCGTTATGCATGTGTTGAACGGATGTGCCGGCTCGATGGCCCACTGGGCTACGAGGCGCTGCGCCGAACGCTTCGATCCCACTACTAGCATAGTTTAGTTGGCTTATCGGCTTCTCTTCGCTGCTAAAATCTGTGTCAAAATCCAGAGAATCTCTATATCGACACCGCAAACCGCGATGACTTAGATTTCTTGTATACATGAAGCTTCTCTTTTTATTCTTTCATTTGTTATTACACTGTACTTATGCTCATCAAAGAAACGTCGAGTATTTGAATAGTCGAGTAGCCGAATATTCGAGTACAGTCGATAGATAGAAGTAAGAAAAAGAAACCGTGAACTAAGGGATGAAATGAAGGAAAAAAACGTTACTCTGGATGTCTGTCATGTTTTATGCGAGTTATTGGCAAAGGATGACTGATAACACCTAAAAAATAGGACCATTTTTCAGCAGTGGCCTTGCTACTAATTTGTTTTAGATTTTTTAAAATTATTGCCGTATTAAAATCCGAGAAATGCAAAGGCAAGTTTTAGCCAAGGGGATGACGTCAGAATATAATGAAACGAGGTCTTTTTTTTCCACTAATCTTTTATTCTTATCTGTTTCGACTTATTGTCGAATTCGTAGGGCACGTGTCGCGCAGTGGTCGGAGGGGAAGAGCGCTGCAACACACGCAAGGGATCGATCACCAGCCTCTAGCCCATCAAGCCCTTCATCTCTCCAGGGTCATCAAATTGGTAGCAGACTTGTTTGGGAGGATAGCAGCACTGGCTCGGGTAGGCCACTGCGAGTTCTTGTAAAGGCCAGATATGCATTAATTCACCTCCAACGATGCTCAATGAAGTCTAATGCGTGGCGCATTCCTCAGGGGTTGATCAACTCCGAGAGCTCTTTATCCTTTTTATCGAATTCGAAAGTTTGTCCTCGATCAAATCAAAGGCTTCCAACGTTCCGTGTCTTTCCTCTTTCTAAAAAATTTCTCTTCATGAGTAAGTTATGAATAAATTTTACTATACTCTATGAATATGAGGTCTTTTAAGGCAATCAGTAATCAAAACGTTTGATTTGAGAAATAAAAAAATGAGATTTTTAATAAAACTACGTGTGTTATAGGCAATTAATGAGTCGGTTTACAAAAAATAATCTGAAATCGAACTCATCATTACCACTTTTGACTTTTATAAATAGTTCCTACTTTGAAGTTTTAATATGAACCATCAAGGAAATTTCTCAAACTGTTCCACATGTGTGTGATGAGCTAAACTGAACATTATTGAAGATTCTCATCGTCGAATATTCGAATGTGCTATCGAGTATTCGACATTCGAGCATAAGTACAGTATGATCGATAACAGTGCATATCACATTTTCTTTCTTGGCATGTGGTGAAGACGATTTTAGATTCACAAGGACGATGCCGATCGCCCGTGCTGGTACTTACTATGACCGTTTTCGGTCGTCGTCCAACTACGATGACACGGTGACGACGACGAAGACGTCGCCGACGACGGTGGCGTTTCGTCAACCGTCGTCGGTCGTCAACTACGAACCATACTGGCGTGATCCATCGTACTATAGAAGACGGTCGGTACTATCAGAGTATTGATGGTCCACACAGATGCATGTCTGGTCGCATCATCATTCATAATTCAAGCTTCGAGCTATCCATAGATCATCAAAAAACGGCAACACATTGAAAAATTTTTTTCTCCCGATAGCCGATTTTGACCATACTCACACATTGCTTTTGCTACTATGGGAATGTCATACTTGGGTCATTAGCCATAAGAAGAGAACATACAGAAAAAATGATTCTCCCGAAAATCTATCTTTCCCGGTGGCTACTCACTTTGCATGGAAACGCCGTATTCATCTATATAGGTATGACATGGATACCGTCGATTACAATCGTGCAAGTGCTGTGTGTTTCATTGCTACTTGTCAATTCCAAACGATATCATGCCAAACTGATTACTGTAGACTAACCAGTAGAATAACAACCATCTTTTATGTGTTCTTTCTTTGATGAGCTTACACGAGGTTGGTATATGATACTTATTCGGCTAACGTTTCTACATCTTCGTCTTTATCAGAGCCGACGATCCGAATCGATAGCCCACAATTCTTCTTTGTCTTCTAGGATATAAAGGATAAAGCTCTCGGTGTTGATCAATCCCTGAGGGATGCGCCATGCATTCGACTTCATTGAGTATCATTTGGAGGTGATTGAATGCATATCCGTCCTTTAGAATGACTCGCAGTGGCCTGCCGATGTATCGAGCTAGTGTTGCTGTCCTCCCAGACAAGTCCGCTACCAACTTGCAGACCCTGGAAGGATGGAAGGCCCGGTGAGCCATGGACGCGGGGATCGATTCCACGTGTGTGTTGCAGGGCGCCTCCAACCATTGCGTCACCCGCCTCCATTTCATACCACTTCTAAAATAAATATCATATATCAATCCAGTGTAAGCTTATCAAAGGAAAAACACATATTTTTTTGAAACCATACTTTACTCCTTCAGAAAGGAAGTGGATTCCCTTTAAAATGTGATTTTCTTGGTTAACTGTCGGATATAAGGGAGCTATAGTGGAAAACAATTACAAATCCCGTCGGATCGTTATCCTTCGACGATTTCCATAGAATACGATGTCGATCAATTCAGACTAGAAACCCAACCAGTCAGATTATCAATTATTTAAGGATTAAGTAAATGAAAAACTTCGCAATTATTCAAATATTGGCACTTGGCCAATTTTTTCCCCAAGCCACGTTTTCCCTCACTTCAGACGCAATCGAACGGCAAGAAGCCAATGTAATCAAATTAGAAGGCAGTCGAACAAAAATGAAATCTGGTGATGTTGAAGACAGAATATTGAGGGGGGGAACCGAAAAATCCCCGTTTGCAAAGTTTTTTGATCGATTTTGACTAACAGTGTCTGCTGTAAAATTATCGATTAATTTTTGATCTACAACGAAAATGCTGTGAAATCTTCAAGGATTCCTGCTTGATAATAAATTCCTCTTCCGTGAAGATGATATTTTAAAGAGAAAAAAAAAGAAAAAAGAAAAAACCAAGGAGGTAGAAAGTATGGGACATTTGCGGGCTCTGAAGAGACGGAGATTGGGAGCAAATTTTTCGATTGCTAACCTAAAGACGATCTATGACTAGCAGAATAACTCCTTTCTAATCGTTCTTTTTTTTGCTTCTTTAGCTTTTCTCGTTTTTTTTCGGCTTCGTGCTTGCCTTTGCAAAAAATTTGCTCAGATCATGCCTATCACATATATCAGGAGGTTTTTCTTGTTCTTGCTTTTTCATTCAATGCGTTTAGCTAAAAGGAATGTGTTGTTGAACTCACTCAATTGATACTTGTATGGCCCATCTTCACTGGTTGTGCGGGACCCAGCATAATTTCCATTCTCCGAAGATTTGCTGGTTTAGCCATTGTGGTCCTAAGGAGTCCTGAGGTCAACCAGGCCAAAGTCCGCCCCAGCTCGTCACCACCACAGGCAGTCGCAGCCCTTGTGGATCAGAGGGAGATTTGCCACCAAGCGACTTTGATACCATGACGGTGGCGGATCCTGGTATTGGTTTACTCTTAGCTGGACTTCCTGATGGAAGCGCCGGACTCCCCTCTCAGCTTGGGAGAACCTGCCGGGGGGGACGAATTCCCCTCGCTGTACATCGCAGTCCGACACCTAGGAATACTTCCCAGCCATAATGAGGCGGTAAACCGTGGAGAGGTGTTGTTAAACAGGGGTACGATAAGTGGTAGTCAATCATTGAGTTTCCCGTCCATACAATTCAAACAATGGACCAATCAACACAGTGGAAAACGCCATTGTCTCTATTACGATTTTTGATATACTACTTTTTTTTACTTATTGTTTACAAAAAATATTCTAAAACCAAATGGATTTTATTGTGAAAAGGTTTCAGACAATTCCGCGGTGAGAAATCTCACCAGCGAAAAGTAGAATGTACCTGTGACCGTTTCGAAATCGATCGTTGTAGATCACAAAAACTTCTTTTCATGATAACTTTTCACCATTTAGTTTCTCAAGTATTTTTTTAGGAAAATGATTCTTTCAGAAGAAAAAGGCAAGCATCGTTATTTGATATATTTTTCACTACGCCACAAAGAGAATCAGAAAGTTGATGTAGTTGATCATCAAAGGATTTCTACCCCGAAAAAATTATTTGGAAGAGAAAACCGGAAAAGGAAGCCGAAATAAAGAAAAAAATTCTTTCTGGCCATTATATTTGCAAAAAACAACTAAAATACGGTAGAAGTATCGTATTTTTTTCATCATGTCCTTTAAGCGTTCTATTTTAGCATCAGTTAGACCGATATGGTTCATTTTAGATTGGTAGAAGATCGTGACGAGAATTCTTCATCACTGGATTCCGACGTGCATGCTATGCGACATACCACCTATGCATTGGTGAAAACTCGTAAGGACACTGATGCTTATAGCGATCGTATTCGGAGCAGTTCGCCGGAAGACGAACGACGCCTCAACGGCAACGACAACGACAACGACGAATGTGACGACGATGACGTCGACGTCGACGGCGACGGCGATAGCGGAGGCGGAAGCGGAGTGCTCGAGACGAGACGTGGTCTCAGCCCGGAGCGCGATCGTCCCGACTACATGAGCCGCGATCGGAAGGTCTCCTTCAGCACCGCGCCGATACCAGTGTACTGTACGCATTCAGTGGATGAGTATGATCGAAAAAACGACGATATTGATCCGGTGGCAAGTTGTGCTGAATACGAATTAGAAAGACGACTTGAACGTATGGAGTTGTTCGATGTTGTACTCGAAAAAGGACCAGAAGGCCTTGGCGTGTCAATTATAGGTATGGGAGTTGGAGCTGACTCTGGACTCGAAAAATTGGGTATCTTCGTTAAAAATATCACTCCTGGTGGAGCTGTGCACAGGGATGGTCGAGTTCGAGTATGCGATCAAATCGTATCAGTTGACGGCAAAAGCTTAGTCGGTGTTAGTCAGCTTTATGCCGCTGAAACTCTTCGGGCTACATCGAATCGAGTTCTGTTCACCATTGGTCGAGAGCCGAACTTGGAAGAATCCGAGGTGGCACAACTGATCCGCCAATCATTGGAAGCGGATCGCTCACGGCTCGTTGCCGACGAAGGTGAGGAGAGTCAGCCCGAAGAAGGTGAACAGCCGCCGTCCGCCCGAAGTATGGATGAATCTGAGATTAGGGCAAGAATAACTGCACTCGAACTTGAACTGGAAATGTCGCAAAAGAAAGCCGATCAAATGCATCAAGTATTGGACAGCACTAAGTCACATTACGATCAGCTTGAGAAGAAATACGACCAAGCTAATCAGCTACTACGAAACTATCAAGAAAGAGAGAAAGAACTTCTTTCACGTGAGGAGAATCACGTCGAGCAACTTCGTGATAAAGACGCGCATTACACACATCTCGTTGCTCAACTTAAGGAACGTATCGATGAACTTGAGGCAAAACTTGAAGAGATGGATCAACGACGGCTATCCATCACCAACAACGAACTGTCAGAATTGAAGGAAAAGCTTAAGGACAAAATAGAGAAGCGCGATGAGGGTTTGGCATATAAACCCGGCGGTGAGCTTCCACACGAAGATAAAGCTGTGATGGCAAATATGGACGCTAAGGAACTGAAAACAACCACCATCAATAACAACCACATTACGAGTCGTAAAGACGCCGAAGTTTCAACATGGGACGACGATAAGTACTCATCCTCCTGCGGCAGCCCTGTTCCGCGGATATCTGAACCTGCTAGTCCGGCGCTTCCGCACAGATTCGTCCACCGACGTCTATTATTTCCACTTAAAAAGAAATATGCGACAAATGAGAACGAATTTTGGCGAGCGTCTTGTGAACAAATCCAAGGACTGCAGGTGTTACACTGGACAATAGACGACGTTTGTCAGTTGTTGGTTTCCATGGGTCTTGATAAATACGTGCCCGAATTCACCATCAACAAAATCACCGGCGCCAAATTTCTGGATTTGGACGGCACCAAGCTAAAGACCATGGGAATCCAAAATCACTCTGATCGTTCACTGATCAAGAAAAAAGTGAAGATGATCAAAAATCGAATAGAACGGGAACGAAAAGTGTTGGAGAAGCAGAGCCGATCACGTGTCATCGCTTCACAAGGAATGCACATGCAAATGTAGCCAGCCGCTTGCCATCCCATGATGTTCATCTCCTTCACTGTCAGCAAATCGTCTTTTCGCGTCCACATCGATTTGTACCTATTGTTTATGTTCTTTTTTGTCTTCCATTTTCTTGTTTTGTACGTACACACATCGCTAACTGACGATCGGGTTCGCCACTGACGTTGTTGCCCATCATTTACGTATAGAACAGTTTTTTTCTCTTCGTTCGTGAAATACATCATCGTGAGAATTCTCACACAATACCAGAGATCACATATTATTTCACTTACCACTACCAGTTAATCGTTGGCTATTGTAAAAGAAAAGCGTTATATGCTGTTTGCCTCTTGTCATCACTCTATTCGTCATCTCTTCCTCTCTTTCTTTCCTTATTTTCATATCATTCATACATTACGACCAAACCAGCTTCATTACTATTAAGCATAGTGTACATGCACGGTGTTTTAAGAAACATCGTATATAGCTATATTGATGAAATAAAGCAGTGTATTTAAATACTTTGTATATGTAAAACTTTACATAAACTTTCAAGAAATAGCGTCTTGTTTTAGATATCTTACGAAAATCTAAAAAATTATTTGGGTAGGTGGGAGGGTAAGGAAAGGAAAGTAAGGGTAAGGAATTCAGTAACGATAGGTAATAGGAAGTGTAACAGATGTGAAACCACACATGATCTGGCGTTTTATTTCAAAAATGACTTTTTGACCTGGGTGGGTCTCGCTCACGACCCACGTGAACAACGCTTGGGTCAGTCCCACTCGTAACAGCACTGTGTGTAGCCTTTTGATCAATATGGCCTTTATTTAAAAGCTTGATCTTCATTAATACTATAAATATTTCACCGAAAAATAAAGCTAATGTTGCATGAAATATGTGCAGGCTCTGAGGAATGCGAAATCGCCGAAACGTTAGCCATCGACCAACAATACCAACAACAACAACAACAACGACAACGACAACGAAAACCTACACCAATCTCGCATCATCTCAAAAAGCTCAGTTTATAAGAGGTGGAAACATCGAGAAGATGAACATGTTCTCTAGAAAGATTATGTCGGAGATGATATGAAGATTTTTGAGTAGCTTACCTCAATCAACTGCGTCAGCAGAATTTGATACGACTTCCACGTTGGGAAACCAGTTGTGGACTGGGTGCAGTGTAAGAGGCAAATCACACTTCATGTGTGACTTCACAAAACAGCTGTGGAATACCTAGAGAAAAAGCGAAAGCAGAGGATAAAAAAACGCTAGATTTTGTCTGCAAAACGCAAATATATTAATTACGGAACGTTCGGTATTGGTTAATCTCTGGAAAAATGCGCTCTGCACTGGATTTCATCAAGCATCATAAAGGTGACTGATGTATATATGGGCTATACGCTGACTATCATTTGCTTGCCTATGTGCCAAACTAGTTTTTTTCCTTCCACACAAGTCGGTTTTTAGAACCCAGAGAGATCGAAGAACGTGAACCCAATGAGAGATGGAATTCACAACCACATATGTGTTGCAGAAGAGCAACCACTGCGCTACGCGTCTCCAGAGTACGTATGTAAGGCGTAATATTTGTGACAGAGTGGCCATAGTGGATTTCAGCATCGAGAAAGCTGACCATGTAATACTGTAACCTTAGAAAGGTCTTCTGTGGTAGTCGCACTACATTGAGGCACATCGTACACCAAATGTAACCCATATAACCTCTGTTCACATTTATTTCAACAATATTTCAATGATATAGAAGTTATAACATGTTGAAAACAATCATAGTAAAAGTGGAGAATTCCTCTGTATCATTGTGTTTCGTTGTCGGATCTCTGCTCTTCGGCTGTTTGTTGTTTGTTAAGTTCGGCTTGTTCTGCTGCTAATTCTTCCCATTTCTTAGTGTTATATCTAAACAATAGTCGAGTAATTGCTTTAGTGGAAATGAAAAAATGGATATTTAATAGTGGTAGAGGCACTTTAAACTAAAGGACAAATACGACCAGCACAAAAAATTTTGACCCGAGGCCAAACTGATCCCTCGCCTCATTCCTCCAATCCCCCTCATCGACACGACCGATAGCCGAACTGGAGCAGCATGAGCACTCAAATTTAGACTGTACTCCGACGCAACTCACGCTCCTATGCTTTAATTTGAATGAATTCGTCATTGAATGAATGAATTAAGCGGTGCTCGACTGAAGAAGATTCCAAGAAATCACAACGAGAAGACGAACGACTGTGGCCATCGACTTGGATCACCGCATGTGATGAAGACGAAGACGTCGGAACGTTAGTCGAATAAAATTTATACAACCAACTCGTATAAGCTGAACAATTCAAAGAGATGTAAATGGATTTCTCTAAAAAAAAAGTCTTGATTTGCCGGAGTTCCTTCCATGGTTTTCCAGTTCACTGTGAGGAAGGACTGCTTTCATATCTGTCGAATAGCGATTTATAGAATGAATAGAACTGAGAAGGAAAAGGGTCAACTAAGATGTGAAAAGGTTAAGCATTTGCATCTGAAGTAAATCTATTGAAGAGTAGACGAATGCCAGGTACGGTTGGCCTATGAAAAGGATAGAAGATGCAATACCAAGCATTGATCAACACTTTGGGGACGCGCCATGCACTGGGCTCCATTCGTGGTTTCGTAGAGTTAGCTGAGTGCATATAGGCCTATGCAATGTCTTATTATGCTACTCCTCGAGACTATTTAGTACGAAGTTATCCAGCCTAGGGAGATAGAAGACTCGGTAAGCCCGAACGGCCAATCTAGTATGTTTTCCGAGGCTGCTTTAACCACTGCGCTACACACACGCCTCCATTCGTAATCGACGTAATGGGAGAAATCTGGATGAAGATTACGACCCAAATGGGATCTATACAATGTCCACCACACTAATTGTGAAAACCTCCTGATGAAATGCTTTGACAAATGCGACATGAAGGTGTAAAATAATCGCTATAATTCTATGTTCGACTGTTACCCGAACTTTCTTCATATTTTCTCAACACTTACAGTCTTTGTAAATGTTCAATAAGGTAAAGAAATTAGCTCACTCGCATTGATCTCTTAAAAAATGAAGCCTCTGGAAGCACCTTAGCAATAAGTTCATAGCATGGCAGGCATATTCCACGCATGAATCCTACCTGAAACCTCTCTATTATCATTGTTGGCAGTATCACTATTATTCATTACTACTATTATTATTTCTGCTACTACTGTTATTTCGCTCGTTAAACCACGTCTGGGAAATCACTGTTCTGTTTAGTGTGGAAAAAACACCACACGAATTTCTCTTGCATACTGTCTAAATTAAAGCAAATTGGATTTTGAGCCTTTTGCGAATTTTTCAAAGAGATGACAAAGATTTTCCGGAAGAAGAAGTTTCTACAAGCACATTGTGTGGAACAACAAGAATCCACCAAAGCGGAATTGTTAAAAAGTGGACAGAAATGCACAGCGCTTTCGAATTTTTGGAAGGGAACTAAAATTTTAAATCCAGTAATAAATCACCTACCCAAGTTAAATAAAACTATGGTAGACCTATGTTTTTAGAAACAGATGAACTGATAAACTGATAAGCTTTTTTCAATAATGCTGAGATATTTGCAAAACTCCGGACCGTAGGTGTCTGCGTTGGCGAACGAACGCGCTACTGTCCTTTCCGCGGAGGAACGCGTTCACCACCACACCATGCGGGTTCTTCGTTTCGCCTCTCTCTCAGCTGGTTCTATCGATCTCTGCCATCAGCAATCACCCTTCAGCGGGATTGATCTGGGGAGCCCAAATTCCGCATGGAGTGGTGGTGAACGCGTTACTACCGGAAAGGATGGACAACAGCGCGTTCGTTCCCCACCGCAGACACCTGCGGTCAAGAGTTTTGCAAATGTCTCAGCATTATTGAGGTTATATTTCGCAATATACCCTGCTATTAGAAAGAGTAGGCAGTAAATAAAACGGTTAAGATGATGAACTTTTTTATTTGCTGCCTAGTACAATTTTTTCATGGGTATGACGTGTGAGACAACCACAGTGACGACGCAGACACCCGTAGTACGGAATTTTGCAAATATCTCATCATCATTGTGACTATAGGAGAGCTCTTTAAAGAAACTAAAATGATATGAAAATTGCAGTCGGAATCAACCTGCATTTGTGGTAGTTCATGTGCTTTGTTACGATCCATCATCGGAATTGGATCGCGGCCATTTAAGCGCTCAGCATCGCCCTGAATCAAATAGTACTCATGCCCTGAGTAGTACAATATTCATGTTCTCAGCTATGCGCTATTCTTACTTCAAGCCTTGGGGTACTCATACGCTGATCCATACGGTATCACGCCCTGAGTTATACGGTATTGAAGCCCTAAGTCGTACAGTATCCACACGCTAAGTCGTGAGCAGGTCATTTCCTTATTCCTTAGGCCATACTTTTTTTTTACTTTTTTTTACTTTGCCTTGAGTGACAAGGTATTGATGTTCTATGTCATACGGTATCTGTGGCCCAACCCCTGCAGTACTCATGTGTTAAGCCATGTAGTACTTATTTATTCAGGGTATTACTTACTTACCTGATAATTGAACGGCCCGTCATCACTAGTTGTGCGGGCACCAGCATAATCACCATTTTCCAGAGATTTGATGATTAAGCCAATGTGGTTCCCTGGAATCCCAAGGACAGCCTGGCCAAAGTCTGCCCCGGGTCGTCACCACCACGGGCAGTCGCCGCCCTTGTGGATCAAAGAGGGAATTGCCACCATGCGACTTTGATACCAGGAAGGTGGTGGATCCTGCCATTGGTTTACTCTTAGCTAGGCCTTCTAATGGAAACGCCGGACTCCCTCTCAGCTTGGGAGAACCTGCCACGAATTCCCCCTCGCTGTACATCGCAGTCCGACACCCAGGAACACCTCCCAGCCATGACGAGGCGGTAAACCGCTAGAAGGATTCAGTGATATTATTATCATCAAACAAATTAACTGCAGATTTTGTGAGCAACTCAGTTTGTATGCAGAGCATATTTAGAAATAAAGTTTTTTTAACAGGAGAAAAACACTGTTTGAACGATGTTAATATCTTACTTGTTCATAGAACTCTTCAAATATGACTTTAACCGTTTCAGTCTGAATATACCATGGTTTTGCCGATGCTATCAAATCACATCCAGTCATCATAATCGCTTGTGTCAATTTCCTTAAAAAATATGGAAGAATGAAAACTGGCAATGACGATGATAAACATTACAACAACAGGAAGCTTTTTACTATCCGAACTGCTCGTCTTAAAACCGATAGTTCCACACGTATACAAATGCATTGATATCTCAGTCATTCATTCCAACATTTCGTTTGCTTCCTTCTTTTCTAACAAAAAAATAAACCTGACTTTCCGTTAATTTCTTAAATTTCAATAAGAATGAACGGAATAACTTGTGCCACGCTCCATTTTATCCGAAAATTCTTGCATTATTTGAACAATCGGAAATCGGTTTCATGCGAGTGGTGACAATATTCTGATAACTATGCGATCTTCTACTGAAAGCGGCTGCAGTGAAAAGTATGCGCATCGATCGGTTTGTGGCAGAACTCAATCGAAATTCATGTTTGAGATTTTAAGCACGACATAGTTTCAAATCTCGTCTAGTCGTATCATATTCACAGATTTAATACAAATTTTATTATTTACCGAAGTGACAGGAGGTTCTAAAAAATTCGCTTAAAAACTTTTTCGTGTAGAGTGTTCAGTTATTCTACCAGTTTCAGCTATAATAGCTAGATATTTCCAACAGCTTACTGCTTTATCTCACCGATGGGAAAATTTGAACCATTCTAATCTCACCGATGATGACTATTATTGATGTTGTAGATACCAGAATCGATAATTTTATTCAATTCGGCCTTGTTGGTGAAAAATAACGCCAAATCGGTGGCAAGAATACAGTGTTTAATCAGTGATAACGCCTGCTTGTATTCAGACGATGTCATTGATTTCAGAATGTTGTGACCATCCTGAAAGAGAAACGCATTCAGGTACCGTAACAGGGTTAAGGTGCCTCACTTGTGAATGTCACCTACTCGCTTGATTACTTCTACCTCTCAGCAACGTTTCAAATGTAACCTTCGATCACATCTATATTAACTAATTTGTGTTACATACCTTTCATAAAGCCGCTGATAGCGAGCAGTAAGTTACCTATAGACCATTTCAGAGGATTTTTTTGGATAAGTCAGAAGTACAGCCTCAATGTTGTTGGGTTGGCTGAGTGTAACCTGGCCATTCGTTACTGTATAGGTCACCATCGTCATGGACGAGGTTCGAGAAGGAACAAAACGGATGAGAATATAGTGAGTCCCAACCACTTGCGAAGACGGCCCACACATGTTTAAGTAACTAGGAGGTATTCAAGGCTTTTTTATGACTGCTAAAGCTATAAAAATCTAATTACAACGTATGCACTTATGTCATTTAGCAAAAGCTAATTTTCTTAGGTTACACTAGAATGGTAAGCCAACAAAAATAATGTAACCGCAGTGATTGAGATATGAGTAGAACTCGGAACCAAGGGTGAGTTCCGAACTTTCGATTACCCTTCTAGTCGCTCACGTGTTATCCACTGCACCATAGAGCCTCTTTCTTTGCCTTCCAGGCAGTTTTTTACCCTGAGCGTGCCACCAGCAACGTAAAAACAATGTAAAACTTTGAAATGTGACACGAGAAACCCGATATGACGCCAAACCTGCTGTAAAATGGTGACGGTTTGATTGAAATGATGATGTTCCATCACTGATGTCGTGTAAATACTCGCCAGAGGTGTCATCATTGTCTTCATGTATGCATTGTTCTTCCCACGATGATCCAGGTCGTGACACAGGCACGACACGTATAATACAAGCGCCTGAAGGAGAATGTTCACTCTCGATTCAAAAGTCCTCAAGTAACCTCAACCATATTCTCATTCAGTGTTCTTAGACCTTCAGTTGGCATGAACTTTTGACGAAAAGTTCAAGTCCAAAAGTTGAATTTCTACATAATTCGTAGGTAATTCCTTAACTGAAGGGTGAATTTATTAATAATGGACTGCTATCGTACCTCGTGAGTGGTGAAGATATCCTTGGATGCTTGTATCAGAACGACGAACATCGCATGAGCTACGGACCAACCGTGTGCCCAGTTATGATAGGCGACTCGACGATAGTTCTTTCGTACAGTCAGTACGAAACGAATCAGTTCATCACGGTCATAGCGACTGTAAATGTTAACGAAACACAGCTATACACGGCAACTTAGTTTCACACGGTAACAAAAAGCAATACTCAGTAAGTGGATGGTAGAAGTCTTAGTTTATCAGTTCATTAAACGAATCCACTGTTTTTGGGTCTCTTTTAAGAATACATTAATTTAATCGGATAACCTACAATTTATCCTGGAATAGTTCTTTGAACATAGCGATCGCATAAAGAGGTTTTTCAAGTTCCGACATGCGAAGATAATTGAAATCCACTCTGAACATTGGAAGATCACCTCATTATTGCAAAACTTTATAAACACTAAAGTACGATTTCAAAACGCTAAAAAAATCGCATAACTGGAACAAAGAAGAGGAAGAAGGAAAAAGATGGGTTTGCTGATAATCAGAGTAATCGCAGAAAGCTGTGAAATGTTTATTCCTTAATACTGAGTATCCCGTATTATGGTGATAGCACAGGTGATACTTGAGAAATGAGGCAGGGTGCTTTTCATTTTGACAAAGATGTTCTCCATCAGATTCATCTCTTTAAAAAAACCATTGCGAGCTGTTCAACTAAAGTAATCTTAACAAACAATCGAAAAAAAAGCCATTCCGCCGGTTTAATCGGTCAAATTGTTTAGCGTTTTACTCCACCGAGTGAATAACAAGCCTGCAACTAAGCAGCTTTTTCAGGCTCAGTTGGCATTTATGGAATATGAACTACAATATTCTTGTAATGCCGGAGAAGAAACAAGCCTTACGTCTCCAGTTCCTCAATACGGTCCTTGATCTCCATTTTTTGTAGTTTCGCTACTTCATCCTTGTTGCAGACACTATGATAGGCCAAAACCTCGAGCGCCACACGATATTTCTGAAAGGAATGTAGTGCACATGTACACACGCACATATGTGAATAGATACATACATACCTACATACACACATGCATACACGTCCAGACATACATGCATATATACATATATATGTATGTATGGAGAACGTGGACGACCACGAATGTGGTGCTACCTACCTGTTCAGATCGTCTGATTTTATCGTAGAGTTTTGCGTGATGCAGTGCTAAACCACAATAGACGGCGAACGTCTCAAAACTGTCTTCGTCGTCTTTCGTAAACACACCCTCACGCTTGTTCACCATTTGCACAACACCAATAACGCTGTAAAATCGCAAGAAAACTGGCATTTCAGAGCAAAATAATCATGTTAACACGAGCCAAGTTCATTCTGTCTTTACCTCGCTCGCACCTCTGAACTGCTTTTTCTTTGCCATCTAACAAAAATTCTGCCGTTAATTTCGCTGTTTTTTTAACATATTGGGCTTCTCACCTTCCACGAATAAAAATCGGCATACAGAGTATCGTTTTTGTCGTGTAACCAGTTTTTGTATCTACTTCTGGATTAAAACGATGGTCTTCATAAGCGTTCTCGATATTCAGGCCTTCACCAGTTGACGCCACGTGTCCAGCAATGCCACGTTTCATACTGAATCTGAAATTTTCGACCATTTGAGAAAACAGACCGATGCCTTTTGAATGCAGCCATTTTTCTCCAAAGGGCTAATAATAATCAAAATTTGCAAAAACTTTCTTAAAGCATTTGGATTGATCAAAAAAATCAGATTGAGATGTGGGCAGTGCAGTGCTCACGAACTCATTCATTAGTGGGCGTCTCAGCCTACCCATCCGTTGGTTCGACCACGTTCAGGGCCCAGCTAGCTCCTCATTCTTTCGGAGTCGGAAAAAATGCTTCCAGAGTTTTCTGAGACTCCTAATTTTCTTCTCTCTACTTAAGAACGCCCTAGCACGACCATCTCAGGATTTCAGCAACGTTTGTGTGGAAGCGACATTCGTGCCGAAAACAAAAAAATCTTCAGTCAGCTTCTGAAGCCATATGCGAGAAGTTCGAAAACCTTCATGGACGATAGACGCGAGGAAACGAATCGATTTCGAGAAGAGCTGGAATCCGCACAATGTCACTCATGCGATATCGGGTATGTAATGATAATAATAGTTAATAATATTATATAATAATATATAATAATAATAATAATAAGCACTTTACTTGGATACTTGGATAGTAGGATGGCTCGTTTTCATTGCTTCTACGGGCCCCCAGCATAAGTTCCATTTTTTTCGGAGTTTTTCTGGTTCAACGTTCAATTCATCCATCGTGGTTCTATGGAGTCTCGAGGCAGCCTAGGCAAAGTTTATCCCAGGTCATCACCACCACATGCAGTCGCAGTCCTTGTAGATCAGAGGGAGATTTGCCACCATGCGACTAGATTGATACCAGGGCCGTGGTGGATCCTGGTATTGGTTTACCCTTAGCTTGGCTACCTCATGCAAGCGTCGGATTGCTTCTCATCTTGGGAGACATTGCCGGGGATGAACCTCCCAGCTGTACAACGCAACCCGACAACCAGGAACACCTAGCCACGATGGGGGCGGTAATCTGTTGGGAGCAATAACACTTTAACTATGTTAAAAACAGCACTGCTTTCTCTCTTCTCTTCCTCATTTACTTATTAGTTCTTAAAATTCGCCTCCTTTCGTTGTTACTCGAGCTGTCGGTCAACCAGTCTTATGATTCACAGCAGTCACATAAATTTCTGCCGTACTGGAAGAAATCAAGTTGCAAGTCAGTTTTCTTCCGATCCACAACCGCATGCGCACTGCCAACGGTGAGGATCTGAGCGCGCTATGACATGGTTATCTCGGGATTCCATAAGACGGTTTATTCCAGTTATGTTATGCCAGATTGAAGTGTTTCGACCAGCAGAATCCACGTGCGAAACCATTGGAAACCGAAACCAAACCATTGGAAACCATTCATTCATCATGGATGACGGCGATAACGCAACAAAATGAACTGAATTACTGCTGAAAAGTCGTCTAAGCATCTAACTCAGAAAGTAATCTCTGCTAGAGCGAGATTTATGCAATCGGAGGAGCTGTTCTCCCCGTCGTCATTCATTAAGCCTTCTTACCGTATCTCTTTGTGTTCTTCCTTGCTGTTTCCCTCCGATTCTTCTCCTTCTCGACCAACGTCAAAGATTCGAGCATAGAGTTCTTGATTTTTATTATCGACAAGGAAGAGTGACGCCCGATCAGCATCGACAAGCTTGGCAGCAAAATTCTGAAACAGTTTTTTCAATCAGATCATTAAAAAAATACAGAAGTTTTCATCTGAACAGTTTTATTCAGAGTGCTTTATTCAAAGTAGTTTTATTCAAAGAATCTATAGCTCACCATGACCTTAATAATAACAGTGTCCATAGAAACAATGTCATAAAAGATACTCTTAGCGACGTCCAACAAAAATGAATTCAGACGACGTTGTCGTGCAAACACTTCCGAACTGCTTCCAGTACGCTCAAGTTCAGCAGCCACCTTGAATAATATCTCCAGTTCAAGTGAAATTTTAGTGCTTTTCACATACACATGTGTAAGTGGATTTTTTATAAGTTTCAATTCATAAGAAATCTCGTTGTAAGAGAAATGT